>JAYKKM010000336.1:1422500-1750000 GCA_035772405.1 Chrysogorgia sp. JL179-B06
CTGCTTTCAAATGTAAAGCTTTAAAGGTTGAAATTATCAGGATTGTGTTGAAAGAAATGGTGAAGGAAATAATTGGACTCTGCTCAAAGAACAAACCATCAAAGTGCAGGAGTCCTTTGTCCAGTGCATTAGAAAACCTGAAACTAGAAGATGTTTGTTCTGAATGGTTAAACAGAGCTCCCATTTTTTATGCATTCTTAACAACAGCAGCTGTGCCATCAAGAAGAAAAGATACAGAAACAGCTATATGTCTGCCAAGCATTGCAGTTGCTGGATCAATCTTGTTAAGAGAAAGATGCAAAGAAATGAATGCTGTACAACATCTGATCAGTATGATAATTAAGTTTAGTTCTTACCAGGTAAAGTAAGATGTGAAGGTTTTATTTAAACTTTTGCAATGATTAGCTGTATTGGTATTATTAATTTAAAAGGATTGTTATGTATCAGTGTTCAGCAAAAAGAATATTTTCATAGATAATATTGCTTATCATACATGGACGATTGTCAAGCTCGAACTAGTACATCATTGTAACCTTCACTCTCCATCTGAGTCTTGGTAGCTCAATGGTGAGAGCATCAATGGTGAGAGCATCTCACCAGCAGTCAGAAGGTTACAGGTTCGATCCCTTTCTAAGGATTTGAGTTTGATAATCTGTCTACTCCAAGCTCCCTACAGCAGTGTATAATATGTAAAACACATTGCTTATACAATGTTCAACAAACTCAATTGTATGAGACTGGTTTTGTCAAACACAGCCATGTCAAGACGCCTTGATGATTTTGCTAAACTTCAAGATTTAAAAATATCATCATGGAAAGATAGTGTTGATTCAAGAGCAGACAAAATCCAGACATTGAAAGAAAACATAGTGATGATTAAAAGAGAAATAGAAAAACAAGAAACCCAGGAACCAACATCTGACCAACTTCCTGAACCAATGATTACCCCACCTGTACCCGAACCATTAAATACCACTTTCACTCCACCTGTACCCACACCTTTGAATAGCACCTTCATTCAAGCTGGACCAATCAGTTTAAATACCACCATCACTCCAATTGAACCCACTCCCTCGAATACCATCTTCACTCCACCTGTAACCTGATCCATTGAATACCACTTTCACTTCGCCTATACCCACCTCTTTGAATAGTACCTTAACTACACCTGTACCCAACCCCATGGATACCTCATATACTTCTACAAGATCGTGCCAGTTGTTAACCAGTAAATTAGTCAATGAGATGGATAATCTCAAGCATTTGATCGATAATGACACTGGGGCAAATTTTGTCATTGACAACATTGATATACGCCAAAATGTGTATAATATGACTGAAGAAAACCAAAACATTGATTACCATTGGGTTAATGCAAATGTTGTTTTTAACAGAGTTTCTGGGAATAATCTGAGTGATGATGGCTGCACAAAGGATATAATAGATGTTGACAGTATTGAAGTATTACCAAGCACAACAGACCATTTGTCTTATCACAGAAATCTAAAAGTTCATATTCAACGCATACTTGTGAAGAGAATCCCCTGTTTGAGGCATTTGAAAGATAATATTACACAACACATTCGACATGCCCATATGAAGGATATGAAAAAGCCAACTTCTAAGGTACGTTTTTCTAAATGTTTCCCATTTCAAAACTGTACTATCAAATACAGTATTAGTTTTTGAAAGTATTTCTGTACATGTACAGTATACAATATATCAGGGTCAGTCCATATTGCCCCAAAGATTTATAAAATTGATATTTATGCTCAATTGTCCAGTAAATACGTACCTAAAATGAGCAAGTGTTGTGATTGGCTATATGGAACAAAGGTTGGTAGGGTTAGGACATTGGTTTCTTTGTGGTTGATTCTATTGTTTTAATCAACCAATCACAAAACTTGATAGTATAGGTAGGTGGCGACCCCAATTGTCTAAAATCCTTATAACCATTGGTCTATGATTTTAAATTAACTATAGCAATATACAGGTATGCAATAATCTTTCCCTTTTTTTTACAGATTCAACTTGGAATTCTCTTTCATAATGAGAATACGAATGATGGAATTGTAAAAGTAATTGAGCATTTGCAGAAATACCTTTGTACGACTGACACAGAAGCTGACCTGATGCAGTTTGAAAATCAAGGTCTCATTGGAGATCAGTTAACTGTGGAGCGATGCGTTAATGCAGCCCAATCTAGAACAAATGGTTATAATGCACAAGAAAGGCTAGAGGGATTTAATTTTGGTATTGCTGATTGGCATTCTGGAATGAAAGCTTGTTCGGTGAGTACGCAATCTAAATAGATTATTTTTTGTTTTTCATTTAATTATGTACTGTGGTATATACTGTATATACTCACTGTATGTACTGTACAATAGTTCACAGCACAGCTCTCTATAATTTATTATTATTATTATATGATTATTATTATACTCTAGGTACTGTAATCATATGATGAGAATAAGTAAGGATTTACACTACAAGTGATATTTGAAAATTGTTCCATGCCTTTATGGTAACAAACATTTTCTCTTTGATGTTCTCTGTACTTACTTATTTACATCAGATTTTTACAGTACATGTACAGCAATTGGAAAAGTGAAAATATTTCCATTGCCAGATAGAATAGACTGCTATTTTGAATTTTATTCTGATGGAATATCCAATTTATTACACAAACATGTAATCATTTGAATAATTGCCCTCCTTTCAACCAATCAAAATGCAGTAATTTTGTTATGTTATAAACAAATGCATATTATACTATTGTTATACTTTTAGTTGGGTTATAAACACCTGTACTCTGCTTCATCGGCAGCTGACAATTGCACAATGTACAGTGACAGAAATCTTGTTAATCGTAGAAATGTCAAGATACCTATTGACAAAAACTACAGCCATTGTAAGGAATTTTTCCTGTTGGAGGTTGAGACCAGGGTCACTGCGATGGCAATGTTAATATTGGGTATGAAGGATATTGCAGATACTCCAACTCTGAATAATCCACCAACTTCTGAGTCACCTGAATTGTTGCAGAAAATTTACTTGGAGAAAATTGCAAACATGATCTACAGAGAATATGTGAGCGAAGCAGATAAAGCCACACAGGTTATGAAAACCATCATTAACCAGCAAGAGGTAGATGAAATGAAAGACAGACAACAAGTTGACGAAAATGGAAGATTCCCTTGCCGTTTTTTAGGGTGCGAAAAGACATTCGCAGTGAATGGAAAAAGGAGAATAGATCACGAAGCATTACACAACCCACCTGTTATTGTCACAAAACCAACCTTCACCCCAACTCTTCCAGATCTTGTTGATGATGAGCATACATGCAATAACGATGACATGTATAAATACAATGTTTGTCTCACAAGATATGGTTTATTGTGCATGGAATTTTATGATTCTATTAGGGAAGGGGATGGTGGTAGAATATTTAGATGTTGGAAATTTCTGTTGCTATACTTCAGGGCAGATGAAAAAGGAAGTACAAAATATGCACTAGAAGCATTATACTTCATCCTCCAAGCAACCTCTCTTTTGTCTCCAAAACAAGCACATCGCCTTATATGGAATCGGTCTGTTCATGGCAGTTATTCAAATGTTCCGCTAGATCTTGATCTGGAGCATGATAACAGAATGGTAAAAGAGTGTATAAAAAAGCTACAAAGTTGATTATGAGCAGCTGTGTTGCCTCGATGTTTTGGGCTTGGAGGACACGCCAACAAACGACCAAGGAAGTGTGTACAATGAATTCAAAGAGCAACTCACACGAGATCCAGCCGGCTGGTATGAAACTGGTCTACCATGGCGAGGTAACCACCCCCAGCTGCCCAACAACCAAACCAGAAGCTTGAGACGACTTGCAAGTCTGAATAAGAAACTCGAGCGCCAGAAACTGACAACCAAGTACCAAGAGATTATAGAGGAGCAGAAGGCTGAGGGGATAATCGAGAGTGCTGATAAACCAAGCGTGGGGAGAGAATTCTACATTCCACATAAGCCAGTTGTGCAGTCCAATGCTGAGTCGAATTGTATACGATGCTTCTGCGAGAGCCTATGATGGAGGCCCATCGCTCAACGAGTGCCTACACGCGGGACCACCGTTGCAGAATAAACTATGGAACGTCTTGGTAAGAGGACGATTTTATCCTGTGGCTGTAACCGGCGATCTGCAAAAAGCTTTCCTCCAAGTGAGAATAAGAGCAGCAGAACGTGATGCATTACGCTTCCATTGGCGTCCAGATGAACGATCGCCATTAGAGACCTTGAGATTCACCAGGGCTCTCTTCGGGCTCGCGCCATCCCCGTTTTTGCTAGGGGGAGTTATCGAAGCACATTTGAGCGGTTGGGAGGAGCGAGAGCCCGAAGTAGTGGCTAAGCTTCGTCGAGAGTTATACGTTGACGATTTGACCTCAGGATCCACATCAGTGAGCGAAGCCCAGGAACTGAAAGAGAACGCAACGACCATCTTTCAAGACGCTTGCTTCACATTACACAAGTGGCATTCGAACGCCCCTGAATTGGAATCAACCCAGACCAAAGTGGAAGAACCAACCTACGCAAAGCAACAATTGGCGATCCCAGAGGGGGAAGACTGTGGTCTCCTGGGACTTGCATGGAATAAACAACGGGACACAATAACTGTTGCAATCCCAGCGGAGAAAGCGGTGGTGACGAAGCGAGGTATTTTGGCAAAGGTTGCTAAAATATGATCCTTTGGGATTAGTGTCTCCAACGACGCTGAGTGGAAAGCTGATCTACCATGCCGCGTGTGACACCAACAAAGCCTGGGACGCATCATTGCCATATACCCTTGGTCAACTCTGGAACAAGTGGGAAAGTGAACTTCCTCAGCGAGTGGAAATCCCAAGGTCCTTGGTTATTCATCGAGAGCAAATCCAGTGTATCGAGTTGCATTCCTTTGGAGATGCGAGTGAAAATGGTGTGGCGACTTGTGTATACGCAGTAGTTCAACAAAATTCGGGCAGCAGCCAAGGCCTCGTTGTGTCAAGATCAAGGTTGTCCAAACGAGGACTGACCATTCCCCGATTGGAACTGATTGCCGGCCATATGGCCGTGAATCTTGTCACCAACGTGAAAGAAGCTTTAACAGGATTTCCCGTGACGAAAGTTTACTGCTGGCTAGACAGCTCTGTGGCATTGTTCTGGATCAAAGTACAAGCAATTTGTAGCAAACCGAGTACAGAAGATCAATAGCCATCAAGACGTGACTTGGAGACATGTTCCCTCAGCACACAATCCAGCAGACCTTGGGAGCCGAGGTGGACTTGTGAATGAGACAAAACGACTTTGGTGGGATGGACCTAGCTGGCTGAGAGATCCAACAAGTTGGCCACCGGAACTTGGAACCATGGCAAGCCAAGAATCCAACTTGGAGCTAAAGGCATCCAGACAACTGTTCGCCTTAGCTGTAGAAGACCGAGATGAACTGGACGACTTGCTGCACAAGGGAACCCTCTGGCGGACGTTGAGAGTTGGAGCGTGGATTGCAAGGTTTTTTGCACAACTCAAGAGCAGCGAAGGACCAAAGACGAACTGGGCCAATCGCCACGGATGAAATTGACCAACAAAACCTCTATTGGGAGAAGAAGATTCAAAACCGATGCGAGGAATCCGAGAAGTTTGAAGAAGATCGTGTGAAACTGAACCTACAGAAGAACAGCGACGGAGTCCTAGTGTGCATTGGCAGAATTCAAGGCCATTATCCAATATACCTCCCAGATAAACCTACTTATACAGAGAAGTTCGTCCAGCAGGCGCACGAGGCCACTCTTCACGGGGGAGTGGGCCTGAGACGACTAGCAAAACGGATCATCAAAGGATGTGCAGGATGTAAGCGATTCAGAGCGACGGCCATCAATGTCCCACCGCCAGGTCTACTACCGAATGATCGAACTGAGGGGGTAACTCCGTTTCAAGTAATTGGCGTTGATTATGCAGGCCCCTTAGCTTATAAAGTCACACAGAAGAAAGAAGGCAAAGCATACATCTTGCTGTATTCGTGCAGCCTTACAAGAGCACTCCATTTGGAGTTATTGCCATCTCTTGAAACGCAAGACTTCATCAGCAGCCTAAAGAAATTCATTGCCAGACGCGGTCGTCCGAAGAAAATTTACTCGGACAATGGTGGAACTTTTGTGGGCGCAGCGAGATGGCTTCAGTTGGTAATGCGCGACGAGCGGATCAACGATTTTCTTGCACAAAACGGCATTACGTGGCAGTTCAACCTGAGTCGGGCACCGTGGTGGGGCGGCCAATTTGAGAGGTTGGTCGGTCTCGTGAAACGCGCACTTCACAAGAGTGTCGGTCGTGGACTGCTGTCGTGGAAGGAGCTTGAAGAAGTTCTACTTGATGTAGAGGTTGCCCTTAATGGCAGGCCTTTAAGCTACGCGGAAGAAGATCTAGAGATGCAGATGTTAACACCGAACGCTATGCTCTACCCTCAGACCAACCTGCTACCAGAGCTCGAACCTCATCACGTAGACAACACCGACCTTAGAAAGAGGGTCAGATACCTAAAGAAATGCAAAGAAGCTGCTATGTGGTCGCGCTGGACAGCGGAGTATGTACGTGGTCTACGGGAGCGCCATAATCTCAAGTGTGGGAGGAAAGCCACCATTGGCGAGGGCGATGTTGTCATGATACAAGGAGATGATAAGAATAGAAATCAATGGAAACTTGGAATCGTCAAAGAATTAATTGTGGGGCGGGATGGAACAGTGCGAGCGGCGAAGTTACGAGCGGGGAAATGGTTTTGGAGCGGGCAGTCCAGCATCTCTATCCGCTAGAGATGTCTTGCGATAAAATAGTCGTGAACGTCCAACCCCCACTTGATCCAAACGTGCTTGCATTCAGACCGCAAAGGAACGCAGCAGTGACTGCAAGGTTGCGTATACGAGAAATTGCAAATGATGACCAATGAACTTGTACATTTAACATTTTAAACAGTTGAAATTGAACTTAAATCCTTAACGATGTTTGTAAGTCGATCTCCAGTTGTAAGGTAGCATCTATCTCCGTAGGAAATAGATGGGGGGAGAGTGTCGGCAATAGCAAAGGCAGGAAGTGATCAAAACAAGGAGTGCAGATTCAGCCAATGAGAGGAGCGGGAAAAGGGGGCGTGGATGACATGTTTTTCTTGTTGTCATATTATAATGAGTGAGTGTGAGCGAGTTTTGTAAGTGCGAGTATTAAAATCTTATTTCTATAAAGTTAAATCGAAATCAAACCTTGTGAGTGTCGTGAAAACGTACTCGAGTGATGCAATTCCCGACAAAGGGAAACAAAAACTAATAGTAGATACTGGGCTGTATTGACCGAACAATAGCGAGGTGAATGCAGTAAGGGCAAGGTTTGATATTTTACCATAAAGACCAAATGGCTGAGGTTAATAAGTAGTTTATTATAATAATATATTATAATATCACCTTTTGCTTGGCTTGGCGTTTTGGTTAAAAATACAGTAACTAACAGCAAGTGGAACTATATTTGCCTTGCTAGTGGTAAATTGTTTCTGAAAGTAACATATTAACTTAACATTTTGAAAAGGTTTACTGTAAAGTAACTAACTGTAATTATAATTGGATTGTACCTCAAAATATGAACTTAGCATATATGCTATATGCAATTCAAAGCTGGAAATAACTTTGTCCATTTTTCTCTGTGTATTGTTGAGAAATTGTTGTGTTATTGGGCTGCCATGTTTGCCAATGCATCTCATTTAAATTAGCTTGAGGTTGTACACCATGGTTTTGGAATTGGGGTGGTTGATTGTTGTTTGTGCTCTGATTAGTCATCAAAAGTTCATCGTTCGGAGCTCCTGCTGTCGGGATTTTTCAGCATCCTCCTTGGCAAATGCAATAAAATCTTTCATAGGATCTTTCTCAACAAAGCTTTTTAACATTCCCACAACCACACTCAATTGGTTTTCCTTTTTGGCTTTTTTATTTTCAATGGGACAAATAAATTACCAGCTACACCAGACTCAGTGGTTTCTGATGATGATGCGTTCATTTGATGGTTCAATTGCATGTTCAGGGTTGCATGAGTCATAACGGATACAGTTGGTAAACCAAGGCCCAAACCCTTTGTCCTCCTGAAAACGCTGAATTCCTGTTGCTGACTTTATTGTCAATGCTGAAATCAACTTCTTGAATTTTGTATACATTTGAAAAGCAGTAAAACACACAACTCCTCAAGGATTCTCCCATAAATTTCAGCATTCTTTTGTTTTTTTTGTATTTACAAATATAATTTTCAAATATAAGTTTCTTGTAGTAATCATTATTGACAATGTCAACCATGTCATTGAGAAGATGATCACTCCATCAAGCCTTTCTTCCAGGACCCAACAGCAAGCAACAGTTTGCTTACTTTTGCAATCTCTATCGTGGACTAATGTTGCCTGTAAAATTCTCTGTGCACAGCGATGCCATGCCATAAGTGCCTGGCGAGCCTCTCCATCTCATTCAGTGAGAGCACTTGCGAAAATTTAGCTATGTATTTTTTCAGTTTTGTGCTCGTCACATGTGACCTAGGGACTGCCTGCTTGCTCTCACAAAGATGTACGGATTCCCGTCCGGTATGCCAACCATTGCTCTTGTTTGGTTAAGGAGGTCAATGCTCCTTTTATTTCCACCACATCTAGTCTGAAGGGAATGAAAATAGTGAGAATGTCAAGCTATAATAATATGCCTAATCCAAACAAGTCTATCATAGTGAAAAACAAACCAAAAAAATAACACCGTCTATTTTCAAAGTCATTGCAGCAGTATATAATGAGGTTATCTGGAAAAGTAAAATGTATTTTTAGGCTACTCTTGATGATAACTTCGGAAACGCTGACTCGGCATTTACGTGTGAAGGGAAGGCAAAAACAAATTAACATGTGTGGACGGTGCCTTAATGTCTGTTGTTACCTACCGTTTTGACAGCTCTTTCTCAAACTGGTTGAGGGATTCTATTATTTCGTAGCTGTTGGCCTTACTCCAATCCGGCCTCTCAGAATAACCTGTGACAGTTAGCTTTGACGCCTCTCCTCTTCGTTTATTAAACATAACCAGCCTTATCAAGGTCGACTGGCTCCAATCGTCCAATTGAAGTTGGTTTTCGCATTCTCGCTAATCTTTGTAACAATGTACTTTCGAAGTTTGTCAAGATCCTCTGTGAGCGGCAACATGTCGACCTTGTTGTGCTTCTGCATGCTGAGTGTGGCAACGAAGTGGTGTGAAATGTGACGACTCCATTATCTAGAAACGTTTCGAAGTTATCCGCATCTTCTTCGGCATCTTTGTCCTTTTACTGCAAAGCTTGTCAACGAATCGCATTCACACATTTTTTTAGTGAATGGCCAATCCTTAATGCAAGCAATGGTGTTTACATATCTTGCTGGCCATCTTTGGTTTCAAATTTACAAAGGGTTTTGACAGCTTCAATAACATCAAATTTGTTAGGGTTTGATGAAGTCGAAAAGTTGGACGTTTAGATTTTCATCTGATTTTCTTAGCTGTATCACCAAACGAGCAAGTTCTCTAATTTTTTGAGACGTATCTTGCCCGTTTTTTGTCGTTCCTTGCGATGGTTCATCAGTCCTCATCACTTGGTTGATCATGCTGTTGCTGTCATTTGTTATCGCTGCCATGATCATTAACTTTGAGTTTGCCTGTATTTTCTTTTGTTTTTTGGCTGATCATCTTTTGGTTTAAACGGGCAGGATGCAGTATGTTTCCATAACTCCTATCGCTGAATGAATCCAACACAAAAAGGGCATGGCAAAAAGTCATCTGCGCTGCATGTTTTTCCAGATGAAGGCCGCCGCACAACAATCAGCTCTCCATAACCAGTTTCCAGTGCGGTCATATTGTGATGGTAGTTACCCTGCAGTCTTAATTTTTCTAATTGCTTTCTCCTCTCGGCTGATCCAGTCTTCAAAGAGAGGGCAGCAGTCACTTCTTCTCATAAAAGTATAAATTAGTGCTAACATAATATTTTAAAGTTTCTTAGTAGTAGGGAAGTGAGAGAGCTGGGACAAGACCAAAAAACTGTCCCAGAACTCTCACCCCTATCCCAGTAAATCCAAGATGGCGTCTCCCCAAAACAATAAACAAAACTATTTTAAGACCACTCTCGCTACCACTTCCAAAAATTATTTCCAAGATGGCGTCCCCACGTGTTCTCGCTACGCTCGTTCAAAAATTATTTCCAAGGTATGACAAGGGGTCTCCGTTTTGGAGACCCCTTAGGATTCTTTCTCGTCCAAAAATTATTTCCAAGGTATGACAAGGGGGCTCCGTTTTGGAGCCCCCTTAGGATTCTTTCTCGTTCAAAAGCAAAACCATTTTTGAATCGGACTCTCTCGTCCAGTCCGTCTGAGATATATGTGTAGAGAGATATGTTTAAGTCAAGTGCGACAAAGTTATGGACAGTGACCTTACAAGACGCTATCTCAAGTGGTGATCTTGAACACGCAAGAGACGTGTTGGGTTGTTTAAGACCAAAGTTTAGAGTGGAGAACATAGACGCGGCTCTCGCGTTCGTGGAGTGCTTACCTAAGTTACCTGGGTTATCACACGCGTTGAGACCGTTACTCGTCATGCTCGTGGGATTCGCCTACAAGCGAGGTAGAGAAAGTTTGTATTAGAAAGACTGTTCTCGATGTGGTGACTTTCGAAATGCATCCGAGTGTGAAAAGCGTCGTTGATAAGTATGGAAAAAGTCGATTCGGTGAGCGAGGTGTTACTACTAGTCATGTGACGAATAGATTGACGGTACGTGATGACTCGAGAGTCAACGACGCGACTAGTCTATGTTTTTTCGAGCGAGAGGATGTTAGGTTGTCGCCTAGTGAGACCTACGATAAGATTCTACTAACTGACACTCTATTCGACGACGTGAGGAGCATGATGACGTCGGCTAGTGTGATAAGTGATGAGATCATAAGTGTTGAGATATCGAAGTGTCTCGAGTGGTTATCTTACATGAGTAGGTTCTTCATTAGGAGTTCGAAGTTAGGTCATGATCTCGTCAGATCCGAACTAAAAAGAGTCTCCAACGCCTATGATGGTGATAGTGACGAGTTCGATGATAGTGACCTACTAGAATCTTTCAGAGACATCAACACCATTTTGAAAAAGTTCTTCACTGTGAGACGACGATAAAATGGGATGCTTACCCTGCAAGTCTAGACAACGAGCCGTTCAAACAGACCAGTCATTTCGTGATGTCACTATGAACACACATCGCCGTCTAAAAATAGGCCTGAAGTTTGGAAAAGAGGCGACTAACTTCGAGTTGGATGTGTTGGCTGGCTACGAACGATATGATGACACGAAATATGGGAGCGTGTCCACACCCACGATAACGGAAGAGTAAAAAAAAAAATGTCTCGTAACCTCAAAAAGGTTACGAGAGGCACACTACTCTGTCCTAAAACACCAGTCAAGATATTTCTTATAAGCTATCTTCCACACCGTCTCCGGATTGGTGAGGTGATAAGCTTTTTTCGAGCTCGTCTCGTCGGGTCACCTGTCTATCGAAATATTCCTGGTCAGTTTGCACTCGACACTTCCACTCCTCTTCACGGTGGTGACTAGTGTCGATCTTTGAAGGGTTTTTCTCTTTCGCAGTGGTGGGTGGTGATATCACTTGGTTGGTATCAACCTCTCCACAGACTACACAGAAGACTACTCCGTGAACTTCTTCGACGTTAGAGTGATCACACATCTTTATTCGGCCTCCTCGGGGACTCGGTCCTCGGGGACTCGGTCCTTCCGGCTGTTGTAGACATGTTTTCCAACAGTTAGACCACCAGATAACAGTCCTAAGAACGGTATCATCGGAGTCAACTTTGACATGAAGCTTTTCAGGTCTCTAGCTAGATAGGGATCCCTTTTAAGCTCTTTCTCCATCTCCTCGGGCTTTTCGACAGCGTCTAGTCCACCCAACAACTCGGCGAACTTCGATAGAAACATATCACAGAGAAACACGGTGCTCTTCTCGCAAACTTCCGTCTCATATTCAGCGTAGAGTTTCAAAATAGTTTTCGCGTTAGCTTTTCGAATGTACGCTTCAGTTTTTTTAACTTCGCCGTCAGCGACTAGTAGTAGCAGCTCATCTCGCTTCTTAGCTACTTCTTTCGCGAGACTCTCGTCTGTATGTGAAGGTCCTTCGCTAGGTGTATCACTATTAATTAGATCTTCTGGACTCATTCTTTATTTGGGGTGAGAATCTCGTGTCCGTATGGAAACCTAAGGTTAATTTCGAGACAAGAGTGTTTCTTGGTTCGCAGCTCGTTCGTGATGTGTGTTACCTCGTCTTTGGAGACACCGTTCAAGTAGTCGTTAATGAGTTCGAGCATATCCTTCTTATTCGTGTTATGGAAGCTAGTTATTTTTGAGATGTTCTCGCGATAAGGTTTCGCTATACTAGTCAACTGCTGTGTTAACACGATAGTAGATAGTCCGTAGTGACGACCTGAGTAACCAAGCTTGACGAGCTCGCTAGTTCTGTTCTTAACATCTTGTCCACTCGCACAGTCGTCTAATATGATCAGTGTGTTCGTGTCAGTGTATGTGGCCACGACATATTTCAACATGTCATTCACTCCATCTTGTTCCACGGGCAATACGACAAAGTCCTTGTCATGATAGTGACCCCAGCCGTGATAGGTCGTGTTCCACAGTATAGTTGGACAGAGTAAGATGATATGATCGAACACTCCTTTGAACTTACTCTCTAGCATTTTCAGCAAGTAATAAGTCTTTCCACAGTAAGTGGGACCGACGATCAGCATATTGAATGGAGTTTCCATCTTTTATTTTTCTCACTTAAAAAGTTGTTTTTTTTTCTAGTACTGGATGCTTTTCAAATTTCCCGATGCGATGTTCAGTAGCCCATCTGACAGGACGAATATGTGGCAGATCAAGTCGGTAGGAGTTACTTTCTTTGTGATCTCAAGTAAGATTCCCGACTGTGTGTTCATGATGTTTTTGCCAGATCCATGGACTTTCTGATCTCGAGTGCTACGAAGATCGATGACTAATGCGAATTTGTCCTTGAAGAACTCGCGATGAGTGACGGACTGGTTCTCTTGTCCGAAGAGACGTTCTGCTTCTGAGTAGTAGCGGGTCTTCGGAATGCCTTGGCTGTAGATCTCGTTGGGAACGCCTTCGATGGTGACTTTCACACTATCGATATTCGGATAGACGAACTCCTCTGAGTCGGTGATAGCGGCTTTCGTGAACAGCAGGACGACGGCTTTCATGCTCCTTCGTGGCAAGTTAATGTTCTCGTTGATGAGAGTCGCTCCTTTTGCCCACGGACTACGTTTCATTAGCGTGACGTGTTCATAGGGCAGTGACCTACCGACCATATAGATGTTTGTGATATCACTCGCGAGGTCAATATTCTCGATGGTTTCATACTCCAACTCTAAGTTCTCGAGTGTATATCCAGCGACAGCGCTACCCGACTGCGCGATCATGATGTCAGTGGCTGCTGGTAACTTGATGAGAAACTGAAGATTGTTACTCATGCTGTATGGAGCGTACAGACCAGAGTCACCGATAATCTTATCGAGTGAGATTTTCTGTTTACTTTCAAACACGCTGTACACGAGCGCGTCTGACAACTTCGCTGTGTCCCCACTTGCAGCTCCGCTGTCATCTTTCGAGATGAGTTTTTCGCAGGTTTTCGCCAGCGACGCCGAACTCAATCATCTCTTCACGCTGAATGTCCGTCTTCCAGAGATCTTTGTAGACTTCGATAGTGGCTTCGCCAGTATTGTCATAGGCAACTTCACCAGCCATTTTGATGGTAAGCTGACTCTGAAGAAGTTTCGAGAGGTTATTCAAAAACCAGCTCTTAGCGTTGACGTTCTTGAAGTTAAATAAGATATTCAAACTTCCTGGTACCAGACAGGAGTCGGGTTTCAGTTTTGGAATGTTAACATAGAGTGTCTCGTTAGGGCTAACACTATTTGGATTCATAGTGACCACATGTCGAGTTCGTGGACCAACGATGCTACTCATAGTAGTCTTTTTTGCGTGAGGCGAGAAATCTTTGCTTGTCATTTATTATGACGTGAAAAATTTCGTAACTTGTAAGTTACGAAAGTCGTGAGCTAGAAAACTGTGTCTACTCCAACGTGGTCGATCAGATTGACACTCTCAAGTGAGTCAGATCTCTGGAGACGAACTTTCCTCTTCGGAGAGAACAAGGCTCTCAATGATCTCAACAACGAGACTAGACACATCTTTATCTATTTGGATCAGTCGCATGTTCTCTATGTGTATTTTGGATTTCTTATGCTTCGCTATGTTGCGGCGTGTCACTACTCTACCGCACTCACATGTCAGTGGTTCACTCTTACACTCACTAATGTACTCGACCGTCGTCGAAGACATGTAGCCAGTGTAGTAACTCTTTTTCTTTTGCTCATTCAACTCAGTGTTGTATAGACTTATATGATGACTTTCAAGATTCTCGAGCTCTTCCTCGGTGTTGAACACCCTATCAATCTCAACTATTCTCATCTTGTCGGTTCCGACTTCAAGAAATTTTTTGTGAAATTTTGACCCACACGGGCGAGTGTTGATGTCACACCTGTGATTGGTAAGTCTAGCACTGAGCGAACATATAGTTCGACCAATATATATTTCACCATCAATCATCGAGTAGATTGCGTAGATGATACCAACTTTTTTTCCTTCAAAACCCATCTCGCTATCTCTTTATCTAGTCTCTCTTTAAACTCGACTCGATTTCCGCCACTCTATTAACAACCAGACCAAACCAACAACAACCAGCCAAAGGTTTCTAGACAGCCACGCCAACCCGCTCACGCCAGCTTTCAAAATGGTGTAGATAAGATTTGCGGCACCCACAGCCCACGGCCCCAATTTTGCTATCACGTCTTTAACAGCTTTCGCAAATGACTTCACGGCACCCGCTCCCTTCACGACCACAGTCCGCATGCCAACGATGACAGTTGTGATCAGCCCAGCGATAGTGATACCTAACGCCGATACCGAGATCATATTTTTTTTTATCCACTTTTTGAATTTCTCCAGTCGACTCACGTCTTTCTCCTGTTCGCCACGCGTCTCTTCGTCAACACGCTGTCGTTCTAACGCGTCAATGACTACGTCTATGTCAGCGGACTCTCGAGCCAGCTCGTCAGCTGTCTCAACGTCAGTGCTATTCAGAATCTCCTCACGAGCACGATAACCCCTTTCCTCAAAGTCGTCAATAGTGAGTTGGATAGCTCCTCTATCACCCACTCTACTTTCTGGTAACATCGTGCTAGTTGGTCTTAACACGCCCATCACGACACGTTGGTCTTCAACGTTAAGCCTTTCGAACACGTCTTGAGGCAAACGCTGTTGAGTTATATCTATCATCGGGAGGTCTTCGCCAGTTCTACTTTCACTCACAGCTGAGTTAACTAGTTGTTTGAACTGTGACACAGCAGTCGCATTTTTCTTAGCTGTGTTACTCTCATAGGAGTCATACGCGTTGTTGAGAACTATTTTGTCAATCGAAGAGAATTTGCCGCTTCTTAGTCGCTCTCTAAAAAACACTTTGCCGTCTCTGACTGAGGTCCGGCTTCTGAGCTCGATAACACTCTCTGAGAGTGGGTTGAGTTTTTGATCGTGAGTTTCTAGCACGTATTTTTCTAGTTGTACAAACACATCTCGACTAATATCACCACCGAAACTCGTCTCGTCGTGAGTTGGTCGGCTAACGATAGGTCTCTTGTCAGTTTTGACTCTCTCATCAACTACCTTCGGGTTGTTATCCTCGATAAGAAATCTCTCACCAGTTTTTGCTAAGAGACGACGCTTAACGTAAGTAACTCTCTCAGTGACTAGCGGGTCGTCGTCAGCTAGTAACCTACCGTCTAGGTCAACGAGTGCAACGTTGAGTTCGTTAATATCTAAGTTATCATATTCGGGAAACCGCTCTTCCATCTCAAAATTGTCTTCAGCCTCTGCCATTTTATTTGTTGAGGTTTTCAAAAAAAAAAAAAAAAATTTTTTTCCTTAGGGGGTGCCACCCCTCCCTACTCCTAACGCAACCGCTGACCGCGTGCGCCCGTCCCGTAAACAAAAAGCCGCTAAAATCTCAAAAACCACTACGAATTTTAGCTTTCTTGTAGCCGTGACTTGTGTTAAAAACACGTACGAAGTGTCTAGAGACACTCGCTATGAGAGCTACGTTTGAAAAAACAGACGCTAGCGAGCAACTCGTAAGGTTTTAAAAAATTGTATTTTCTGTACAACACGCTAAAAAATTACATTTTTTTTTTTGCAAGGCTCTCAAAGAGAGCTAGTTTCGATCACCTCTGAAGGTGAGAGTGCTTCGTTTTACTCAAAGTCAACTACGGACTCGCTGCTCCTCTTTCTCCACCTGGTGTTCTTTCCCAACCTGCTGGCTCCGGGTTATTCACCATCGCACTTTCAAACATTTGAAGTCTTCGTTCGTGCTCCTGAATTTCAGCGTTGCACGTGGATATCTCAACGTCTATCTCTTCTCTTTTTCTGATGGCTCTCTCCCTTCTTCTCAGCGTGGCTGTCCTCCCTTTCTCCTCTTTAAACTTTAGTTGGTGGAGTCTGTCTCTGCTCACCGGGAGATCCATTTTCAACTGACCGGAGAGGACGCTATTGAGGTTGTGATGGTAACGTCGCTCGTGTCGCGCGCGACCCCACTTGGCGGTACATTCCCAGACGACAAAGGCGAAAAATTTTTTTTCAAAGCGAAAATTTTTTTTCATTTCAAAAAAATTTTTAAAAGTCTCTTTGTCGTCTGGGAATGTGCCGACAGTCACGCGATCGTGAGAGACTTTTAAAAATTTTTATGTTTCCTTTTTCAACTTTTTTTTTTTTGAAAAAAACTTCCTATACGATTTTTACGTTATTTTTTCTTACGCACCTTTTTACAATATGTACTTTTTGTGTTTTTTTTTTTTTCACAAATTTTTCACCTCACTCTCAGAGACCCAAGAGTTGTGTTTGTCGTCGTAACCAGCCCACTTGACCAAGACCATCTTTTTCTTGTTGACAGTTTTTCTTTTCAAGATTCTCTCGACACGATACGTGGCGTCTTCTGTTTTCACCACGGCTGACAACTCTTCTTCGTAGAATTTTCCAATGATGTCTTCCCCGCTCTCGTCGCTAAGAACGTAGACGGTCGGGTCACCACGGACCACCTTACTCACGGAGAAGATCTCCTCAGTGAAGTTCGCCTCGTAGCCCTTCGCGAACGTGCTCTTGTATTTGCTTATTCTCACCTTTTGACCGAGCTTGTATTTTGGTAATGGGAACTCGCCCAGGTCACTACCAAAAAGTGTCGTCCACACCTGACTCTCGTTAGCCTTGTTCACGTCCGCTGGCTTCGCGAGAGTGCTACCGTGTTTCGTGTTATTGTAGTTCTCGACGAGACCGTCTAGAACGTCTATCCACTTGTGAGTTCCCTTGCTATAGAAATATTTCCACATAGCGGTTTTTAGAGTCCTGTTGAACCTCTCGACTATGGCAGCTTTCTTGTCAGACTTCGTGGAGAAGTACTCCACGTCGTGTTTCGCTAACAAGCTCTTGACACCGACGTTGTAAAACTCTAGTCCCTCGTCAAACTGTGCGAACTTCGGGTATGTCTCGAACCTCTCGTGAAACTGTCGTAGTAACTCGTCTACGGCTTTCGTCATGTTTTTCGTGTCTTTACGATACACAGGGATAGCGAAAGCATAGCGACTAAGAATCTCGACACACGTTAGGATCCAGTAGTAACCGTCGTTCTTGTTTTTGTATTTTCCCATGTCAACGAGATCTAGTTGGATTTGCTCACCAAGATACGAGACCCACGTCTTTCGAAACTTGTGATGTCTCACCACGGGCTTGTACCGTGTATAGGTGTCTTGTGTTTTCAACCACTCTTTCACAGACTTTCTGGTCACGCTGAGACCTTCTCCTAGTGCTTTTTGATATAGTCTCTCAGCACTTTGATAGCCAGTCACAGGATTATAATACAAGTCTCTGAGACTTTGCTCGGTCACGACATCGTTGTCCATACTTTTTATTTTGAGACTATATTAATGTCGATCAAAACACTCCCTACGTTATCCACACCGCTCACGTTTGTCTTGGTGTGAAAGGATAAGTTATTATATGTTCCACTACGAGTGGGCACGCTAGACTCGACAGTCGGGTAATGTAACACACTACCACTTAACGTAGACTCTGACGTGATGGGAATAACTGAGATAATGCTAGACTGTTTACCCGATGAGTCTATAGTCTCATCGACGAGAGTGTCGCAGTGAATCTCTACGAACCTTAAGCCTCTATTGATGTCTACCCTACCAGGACTAACCACCTTTGTTGCTCCCATTGTGGTGTTCGTTGGGAAACCAAGTAGCTCTCCAAACTTGTACAACTTAGTAGGACTAAGTGTCTTTAACGTGCATGTATGATCATGTAAGTTATGAGATATTGTTATCCCGATGTCTTTTTCTTCTAAGAAATAACTCGCTAGATTATCGAACGACCAATAGCCTTCGGGTATCGTGTATTTCGACGAGTTATATTGAATCTCGTCGTTATAACCTTTGATGACATTCTTATAGTCCCAAAACACGCTCGCTGACTTCACAACCAAAGTCGAGCATTTCGGAAGTACCAAGCATCTGTCTAGTGTAATCGTTTTCTTACTGTTCTCGACGAACACTGATAGTTTCTTCATTTTTATTTACGAGACAAATAAAATGATACGAGCTTACTACGGTGAGAACTATGACAAGGCGATCAAGAACTCTGAGATTGCGACTCGAAAGGCTAAGTCAGATCTTTTGAAAAAATACCCGCATGCCACGATGAGTAGGTTCGAGTTCGATCCAGTTCAAACTCAACAAGGTGACGTGACGAGAGTGGACGTCTACTTTCGAAATAGTGACATGATCTCGACGGACATCACCAGCTCCACTTTTAAGAATGACAAGAGCATGTGGATATGGTTACACAACAACACTCCTTTTCCAAAAATATGGAATAGTGGTGGTACAGTCCAAAAGTTGCCACTGACGGAGTCAGCTGGTTATGGTAAGGACATCGTGAGATATCCACCTCACACTCTCGACTACCAAGTCAATAATTTCGACATCTTCGTGGACGATAAGAACTCTTTCAAGTCAAACTTTCCTAAGATAGTCATAGACACGAAAAAATACTACCAGGACGGACCTGACGGGAGTATGATCAATACAGTGTGGACTTTGTCCAAGAGTTACTACCAGGCTATCGCTGCAATGTACATTGCCACGTATAGGTCTGGAGTTTCGTTACAAAACTTAACAGCTAGTCCTGACGTTCCAAAACAGATCACGAGTCTCATGAGATTTCACGTGTATTTCACCATGAGGAGAGTGATGTTTCGTCTAGACAAGAGTAAGACTGACATCGCTAACATCATTAGACTGTACGTCCCGGACTATAGAGTTTTAAGATCAAACCTCCCGTTAGGAGGTAATTGGCTCTTAGACATCAAAGATCTTCAAGGTGACTATAAGCGTTATTGTCCTAGAACATCGGACGGGATCACCGAGCTAGGTCAGGAGTTACTGAATCAGTCTATAGAGGTCTATGTCTACGCGTTGCTTGGCGCACAGGCAAAAAGCAAACAAAGCATCGTTGGGTCTCGTGCAAGTGCTCGTGAAGTTCAACAAGTCTTTAGAAACATCGTGGAAGACGCGGTCGTTCAGTACTCTCCGAGTGTGTGGATTAACTTAATGAACAGAGCTATCAAAGACACGAACGTCAAGTTAGACATGGCAGTCACTCCAAACACATGGTTAATACCGCGAAGCATGGTCCTATTGAAAACACCTGTTCCAGGATATAATAACTTACTGAGAGAGTCAACAGAGACGAATATGGTGTTTGGTTTCAATAGTGGACTCAACTTTGAGAGCACGAGTAAAAAACCTGTGAAAACACACACTAGTGGTGGCGAGCATCTTGAAGTGTTAGACGAAGAACCAAAAACTCCTTCGACTATAGAGCCTGCGAAGCCTACAGAGTCTACGACTAGTGTGATATCTTCGCTAGCGTTAGTTCTCGTTGGAGTGATAGTGAGTAGGTTCGTGGTGTGAATAAATGAGTTTGTATATTGGATATGGAGAAGGTGGTGCCACGTCAGAGAAAAAAGAGCCACCGCCGCCATACGAGACTGTTTTTAACGTCAACGTTAAAAACTCAGAAATTACGAGATACACATCCACCAGAGTGGAGAAAATAGAAGACGGGAGGTCTCGTCTCTTTCAAAACACGTATCTCAAAAGTCCGACTGTAGACGTCGGCGCCGACTTTGTGAAAAATTCGAGATCTAGAAGGATGGTCTTTGAGTGTCCAGAGCTAACTCGTGTTAACGTGTCTATATTCGTGGTTTTCAAGTTACTAGCCACCCCGTCAGTGGATAACTACGGATATATCGTTGGTAACGACAACGGCTCCTACGATAAGTTCATAGGCTACAAAACGGGGTCGAACTACCAACTATCGTATGGCGGTGGGTGGCCTGTGCAAGAATATAACTGCACGTTACCAAGCGGAGTCGTGGGGACTGACAAGCATCTGATATCCTGTCATTGGCTGATGAAAGGTAGTCACGTACGTGTGAATAACATGATATTGTCTCGCTCAGCCTTCAACGCGAATATTAAGAGTATTGGTGCTCCTTTTGGGTCTATATTCTTTAACGAGCGTCTCGAAACAACAGAGAGAACAACAGGTGTATCCGGTGAGATCTACGGCTTAAAAGTTGTCAGTGGGTTTCTAGAACCTGTTGACATATCAAAGCTGAACAAGAGTATGATGATAGAGTACGGACTAGTTTGAATAAATGAGTCTATATCTTGGGTATGACACGGACAAGACGTCACGGCCAGCGAAAAAACTTCCCTACGAGACTGTTTTTGGTATCAACATGTCTAACGCGTTGATCACGAAACATACTGGCAGGACAAGAGTCACGAGAGTCAAAGACGGGAACTCTTACTTTCACCAAGAAGTCTACAGTAAGAGTCCTTCGATGGGTCCACTGAGGGATTGCCTGCACAACGTGAGGTCGTCGAGGATGTTATTCGACTGTCCCAGACTCACTACGATCAACGTGTCCATCTTCATAGTCCTCAAACTAATTAAGCCTCCGACTCCTGGAGGTTGGTCATATATCGTGGGTAACGATGACGGGTCCTATGACAAGTTCGTTGGTTACAACGCTGCTTCGAATGACAAGATATCATTCGGAGGCGGATGGCCAGTCGGAGAACTTAACTGTACGTTCCCGACGAGCGTCAACTGGCAGAGTAAGCATCTGCTTTCATGTCACTGGATGATGGACGGGAGTCAAGTTCGCGTGAACGACATAATGCCGTTGAATGGCGAGTTCATCGCAAACAAAAAGGCGTGCGGAGCCTCGTTCGGCTCTATATTTTTCAACGAGCGGTTCGAGACGACGAGAATGGCTGATGATCCGTTCAGCTCAGCTTTCTCCAGCAAAAAAGCACCATCATTAAACAAACCAGTCTCTTCCATGATCTACGGACTAAAGATCGTGAGCGGTCTATTAACACCAGCTGATATCTCAAAGTTGAACAAGAGCATGATGTTAGAATATGATATCATGTGAGAGTCACAATTATTTTTTTTGTAACCGTTCGGGTTACAAAAACAACGAGACTCTACGAGTTCTAACCTTGCAAGTTAGGATATAACTCCGGTGCAGATGGGTCCGTTGGTTTCCCTCTCACCATTGTTTCAATCTTGTCAGCGAATAGTCGACTGTCAGTTTCCTTGTCTGTCCTCTCAATGACCTTCTTGTTAGTTTTGACTGACTTGAACCTCTTCACCGTGTGCTTGATACCCTCCGATCCAGACAATACCGTCGCTGCACCAATAGCAACAGCCGCTGATATAGGGTTCGGAACTAATATCGATGTGACTATCCCGCCGACGAGCACGACTGTGGTCACGACTATTTTCACGATAGCTTTCACTTTCAAACGTGTCATCTTCTTCTTCGAACTTTTCAAATCTTTCTTCACTGTGAGACTCAGCTCTTCTAAGTTTTGGCCGTACATGTCTTTATTAGTAACGTGGAAAGTCTCGTAGTGATCGCTCACTACGAGAGTTGTGTACTAAGGGAGGCATTGTATCACCTCACTTGAAAGGATCATCGGGAATGAATTTCTGCTTCTGAGCGTATTTCACAGCAACTGTCCCAGCAGTTACCGCAACCGCGAGTTTCAATGTTCCAACGAGACTACTTGGTGCTCCGAGAGACTCTCCAAGAACCTTCTTACTTGCCATACTAATTCCAACTGCAGCTGCGACGTAGAGCAAAGTGTTATAGACTTCGTTCATAATAACTTTTCGATCTGTCATCCTTTTATTATAGTGTCAGTCGAAAGACTCTAACGCGTTAGCGTACGGTGTGAACGTCGTTGTGACTCGACTTTTCGGTTCCTCTTGTGGAGATTCTTGAAACTTGTCTTGAGAACCACTATTTTTATAGACGTAATACAACGCACCGACTCCAGTGATAGCTCCAATGGTTCCAATGACGTAACCGAAACTAGAAATGCTTTGACTGTCATCACAGTCCTCACTCGCAAACTTCTCGCGAGCTTTTCTCTCTTTCGCGTCTTTGCTGATCGCAGCGAGTCTCTTTCCCGCAGCGACTCTTTTCGGGTCTTTAATTTTATCAGACTTGTTACTCGTTATGGTTTCCATGTCTCTTTTATTTAGTTACAGTTAACTGTGAGGTCATCTCACAGTTAACTCACAGGTCATCTAGCAGTTAACTCACAGGTCATCTAGCAGTTAACTCACAGTTAACTCACAGTTAACTCACAAAATACCAAGGGGGGCGTTATAGATAACCTTGGTACGACTACTTCAGTCTACCACTCATCTCACCAATTTGTTGACTCTTGAAGTACTTGTTCTCGTATTCTAACGTGCTTATCTTTTTCACTCGGAACCGCGCGTATTCTTCCAGCTCTTCAATCTTTTTCTCAAGTCTCAAAACTTTCAATGCGTAATCTTCTAACTTCGAGTGACCATTTGAGCGAACTCCTGCGAACATGTTTATTGTGACACTCGTGTCATCTAGAGCGGCTCGTCAAATATCAACTTCGCTCCGATTGTGATAAGCTCGTGACCACACCAAGCGAGAAAACAACCACCGAACATGACTGCACCACCTAGAAACCCTCCCACCACACGCTTGTCGATCATCTCCTTCACCTCACATCTGGTGAGCATCTCCTCTTCATTCTCACTCTCGAACTCAGACTCAGTTATCGGATTGTTGTCGTTCATTTATTAGTGTAGTGAGAACGAGTCGCTATAAGACCAATAAAAGAGAGATGACTGCTATGATAACGGGTGGTCTATTTAATGCACTCGCATTCGCTGGTGCTGGGTTTCTGTTCAAGAGTCTTGACGGGAACAAATACGGCGACGAAATGAAGCGTCACAACCTTGCCTCAGAGAAACTCGCGCGAGATAGAGAGTTGTGGAACGAAAAAGAAGTCGAACACCGCGACAAACTAGCGAGACTTCGACTCGCCTTGTCGGACGCTAACCACAACATCAATGACACTAACGCAGCTCTCGACGAACTCAACGCAACACTTCGCGAGACACACGCGAAGAGACCGGAGTTGAGAGACTACTACACACCGTCACCGGAGATGAAGGAGTACCTAACGATAACTGAGGGGGTGATGTTCGCTGGCATCGGGTGGGTTGGTTACAAGGCATATAACTACGTCGTGTTTAAATCGAGAGGTCGTCGCTAGACTTTTAAGAGTAGAGGCAGGTTAATAAAGGATGAGTATTAGTTTTGGAAAACGTGTCGAGAACAAGAAGTACAAGAGCTCTACAGTAGCTATCGAGATGGGTCCTATCCTCTTCAAGGATGTGTTCACCTTCGGAGTGCAAAAGAGCAAGTTCGATAATGAAAAGTTCACAGCTGCCTTGTGTCTTAACGAAGACCAGCTAGCGAACTTGGAAGGTGTTGGTAACGAAATCTTGAAAGGTCTTGACGACAAAGCCATCACAGAGATCAAAAGCGGTCTGTACAACGACAAGGTCTACGTCAAGTGTGACCCAAACTTGTTCAGTGCCTACACTGAGGCAGACAAGGAGATTAGTTTCAACGAATTAGTCAAGATGGAGAAGTTCACCGTGAACGCTGCTGTCGACATTAGCAGCGTGTTTTTGAAAGATGGGGTAGCACATCTTCAGTTGTATCTCCACGAGATGGTAGTGAAAGACGAAAAGAAAGTTGAGAAAGTGAAGAGGAAGCGTGTGGTCTTCTAAGTTAGATCGTGATCTCCAAACAGTCATGTTTGGAGATACAAGTAAATGATAGTTGCACTGTACTTGCTCAGCACTCTCGTGAGCAACTATTTCTCTATTGAGAAGACAGCTTTCGAACTTGAAATGGACAGACTTGCCGAGATTTTGTCTCTCATGATCGAATCATCAGACGTGTATCTTAAAAACGTACGATGCAATAAAGAGACATGACACGACCAAAGGGCTCTTTAAACAAGATACAGAAACCGAAAGTGAAGTACGTTCGAAAACCAAAACCAAAAGAAGAGAAGAGCGAATATCTCACGCTAAAAAATTTGAGATCTATCGCGAAGGAACGTGGTGTAAAGCTAACGACAAACTCGTCTCGAAACGTCATCAGAGAGAAACTCGACATGGAACCAGAGGAGTCACCAAAAAGATATGATCACTGTAAGGGTAAGAAACCAGCCCAAGTCATGATCAAGACAAACGTAGCCACTGGTGAAGAGACTAGATATAAGTCTATATTCGAACTGGCAAACAGCGTGAAGATGTTCGCTGGTTCTATCACGTATCGTCTCAAACATGGAAAAGACCTCGTCTTCGATGGGGTGGTCTATAAGGTTCGAAAATCTATGTGAGGTCACTTTTTGAAAGACCCCGCGTCTTTCAAAAGAATCAACCACCCACTTGTCTTAAAGCAGTGCTACAATAAAGGTGATGAACTACTTCAGGAAAAAACTTAGTGAATGGTCGAGTTGGGTTGTTGGAACCCCAGAACCCACTGTCGATCCACCGAAGTCTTACTTGAAGACCAAACTCGGTGAGTGGAGTGACTGGTTTGTTGATCACACACCTGAGTCAGTTAGAACTAGAGTCGCTAGTGCTTTCACAACTCTCAAGAGTAAGGTCAGCCCCTTACTCGTAGAGTCAGAGGAAGAGGAGTTTCACGACGCTGAAGATCACGTTGTAGAGAAGACCGAGAAGTTCATAAGAGGGTTCTCGGAGACTTTCACCATCGAGGCTCGAGAGAAAGTAGATCCGAAGACTTTTCTCGAAAGATCGAAAGACCTCGTGATCGATCTTTGGCGTAACGAGGTGAAGAAGCGGAGTGGTTTGAAGACGAAACTCGCTCTAGAATGCGTCATGGTTAGAGCGACTGACAGCGGACCAGTGGAAGCAGTAGCGATGTTTCGCTCTCTCGTGAGTACCACGTTGACTGGAACTGACATGAGTGAGCTATATGACAAGTCAGTCGGAAAAGTTCTCGAGAACTTAGCGACCTACTTGAAGAAAGGTAGTGGATGGAGGGTTTTGAACGTCGTCAAGTTAGACATATACATCGACACCTACAAGCCGATCAGTGCGTCATCTTACATCCCAACACCAAAAGTTCTAGCTGATAAGAAAGCTATCGTCAACGTTCAAAACAAGACCGGCAACGAATGCTTCAAGTGGGCTATAACCTCTGCTCGAATGTTGAAACAGGACCATCCCGAGCGACTCAACAAGATGATGAGAGACGAGTCTGAGAAATTCGACTGGACTGGAGTCTCATTCCCAACACCATTATCAGACATTAAGAAGTTCACGAGAAATAACAAGATCAACGTCAACGTGTTTGCACACGAAGAGAAAACTGGTGTCTACCCACTTCTCATCGGAGGTGAGTCAAAAGACACTATTAACTTACTACTCATCACGGAAGAGGGTGAAGATGGGAACGTGAACTCACACTACGCATGGATTAAGAACATGAGTAGGTTATTATCCAGCGTGAAAAGTAAACATAATGGGAAGATCTACTTTTGCTGTAGGTGTTTGAACAACTTCACCTCACAGGAAGTCCTGGAGAAACACGTCGAGCGTTGCTCCAACGTGGACAGCATCAAGACCGAAATGCCGGAAGAGGGGAGCTTCATAAAGTTCGAGAACATCTATAAGACACAAGACGTGCCATTCACGATCTACGCAGACTTCGAGAGTTCCATAGAACCTATTGACACGTGTGTTAACGATGACACACGTAGCTCGACGACCAAATACCAACACCACACACCGTCCGGGTTCTGCTTCCATCTCAAGTGTTTCGACGACTCACTCCACTACGAAGAACCCTATCTCTACACCAAGATGGTTGAAGGTGAAAACATCGGCGAGAAGTTCGTCGTAGAGCTAGAAAGAACTGTCAAAAACATCTATGACAAGTTCAAAAAGGCGAAAGAGATGGTCTACGGATCGGACGATAAGAAAGTTCATGATGGTAGTGGGGTGTGTTGGCTATGTCAAAAAGACTGGACTCAAAAAACCAAAAAGGGAAAACCAGATCGAAAAGTGAGAGACCACTGTCATCTCACAGGCAAATACCGTGGAGCTGCTCATAGTAGTTGTAACTTGAAATATAAGTTACCGAAGTTCATCCCAGTTATTTTTCATAACGGGTCTGGCTATGACTCACATCTCTTCGTGAAAAAACCTCAGTGTCACAGAGGGTGACATCAAGTGCATTCCAAATAACGAGGAGAAATATATCTCGTTCAGTAAGGACATCATCGTGGACTATGAGACAGATAACGACGGAGAAGAGAGACCTATCAAGAGAGAAATCAGATTTCTCGACAGCTTCAAATTCATGCCATCGAGTTTGGACAAGCTAGTCAAAAATCTTGATAGTGACGACCTAGTCTCAACCAAAAGAGTGTTTGAAGACGACTTCAAGTTAGTCTCTCGGAAAGGTGTCTATCCCTATGAGCATATGACCGGGTTATCATCTCTCGACGAGAGATGGTTACCAACTATCGAGAAGTTCCACTCTAAACTCAACGACACCGACATCTCTGAAGAAGACTATCAACACGCTACTGAGGTTTGGAAACACTTCGATATGAAGACTATGCGTGAATATCACGACCTCTACCTTAAGACAGATGTCATGTTACTCGAAGACGTCTTTCAGAATTTCAGAAAGACGTGTAAAATACACTACGATCTCGATCCAGCGTTCTATTTCACGTCACCTGGACTAGCTTGGGATGCACTACTCAAATTCACTGGACAAGAGCTCGAGTTAATAACAGACATCGACATGCTCTTGATGATAGAAGCCGGGATCCGTGGTGGGGTTAGCACCATCACGAAAAGGCACGCTGTCGCGAATAACAAGCACATGGATCATGTCAACAGTGATGTAGATGTGGAACGCACTGGTGACTCACTATATGACCCAACGAAACCAAGCGTCTTTCTACCAGACTTAGACAAAAATAATCTCTATGGTGGTGCGATGTGTGAACCACTACCCACACACGGTTTTAAGTGGATGACAGAAGACCAGCTAGCGAACTGGAGAGACACGCCATGTGTTCTAGAAGTGGATCTAGAATATCCAGAAGAACTTCACGACCTTCATAACGACTATCCACTAGCACCGGAGAGAGTCATGGTTAACGGGATAGAGAAGCTCATCCCGAACTTGAATGACAAAGCTAACTACGTGCTCCACAAGAAAAATCTCGAGTTATATCTTAGGTTAGGATTGAAGCTCACGAAAATCCATCGTGGGTTCACATTTTTCGAGAGTCGGTGGATGAAACCATATATCGACCTCAACACACGACTTAGGACAACAGCAAAGAACGAGTTCGAGAAGGACTTCTTCAAGCTTATGAACAACAGTGTGTTCGGTAAGACGATGGAAAACATCAGGAACAGGGTTGACATTCAGCTAGTAACTACCGAAGAGAAGATGAGAAAGTTAGTTGCCAAGCCTAACTACCATCACAGAACTATTTTCGACGAGAACTTGGTCGCCGTCCACATGAGACGAACCAAAGTGAAATTTGACAAGCCTGTCTATCTCGGGATGTCTATCTTAGATATTAGTAAGACTATCATGTATGAGTTTCATTATGACTATATCAAACCGAAGTATGGTGATAGAGCTACTCTACTTTTCACAGACACGGACAGTCTCATGTACGAGATCTTCACTGAGGATTTCTATGACGACATCGCTGACGATGTTGAGAGAGAGTTCGACACGTCTGGTTACTCGAGAAACCACCCGAGTCGTATTCCAATAGGTAAGAACAAGAAAGTAATTGGCATGATGAAAGATGAGCAAAATGGTGAGCAGGTGTTGGAGTTTGTCGGACTCAGAGCTAAGCTCTACGCTCTCCTAACACTACGTGGTGATCAGAAGAAATGTAAGGGAGTTAAGAAGGCTGTGGTTGACAAAGACATAGTGTTTGACGACTACAGAGAGTGTCTTTTCAGTAGACTACCTATCTACAAGACCATGAATGTGTTCAGATCTCACAAACACGAGATTTACACGGAGGCTGTGAACAAGAAAGCCTTAAGTGCTGACGATGACAAGCGACACATCTTACCAGATGGGATTAACACGTTGGCACTAGGACATTTCAGAATCGAGTAGTTCAAAACGATCACTTAAAGAGAGAGATAAAGAATGGAAAGAAAAGGGAACAAGTGCTCTTCATGTAAGAGAGCGAGTCACGTGTACGGGACCATCTCCAAGTGTCACTGTGGTAAGCTAGACACATTCGACGTTCAGCGCACTCGAGTTAGGCTGCGCCCTGCCGAAGAGTCTTACATCAAGCGACACGTTGACAGAGTCCTAACACTAGAACACGGGATTGTCTTCAGCTTCCTCGAAATGTTCTCCGCCTCGATAGTCATGAGTCACTACCCACGAAAGTTCTCAGACGAGTTCAAACTTAAAATGAAAGAACACATCGAAGTATTTGTAGGTTGCTCGTTAAACGGAGGGCGACTCATCATCAAGAGTGGTAGTCTCAAGTTGCACGCGAGGCATATACCTATGGTGTTTCCAATAGTCACAGCTTGGTTCGATGTGAGCCCATAGTCACCTATTAGAAAAGTTTTTTTTTAAAAAAAACAAAACCAAAAAGGTTTTGCTTTTGACTTTTGAACGAGCGTAGCGAGAACGAGCGTAGCGAGAACACGTGACGAACACATGTCGACGTCGCCATCTTGGAAAATGACGCCGCCATCTTGGAAATAATTTTTGGAACACGTGGCGAACGGTTTTTGGAACACGTGGTGAGCACGTGTCTTAAAATAGTTTTGTTTATTGTTTTGGAACACGTGGTGGTGACGTCATCTTGGAGGTGTTCGAGAAACAAAACTTAAAATAGTTTTGTTTGTTGTTTTGGGGAGACGCCATCTTGGATTTACTGGGATAGGGGTGAGAGTTCTGGGACAGTTTTTTGGTCTTGTCCCAGCTCTCTCACTTCCCTACTACTTTTCTTCAGCTGGTTACAATTTTGCAGTTATTTTTATATATTGTGTAACAACTATAGATTCCACTTTGTCATTGTCTGTTCAGTTATACATGCACATATGATGTCAACATGGCAAGAACAAAAAAGTAGTCCACGAGACGGAGTTGAGCAAACGGCATGCAATGGAACCACTGATTATCTACTTATTTTATACAATAAAACTAGAAAACCAATTATGAAGTCTTGATGGTTCCCAGGGCATGATTTAACCCGTCAAGTGGAGAACTTTGGTAGTGAAAGAATTAGCCTGCCTAGCCGGCGATTTTTTAGGGGTTTGGGGTTGGGTAAGCGTTGGGGTCGAGCAAGTGGGCTGCACGGCAGGCAAGGCGGAATGCGGGCGAAGGGAGAGGGAAAAACCGCCTGCCGCAAAACTGGTGGTATTTGCATTATGCCCCAACGACAATTATCCTAATCTAATTAAAAACTAATTAAAAACAACCAATCGTATGACTGTTTTGTAATATGAGCACTTGCACGGATTCATAACAACAATAGTAAAAGTTCATGTGTGAATCTGTCAAACTCACTTTTGCGTGCAACAAATGCAAACCCAAAGAAAAAGGCCAGTAACAGAAGAAAACAAAACGTTGCAAGTGCCAGCGATTTCTGTAGATTGTGCAATTAATCTTCACATTATTCTGAACAGGTTTGTAAACCGTGTCGAAAAATACGGAATGCCCATGAATTGTACAATTTCATTAAAACCCGTCTAGATGCAAAGCCTTCGCAAGTTTACCAAAAGCGCTTCTGAACGCCTCGTTTTTCTTTCCTTTCTTACTTTGTATCTTCCTGAAATTTAATTGCAATATGTGTATTAATTTTATGTACTGCATCTCTTGTTGGTGCCGGATACATTTATGAAGTGTAATTATGACTGCTGATTTTATCAAACACGGCAATCAATTCTCGTTGACTCTAAATTGTAGAATACCCATCCACTTTCGCTATTTGTATCTGTTGACAGTTAGTAAAAGGGTCAAATTTTAATTATTTTAAAACCCCATTTAATTTAATAACTTGCTCAGAATGCAGGAAATGGCGTTTCCTGGGCTTCAGATTTCAAAATGTTCCGGGGGGGAATGCCACGCACCCCCTAGTTGGGTGTCGTCACAAATTTGATACAGTCAGATTTTTGACTGGATCCGGGCGCCCCTGATGCCGTGGAACTTTCCGAGCAAATTTTAACAGAGCTTCTTTTAAGCTTCGATGAAACGACAATATGAGACTCGCTCAAATACAACGCGCTAATATATCGTTGGCTGTCAGATACGGAGCAATTATAGAATACCCGTCCACTTTTGAAACCGCGTTTAAAGGCAGAAATACAAACAAAGATGCTGTAAAATGTCTTTAATAATAATGTGGAAGGTTTACTATGTGTAGTAGTTGATTGTTATCACCTAAATTTTACAGCAAGCAAGTTGCAAATTTCTTACAGAAAAATATTTAGGACCCTACATACCGGTCTTCCTTCAATTTTAGGAAAATATTACATGTAAAGTAGATGCTTGACAAATTATTTTTTCGGTTCAAGGCAGTAAAATTAATATAGAATTCATCTCTGTTTCTGGTAATAAAATAGTATATAAAATTATTTATATAAAATAGTATATAAAATTATTCATATAAAATAGTATATAAAATTAGTAGACAATCCATCTCCATTTCTGGTAGTGTGCGCCTGCTGGCTGTCATGAGTGATGGGATAGTATGACTCGATAGGGAGAAAAATTATAGTTAAAAGCATTGTTATATGCTTTTGCAAGAACAGCCTTAGATGGATCCTCTTTTGTCAAATAATCAACAACAGCAGATAAGCACATTGAAAAACAATTTCCCTTACAGAGCATTTAAAAATAATTCAATGCTTGTAAAGCACCGAAGATGTGCACCTAGGATCTCGCTACCAATTAAGGCAACAGAACAGGCATTGTATAGACAATTCCCATCTCCCAAAATTCTAAAGTAGTAGAATTAAGCAAAATGCATGACTACTGTATAGGCCTAGCCAATGTTCACACAATTAAGACATCCATATAATAGTCTGATTCATTGGCTAAGCAAAGCTAGCAGTGTTGCACAAAACTGTTTAGATGAAGCCAAGTTACCAGCAACACAACATCTGGATTTCATATAGTTATGGTATATACTGTATGAACTGAAATACCGTAAACTATGCTAATGCATGAATTATTGGTAGAATCCTTTCCTGGCTTGCCAAGCTATCAGTTCTGCCTGTTATCAGCCTTGATAAACCAATTATGTCATCTTTTGGGTGAAAACCAATTAAATAAATTTTAAAGGGTAATATTCAATAGTTAATTGGCCATTTACAGTATTACCTGTGCATATGATGAGTTTTATTATTTAAGAAACTTCCAGCATTGCAATAGATAACATGCAATGCGATGTTTTACTTTATATTGTGGAGGCGAGTTGCTCGGCTAAGCAAGTTATCCAGAAAAAGTGGGATCCTGGCCACTATAAGAACTTATAAGTACTGTTTTCTTTTCATTGCCCTTCCTACATTGGGCAGGTGAGATGGCAATCATTCCATATAAACATATTTTGCCGACAATAAAGTCACTGATCAATTTGAGAGATTTATTAACAAAGTCAAAGATGTGCCATAAACTGTATCAAATGGCAATATTAATTTTGGTGGGGCTAGTGTTGCTTGTCAGGGAACGGGTTCTCAGCCAACATGATTCAGATACATTGTAGTACAAACAACCATTAAAATATATATATACTAATACTATTGCTAATAAATTCAGTAGAGCATCCACTCACTACAGTACATGTAGATAAGAATGAAACATCACAGCAAGTCATGCAATTTAAACCAAACACAAAGAGGCAATGCAATTGCATATATTTTGGAATTAGGATATGGTACTAATGTAGTTGTTTAAATAAATATTCACACTGGATAATAAATATTCACGCAGCGCGAATTTGCTGGCTTTGCGGGAATTGCAGCTTTGAAAAATGGCACAAAGTAATTCGAACATCTGGTTGCTCACATTTTCTTTTTAATTCTCCCGGAAGATATTGCTCGCACATCAACTCGTCTTTCTTTTCCTCCGAATTGCAAAATGGCTTCCATTCAGTGCACTACATAACATCACTCAAGATTGAGACGCATTACGCAATGTGTTTCAAACTGTTTCATAAGCTTGTGTTTTGATTGGTTAGAGCCCCAGTTAATTGGCCCAACTGTTTCAAAAATGCTATATATAGCCTATTTTGCAGTCTGTATACGTACTTCTGGGTGATCTGACCAGAGGTAGCCTGTGTACAGCCTGAATATACACCTGTAAGTATATTCAGGCTGTATACAGGCTAATCTAATCAGATAACCTTTCATGTTACTCCATCACCAATATAAACATCACCGGATAACATCAAGGGAATCGAGGTGGGAGGGTTAGGAAACTTAAGGCGGGGGTTAGGGTTAGAAAACTCATTAGGTGGAGGGTTAGGGTTAGGATCTAAGTTGTTTTGGGGTTAACGGTTATTTCATGATGATTATATACCTCGATTCATTCGGTGATGGAGTAACATGAAAGGTTAACCGGCTAATCAGAGGCTGAACTTCTATGTTTCTTGAACTCTTCCGAAGACAAAATCAATGTGTTTCGAAAATAGATGGCAGTAGAAATTTAAGATATTAAAAATATCTGACTGTTGCATTTGAAACAGTTGCAACAGTCTGGATCCGCCCCTGCTACACCAGATGCAGTTGTTAAAGGAACACTAGGATTTTTACACATGGGTATGGACTGCATTCTGGACAGTCTAGGACTTCGAGAGTTATAGGCAAGACCAAACGTTTAAACGACTTTGTTACGCTAAAATACATGGCTTGAATATTTACACATGTATACATATTTACAATGTTAACCGTATTACTAGTATATCTGAGCACCACTGTAATTCAGCAATTTGCTGCGAATGTTGGTAATTAAACATATATTATTATTATTATTATTATTTACTTGTTGATTAAAATATTAAATAATATCTTAAACGTTCTCCACAGTCAGGATAGAACAAAGTAATATTTCTATTTGTGACAGAAGAGAGAACGAGAATAGAAAGAAAGCTACAGTAGCTAGCCCATTTTTTATCCTCAGAATTAGAAATGGCTTCCAATTCCTCTCCCGATGTACCAAAATCCAAACTTTTGAACAAAACGGACAAAGGAAAAAGTTTGTTTACACTAGTACATACCTTCAGTTCTCCTTACAATACAATACAATACAATACAATACAATACAATACAATACAATACAATACAATACAATACAATACAATATATTGTATTGTAAGGAAAAGGTATGTGAAGCTCCTTGTGCTTTGCATATATGGAATTAAATGACAGATGATTATAATAAAAATTGGAATTTAAAAAAAGATCAATGGATACCATAACCCTCAGATTTTCAAAAAGAGAATTATCTCCTACCATTGCTATATAAAAGGACACAGAGCTACATAAACAATTTCCAAATGCATCAGATCTAAAATATTAAGATATTAAAACAAGTCATCAGAAATAAAACAGACACTAGAAATCAGTGAAGATATATGTATTAAAATACGGTGTTATAATAAATCTGTGTTCTATGAGAAATAATATATAAACAATCCATTCAATAAATTGTACTGTGTATCTTGGTTTTCCGCTTATGGCATACAGACACTACCAAATGATTAAACGAAGCCTTAAATTAATAGTCATAACGTTTACTGTCAGAGCTTGTCTTCGACACACTTCGCTGGTTCTAGTGTATACCCGCCGTGCAGTTTATGATAATTTTGAACGAACATCAATAGGAAAGTAAAATGATCACCAAAGACAGATAAAAATATGTAATACGCTTTCCTTTAATAGAGTGATAGATGGCTTGCTTCTTTGCTCTTCCTTCGCATGTTAACAGTACAGTTGGCGCTTTGTTGATAACGGATCACTTCTGCAATTCCTAGCTATCTTGTCTTAGAAAGTGGTAGTCACAAAAAACCCAAGATCTTGGGATAATGGCATAAAATCCCAAGATTGGCAATGGTAACACTGAATTTCACTTCTGCTGACCCCCCACGAACAACGCGATCACTTCTCGAATACCTAGCGAATCTTGTCGACATATGACGATAGCTGTCGAGTATGACGTATTGAGGACCAAGACAAGCACTCAAACACTCCAAGAACACGCCGACTATGTGGCTCCTGCTGACGCGGTAGTCACAAAAAGCAAATCGTGTCTCCGAAGACGAAAGTTGTTTGGTGATTGAGATAATCTCGTTTACACCACCATCCGAGCCTAGACAGCCAAAAGAATCAACCTCAAATTTGTTGCTCAGTGGCAGTGCTCTAAGCGTTACAAGTACTGATGATGGTCACAACTCTCCCTCTGCATCGTTCAGCAACAGCACAAATGAAGATTCACAAAAAGATACGAAAACAACAAAGCACTGGATATCAAGCTATTCAAACTCAGCTACATATTTATGTAGTCCGAGTTCATGGAAAGTGTGAGGTGTCAAAATTTACACACACACAGATAGAAGCCGTGAAAGGCATAGAGAATAAAAGGAGAATTTTTTGGAATTATGTGGCCAGAGAATTGTGGAATTATGTGGCCAGAGAGATTACAAGATCTAACAAAATCATAGGGAAAATCATCAACGAAAAATGGAGAAAACAGCAGGCTAACTAAAGGGACAAATGTCACATGCAGAACATTAAAGTTGGGAACTATTGGGAAAAATGCCCAACGAATTCGTAACAACCAGGAAGAGCTGAATAAAATTAAATTTTAAGATGGAAGACTAGCACATTGACATTGCTACTGTTGTTGCATATGGAAACGCCAACGATGTAGAAGGTGCGCCATAAAATATAGTTCAGTACCAAGATGAAATTCAAAACGACGTAAATTTAGCAGAAGATACAGATGAGAATAACGTTTCTTTTGACAAGAACACTAAATTGACAATGAAACACAATGACTGTCGAATTTAACCTATCCGCAACTTTCGAAGTCTTGGTACAGAAACGTATCAAAATAGATTGCAATGACACATGTAACGACACCGAGACATAAAAGAGGATATGGTAGGTAGCCAAAAAAAGCATAAGAACAGCATGCAAATAATCGACAAAACAAGCTCGTTATCGTTTGCAAGTCTATCCCATAAATGGTACATTTTGAAAATGGCAAAGGAGAAGTTATGTTTTCCAAAGATGTCAATAAAATAGTTTTAGAGGCAAAATGTACACCAAATGCCAGAAAAAGATCCATAAACTGACCAATCGTGCTGTTCTACGTCATCCTCCAGTATCAATTTACCATTCGATGCAGGTTCAAAGTAAGTAACCATTAAGACTGCAGTCGACAATATCCCCTTGAAATTCATATCAAAGAAATGGTACAAGAGAAGTGTACTTTCTCTCAATAATTGCAGTCGGAAGAAGCAGTTGGTGGCTAGTGGGACTATTGATGACAATATTCAGGCACTCGAACATGAATAAAAATCTTGTTACAGGCGCAACAAAACATGACGAAAAAAACACAATGATAAAAGTTGGAAATTATATCTTGGGAAAAGCCCTTTTATAGACTAAACAACTGCTCAGAGAAAGAAAAAACGAATTTAATTTGCAATATGAAACAAAAAGAAGAAAGATGCTAGCTGATATTTTTCCTAAACTGAAATTTGTTATGGAGGAAATTTTTATCCAAGAAAGTACTGGGATGCTACATGGTGGGATTGAAAGTCATCCAAGGCTTACCACAGACATTCTATACAAAGCAGGCGACAACACACTATTTATGCAACAGGCACGAGATATCCTACTGAAGGTTGCTCTTTGGGATTTGGAGTAACCCTGAAGTCATGTAGTAATTACACAGTCATACAAGGAGAACACCTATTCCACCAAACGTCACACCATGCTGGGAAAGGTGTTCATGCAAGAATATCGCTGAAGAGTCCACCCAGAATCGGTGTTTCAAAACATGTGGTAAACTTACATTGGACGACTAAGAATGTCAACCTTCTGCTGGAAAAATGGAAACATGTGCTGATGATTAATATCATTGATTCCGAAGATGTAACTAGGGATCCCAAGGATAGTGTAAAGTTTCAAGACACACGATAAGCAATTTATGGATAAAAATCTATTTATGGATACATCTGCACAGAAGAAATAAAGACCATCAAAATGTGCAGCAGTGCTTGTCCACATTGCTTTTAATGAGCACGAAACCACCTTCTGTGCCATGAATGAAATACTTTATCTTCTAACCAGACACGCATTGGACAACATTTTTAGGAAAACTAAAATCTGTGCTACTGCTGAATTAGTGTGTAGGTCTAATGTACATACCCAAAATCTTATCCTGGCATTACCAATAATTTATTGTCGACATTGGCCATGGCGAAGATCCTGATAGCCCATTGACTGAGAGATGTGCATGGCGAGGTTGTTGCAACTGCTGGGACTTACTCAAGTTAGTCACAAATCATTTGCTGAATACCACAGTAAAAGGAATTTTGTAGAAAGTGCACGCCGTTTAAAGTATGTCTTTATCGTGACATGGTCCCTTTAATAGTAAACAAACCCACTCTGCCATAGCAATTGGAAGTATGGAGCATTTAGAGAATATGGAGCAAATGGCGTTAAAGACTGCTTACTCTCAAGCCCGTTTTGCCGGAAGGTTTCTGCAATGTTTCAGAGGCATCAGCGAGAATGGCGTATTTGACTATGAAGTTAGACTAAAATAATTCTTAAGTGTTTCAGAAGAAAAGAAGAATGTGGAAGGACATACAGTCCACAAACTAGCTGCAACCATATTTTGAGGCATTTGTATGTGGCAGAGGACTTTGAAGGGCAGTACATCACTGACTATAATTTAATTATGAACATGGGGGAAAGAAGGTCTGCATGGAAGGACAAGTACTCTATGGGAACGAGACGGACAAGAATATTGAGCTCCAACCTATCCCAGATTATGTAAACATGGTATAAAACTAATGGGGAGCTTCGCACTACCTTTCATTTGAGAAGACAACCAAACTGTATGAGGAGATGGAAATTGAGACACCAGCACTATTTCTACCATCACGAATTCTGGACTCCTTTTTCAAGAAAAATAACCCACCAGACGATATACTGTTTTGTATATCAACCCTTCTTTGGATTCCCATTGTGGATGTTAAAAAATATTTCCATACGAAAACTGAGAAAATGGGAAAATATTACAACAGCGATTTGGGAAGAGAAACTTGGCGAACTCATAAACTGTACGGAAAGTCAGTCGCAGAGTTACAACAGCAACAATGTACAACAAATGGTGTGTATTCTATAGGCCAAAAACACGAACTTGTTAAAAGATTAGCTTTGGCGAGTGGTGAAACAGTAAAGGACAAGTTCCAGCCCTCGTTTAACGGCAAATTATACTCGCTACCCAAATCCATCACTACACTTAAACATAATTGAGGTCTCGTGCAGTTTCTTACGTTGGCAAGAAAGATAAACTAGTTTTGTGGCTTTACCTTTTAATACATAGACGTTCACACTTGGTATTCTGTCAGCAAGAAAAATAACTGGAATGATGCATACAAACAGCCAAGAGCATTATATCTATTCTATACAAATTAAGGAATCCCTGTTAGAATACAATGAATTACGGAGAAGTCACACACATATCCAGATTCCTGTTCACATAAAGAGTATCATTGATCTGCATGATTTGTTTAAATCACTAAAATCACATATTTACTAGAACAGATGATGTCGGAACTACTGATAATGCAGAAACATCAAATGAGCGAGAGTTTGATGAGTACCATAGTTATCGAGGTTAGGACACAGCGTCAAGAGTCGAAATTGGAGACAGGCTGGAAGGCAAGATGGTATAATGGCAAGGTTCAGGAAAGTGATTTAACATTGGATGGAAATCACGGTTGTTTATTTGTCAGAACCTGAATGAATTTATAAAGTTGAAGTTACTCTGCTGCTAGGCCATGGAAAACTAGTATTAGGCCAAATAATAAAATTGTGTGGTTCCCGTTACAACTTGAAAAAAAAATAAGAGTAGGTAGTCGGCTTTTTTTTCTTCCCTCCCTATTTAGGCCAGCCTGGAAACAAAGTTGTTATATATTATAGGCGATTTCGAAACTAAAAATGAAACCTGTGTTCTTGACAGTTATAAATGTTATTGAAGTCCTTTGAATGGTCTATCAAATACGTAATACTGTATACATGTAAAGGTTTAATTCTGGTTACAGACTCTTGGCTTGTGTCGGGTTTTTCACTGCATAAAAAATTAATAGAGTTCAGAAAAAAATGCTAACCAAGTTGCCAATGAAAGTTCCAACTGAAGATCAATTTGTGTTTGTCGCATTCGGCCCAAGTTTTCACAACAAATGAAGCCTAAAATAAGGCTATCACTTTCTAATTTGTTTCCTTATTACTGGTAATAAGGTAATACGCAGCAACAGGATTGAACAAGACTCCAAGATACCATGACTGTATATACATATGTGTAGGTTGTATGTCTACACAGTGGTTATTACCTTATTACTCCATTATCAATAAGGTAGTCACTGACACTATACAGTCATATGGTATAACAGGGCAATATAGCAATAGTAATGGTAATGGAGTAATAAGGTAATAGTCACTGTGTAGACTTACAAACTATCGATGAGTGTATATACAGTCATATGGTATAACAAGGCAATATAGCAATAGTGTAATGGTAATGGAGTAATAAGGTAATAACCACTGTGCAGACTCACAAATTGTCGATGAGTATATACAGTCATATGGTATAACAGGGCAATATAGCAATTATAGTATCAGTATCAGAGTGATGGTCGAGTAATAATGTAATAATATAGACTTAGAATGAACATGAGTTAGTGCATGTATATATCATATTAATTATATAAGACAATGATTTAGGTAGAATAGATATAAAACCCATCCAGATGGCTATATAATCCGTCTGGTGGTAGTGACATACCAATCACATAATGCTGGAATCAAATAAAAAAAAGGCTTTTAGGACAAAAGCTATGCCTATGTTCTTGTATGTTTATATGAAAAAGTGTATCGAAGAAGGAACAGAATTTAGCATAGTTTTAAGTTCTGACACATCATCAAAACGCTATAATTACATGTTCAGTATAATCAGTGAAATCACGATACAATTATACAGTTGACAATATTAGCAATAGAGATCATGCATGTATTTGAAGGCCTACGACTTCCGCTTAAGACAATCACTTCTCTGTTTCGAAATATATACTCTAAATTCTTGTAAAAAATTAGTTTTGTGATGTTAGAAAATACCAAAGTTTTCCAATAATGTAAAATTAATTAGTTATTTTATTTAATAATAAAAAAGTTATTGTCAAAAATAAAGCCAAACGCATCGCTCTTAGAGTGTTAGTTGGCCATATTGACCACGAAGAAGCGAGTATTGATCACAACAATGTGTTGTAGTCTTACGTCTTAATGCGCACCCGACTGTAAATGAATTATCTAATATACCCGCTGTCTTAAATCTATTCATTGTTGCTTTCGTGTTGTTGGTGTAAGACTTCTGTTCAGCTGTGCTCGCAAAAAAAACCTAGCTCGTTTTGATCGAAATGAGTCAAATGACTACACCCTCACCAAAGAAATCGCTGTCTGTTTGTGGTGACAGCGCTGGCCGTCGTACCCTGCACGTCAAAATAATCCAAAGGAAATATAAATTTGTGTATTTTGGGCACAGCTTGCTCCGATACAGTGGCTTTCTCCTGGACGTCGAGCGTATCGACGAAGTGAGAATGTAAGTATTCTCTATTTTGGTGTATTCTTGATTAATTGTTAAATATTCCACTGACTGCAGTATTTTCGTGAATGTAATGTATGTAATGATTTTACAACAGGGAGTGCTACGTAACATGCGATGAAATGAATGTTGCGAAGCAATTTAGAAACGCGATCAACAGAAGCTTTGCATGTAAATGTGGCGTTCTTTAGTGATAACCAACATCAGTGATAACCAACTTTGCACTTTGCTGATGCAAGCTACAGAAGAGTTTTGAACGAGTGGTAAACCAAAAAAGCTGCGGTTATAATTGGATGGCAGAACGATAACGTGGACATGGTAACCTATGTTCTAAACGAAAACGTCCATGTATAACTTTAAACATTGGTTCTTTTATACTAGTAATGTAGAACTAAGAAAATGAAAAGAATATATAAAATGCTGTTAGACCAAAACATGCGGCTTCGTGTTTTCACTTTTCTGTTTGGACAGTGATCCGTATAACGGGTTTACTTATTTTCATGTTGTGGATTAAACACTGTAATACACCGGTTACATAGGCCACAACTCACAAACTGCTGGTATCTTCGCTCTTCTCATCGTTGACCATAGCGAACGGCTTGAGCTGAACAACGCTCCCTACACTGTCTGGTAGTTGTTTTCATCACACATTCCACACACAGCCGATTCACGCAATATCAACGTCTCACAGATATACACCTATCACATCACTTCCGCATTTAATCTTTAAGAACTCAATACCGTGTAAGCAATATAAAATTACGCTAATTAAGTCTATTCAACAATCCATATTTCTAGTTCCACCACTACGCACGAACGAATATTATAATACTGACAATGACACCACGAACCTCCATGGAATGACCGATACTAGGCAGGGCACCACAAGCCACGAGGAAGTGTTGGGAAATGATAACCTGATCACGGAGGACATCGCAAAACTACTACAAGCAGACATGGACTTTGACATTGACGAACTCGACGATAATTTAGAAAAAGAACTACTTTACGATAATCAAGATACTAACACAGACACTAAAACTAACACTGAAAATGATAATCTACTAAATAATAACTCTAACCAAGATGATTCATATGACTAATGACCTGCAAGGCTTAACTCAACCCACCCCAGAAGCAACGACCACCTTACACAGCCAAGAGCCTACACAACTCAACCCCACAAACATCAGCAAAATAAAAAAAAAATATCCCTATAGAACTATATGCAACCTTCCCAACACACATCGACAAAAACTCAATAAAAATAATTTCACCATTAACAAACTAATCTATCACAAGGACAATGGAACCATACCACCAGGCCTCACCCTCAGAAAAGAATGCAGGAAAATCAAACTGCCATCTGACCTCAGTGAGCAATGGGATGAAGCGTTAACTAACGCAGCATCCAACGCTCTCCTCGACATTCTGATCGAATTCCACACTCGCAATAAAACTAACATCGAAAAACTAATAGAATCATCGCAAAACGACACATCAACAGACTAATAACACAAACATCGCCAATAATATCATTAACGTCACTAACCACATTGGGGATAATTACACTATACGCAAACTCGTTAAGAAAATCAAGCCTTACAATAACAAACCAACCAACAGCAGCACACATGGCCATACAATACTAACTACATCTTCTCACACCACATCAACTAATCAGTCTAACCCAACCATTTACCCACACACAAACCTCCACTATACATTCCACAAAAACCCGCACTACGTATTCCAAAAATAACACCAAGAAATCCACACCGTCCAAGTCTCTTACCAACACCACACCGCACATCAACTCCCATTTCTCATACGACAAGCCCTCCAACACATTTCACCCCCATACCCAACAACCCCAACCAACTTACTAACGCCATGTACCAAAATGTTCTCAATCGCACGCACCTCCCCAGTCACTTCAAACACCAGGCACATCAAAACCAACCGAAATAACCACACTAAGCAAATTCACTAAATCGAGCCTTCGTAAACATCTTCACACCAAACGTAACAACAATAACTTTCGCCATAAAAACAAAAGCCAAATATTCACTGACATTCGAACAAAACACATAAATGACAGCATCGTTAACCTCTCAGATACACCACTAACAAACTCCACTACCCAAATACATCTAAAGGTCTTCAATATGTCACTACACCCAAACCCACCAATAACAATATAATCTACAATTCATTCCTGCAATTTCGACGCAAAATGTACTTAGGATACTTATTTAAAGAACATAACAAAACACCTAAACACCCTTTCAAAACCAAAAGTGAATTCACTCCCCCCCTCCCTGATAACGAAAATCTCATCCAATACATCTCGCTTGTCTACCACGATCTAACAACACAACATAACAATAACTGGCCACAACACAGTAACTATTCGAGAGAGAAAATGGCCTCACTTAAAAATATGCAATGACAAAGATTTAATTGTCAAACCAGCAGATAAGGTTGGCGCCATTGTCATTTGGCCTAAAGATGACTATCTACGCGAAGCCTCAAAACAACTCGAAAACAAATCACATTACCAACAGATCAACAACAACCCGATCCCTACCACAGTCACACATATTCGGCAATTCCTCCAATCTAAACTCCAAGCAGGACTCATAGACTACACCACTTTCCAATTTCTCCTTCCTCCCACCCCTATTAGAACTCCAACACTTTATCTGCTACCAAAAATCCACAAACCCGACATTCCAGGCAGGCCAATCATTTCCGGCTGCGATGGCCCGAATGTCAGGTTATCGAGATTTGCAGACCATTTTCTCAAACCCCTTGTCAACAACATTCCATCGTTCGTTAAGGACTCTGTATCATTCCTTCAAAGAGTCTTTAAATTTAACAATAACCTACCTAACAACATAATACTAATAACCATAGACGTCAAAAGCCTCTACACTAACATCCCCAATGAGGAAGGCATCCTAGCATGTATTAACCGACTACACATGGATAACAACACCGTTGAAGATATTGATTTCATGCAGGAAATACTAACACTCATACTTAACAACAACTATTTCGAATGTAAGAATCAATACTACCTTCAAACACATGGCACAGCCATGGGCTCTCCAATGGCACCATCATATGCCAACCTATTCATGGTGAATTTGAAAAACAAATGTTGCAAAATGCCCCCGGTGGATTAATGCCACTTGAGTGGATTAGGTTCATCGATGACATCTTTGCTATTTGGACCCATGGAATTGACACCCTAATGAGTTCCTTTCACACATTAACAACTTCCATCCCACAATAAAATTCGAATATGAACACTCATACCAATCCGTTCACTTCTTGGATACTCAAATTTATCTCAATAACCACAACCAATTCGAATCCGACATTTATATTAAACCAACCGATAAATCACTCCTTTTACATCACAACTCGTTCCACCCCAAATCATGCAAAAACAGCATTATATACAGCCAAGCCTTAAGATACAGACGCCTTATTACTAACACTGAAACCCTACTACATCGCCTCGAACACTTGCGCATCATACTAATTAATCGTAGATACTCTCAACAAACAATTAACCTTGCATTCCATAAAGCCACACAATACACACAACAAGAGTTATATACTCAACACATACTAATTCTGTTCCTAACACAGATCAACCCAATGAAACCAAATCTATTAATATATCTAACTTAACCCTTTCCATACCATTCAACACTAACGCAACACACATAGGATCCATCTTACGTAAAAATTGGCATTTAATAGATAAAGATCCAACCCTTAAAATTCTATGGCCAAACACACCACTAATCGCATACCAACGCAACAAAAATCTTAGGGATACATTAGTTCACTCAAAATTTACAAAGGAATAACCAACTAACCAACACTCAAACAAAACAAACAACACGTGACGCAACCAAGTGGTAAAGAACTGATCAACTACAGTATAGAAAGAGAGGAATCGCTAAGAAATTCAAAGACCGGTCAAGCCAACCCGGAACAAAAAAACAAAAGAAACAAAATCCACTCCTCATCAAAAACCTGCCAAGCGAAGAAACATTATACCGTGCTGATAGCTTCTGTCCTTAATTTGAAAAGCTTACTAACAAAAATAATTCACTAATAAGTTAAATAATTTAATCATATAGATATATGGACATAATTTCAGAAATTTAATACTCAAACTTAATCGGCGGGGCTAAAACGCGGGTGGCGGGTAGCGGGTAGGTTACGAACAGGGAAAAATTGCCAAAATATGTCCTTTTTAACAATAAATCTACGTAGGAAAAAACATTCGAATCTGATATTACAGACCTTAAAGGTGCAGTCCAGTCCGTTCTGCGCATGTGTGATATTTCAAACGTTGGGGACCCCACATGTAAACAAACTTTAACGGAATAGATTTTCGACAGTTCGAAAGCGAGTATTCGTTAAAGGTGGCAAAGGCACGAATGGTAGTTTGATATATTAACGACATTTAGGAACCAAACAGCTTCTTATAACACGCTTTTTAGGCAGAAAAGCAAAAGCGTGTGAAAAATCCGCAATACTTCATGTTCAATGTTTATATAATGCAATCTACATAAAACGCCTGCGGAGGAGGTAGTAATGCAATGTAAACAAACGATGTAAACAGAAACGTGGACATGCGCAGAACGGACTGGATGGCACCTTTAAACAATAAATATTATTCAAAACTTTTGCGTTATGCTGTAAATAACAGCAAAACTTTTAATTTTTTTGGGTTAATATTAACCCCCGAATAAAACGACTTTGGGTTATCAAACGCCCGACTAAAACGGACGCTGGTCAGCCTATAATCTTGTATCCGAGACTCCCTCAACCCAGGGTCTTACCTCCGCTACCCAATCACCCAACCCCCCTCCCCCCCCATTTAGGCATGCAGTAAGTCAAAAAGGAAGTACTCTACTTCTCCCATTCTACTTTGATGAGTCAGCAACTGAATACTCTCAATTTTATATTTATAATTATTTGGAATTTTATTCTTTAAAAAAAATTAATGAGGATATATCCAAGAGGATATATATCAATATCCAAGAGGATATATATCATGAGAAAAAAGTTATTCGAAATGATGGCCAACTCCCCCCTGTTCTAAGAATGACTTTCCCACGATCTCGTTTGGTTGACTTTCCCACAATTTAACAATAGATAGCTTAAGATCTACGACTTCAAGAATCTAGGACGGCGACCGGAAGTAAATTTGCAATATTTTTTTATATAAAATATAAAATATTTTTTGATATTTTTTGATATTTTCGCATGCGTGGCTCTCAAGTCGTTCATTGTCCACAGCGTCGAGAACTTCAAAACAAGAGTTTTGGCGTCGTAGATAAAACGTGAAGCAAAAGTGAGGATTTTGAAGCAGCGTTACAATCATTTTAAGAGGTAAATATGGTGTACATTTCTTTAATATGTCATTGACGTGCCAGCATAGTCTTTAAGGTCGTTTTTCTCGTAAATTTGTTTTATTTGGCACTTGAGATTTGTGTATTGACTACTCCTGACCTATATTTTGTATACATTTTTATATATAGATGGAGTGGACAAACCTTCATGATGTTATGCTATGTCGAGAGATACTTGTGGTGGAGCCTTATACAGCAAAGCCTAGAACAAGCCATAAAGGACAGTTGTGGAATACGATTGCTGAAAACTTGAACAAGTTGGCAGAACCAAAGTTTTCAGTTATACAGCGCTCTGTTCGTGACCGGTTCAAGCTATTGAAAGAAAAATGCAAGAAAAGAATAGCTTCAGAGGAACGTGGCTCAGGAATTTCACCAGAAATATCTGAACTGGATACACTTTTGGAGGAAATTCTTGAGTCTGAAGATTCATACACTGAGGAGCACTTGAACGAGACAGTTGAGAAGAAGAGAAAAGAACAAGTGGATAAAGAAAATGCAATGGATATGAGACTGAAGGCAATGGAAACACTCAGGGAAACCCAGAAGAGAAAAGCTGACACGGTTGGGGATGACAAGAACAAGAAAGTAAAACACAGAAGTAAAGGGTCTGAGGCAATAAACTATCTAAGAGAGAGAATGGAAAATGAGAGGCAATTGCGGGAAAGCGAGCTGGAATTAAGAAGAATAGAGCAAGAGAATGAAGCCAAGAAGCAAGGAAATGAAGAAACACGACACAATGATTTAATGCAGATGATGCAGTTGCAAAATCAACAAATGCAGCAAATGCAAATGAACTTCGTCCAAAGCCAAGCTCAACAGGGCCAATTGTTCATGACCCTGATTGAGAAACTGTCGAAATAATACTATATTTATAAGTAATACCATGATATGAGGGAAATTACTGATTAAATGTTTGGATGATACTCATGCATACAAATTAGGGAAAATTTCTAATTTTCCCCATTTTGGGGGAAAATTAGAGTAATTTTCTCTATTCTGGAGAATTTACCGATTAAATCACCCGGTGAGAACAATAGAAACCGAGTTGATCATGGTATTACTTAATATATACTATATGTTGTTCTTATATTCGTTTTTAACAAGTTGAATCAAAATATATTTTGTAACATACAAAATTATTTAAATTTATCATTTTGATATACAATTCAATATTTATTATTATATTTGGTTTTTAACAAGTTGAATCAAAATGTATTAATTGTAAAATACATAATTATTTAAATTTATTATATTATTGTAATATACAATTCAATATTTATTAAAATATACAAATATAATGCAGCTATCATTGTTAAGCCCCAGAGGGGGGCTCGGGCATATGTGGGGATTTTCCGATCAAATGCCCCACGGTCGGGCTATAAATATCAGTCAATATCCCCACATGGGGGTAACCAAAAAGCAAATAATATGTGATTGTGATCCGTTAGGTGAAATCCACTGTGTTATTTATTTGATAAAGTCAAATGTCCCTACCAAAAATGGCAATAAAATTCCCGACCATGGGGTTAAAAAATATAATCAAATCCCCCCATATACCTGAGCCCCCCTCTGGGGCTTAACATTGATAGGTGCATAACCAACAGTGTAATATTTTTAATTGTTAATATATTCCTGAATTGTTGGAGGGTCCAGCCCAAAGTATTTAGAAGTTAAATTACCATACATGCATGTTGAACAATTTCGCAAAAAGCCAGAAACTATGTACATCTTTCCAACAGCACTCAGTCCCACTTTCAGGTCTTTCTTAAAATCAATGAACTTAAAGCTTCGCACTATGTCACCAAACAACCATTCAACCGATACCCGCACATTACTCATAGATTTGTTAAAAGCTTCCATGTCAGGATTGGGTACCACCATCCTAAAAGGTGCCTACAAGTGGACTCAAAGGGGGTAAGCTGGATCTCCGTACAGGCACATTGGTTGGCCAGCAAGGTTAAATGCGTGTACTTCAAGCATATCAACCATATTTGAATCTCGTAGCATGCTTGAGTCATGCTTTTTCCCCTCTACAAAACAAACAGAATTGATATTCCAGGTTATACCATTGTTGACTATGTTTAACTGTAGATAATCCTGAAAACAGCAGTTCATAAATATGTAATAATGAAATAATAATAGTGGAAAAGATATATAACAAATTCTCTGATTTGTCAAAAGACTGAAAAAACAAATCACCTTGAGTGTCCCTGAAACATTTTAGATGCAGAGTGTAAACAGCCACAGTTCGAAAACAAAATTGACTAATAGCTGTGGGTATTTAATACATGGAGGGGGGCAAGCCTGTGGTCTCAATCTCATATAAAGTATAAACACAAGCTTAAAAGTAATAGAAAATAGCTAGGGTACCTGGGGAGGCTCGCCTCCATTTTAAACACTGGCAACAAATGTCTAAACCATACAAATATGCAAAATAATTTTACCTACTGGTCCATATAGGTTGGCTATCATTCCATTTGGTAGTGCAACAGATTGAAATTTCATGGCATGAAATCTTTTATGACCATTGTAAACAATCCTCTGGTGCTTCTTTGGTCTACATATTGCTCTAACGGTACCGTCGATAAAGCCGAAGCAGTTGTTTAATGCTGCTCCCTTGGTTGAAATTGCTGCTGCATAGCTTTCCAATTTGCCAGGACTCAGCAGTGCCTCGTTCCACTCGCATAAAAGATGGCAATGTCGGTTGTAAATAAAAGCCATCGCTTCTGCAATTATAAGTGACAGCTCTGGCACTGGCCTTCCGAAACGCGGTACCAAATCGCTAAGGCGGCAAGGATATGCCAACCTTCTCAAAAGCAAACATAAAGCTTCTACCCATTACATATTGTACCTTGAGGACACTTGATAACGTCAGGAATGCCTAAAGCTTCGGCGAGTTCAGGAATGTCCATCTTCGTGAACCTAAACTCAGCCAAACATTCGTCCTCGTCCATTTCGTTCAAGCTAAATTTTTCATAGCTCTTGTACGGAAAATCAGGGTTTCGTGACTTGAACGTTTCGTTTAATATGGCATAATGAACTCACGTAGTAATGAACTCACGCGTCTCTTTAAAGTTCATTTTATTTCAAAATATAATGTGTATTTACAATGTTTACAAATTTAAAGGTCGACGTCGTGAATCTTAAGTAGATGTTTGTTTATTTACGACGACGTCCTAGTCCCAGTCTTCTGCTCGGCCCTGACGTCCTAGCATGACGTCGACGTCGTAGATCTTAAGCTATCTAATGGCAGATTACGAGGTAGGTGTTGAATAATAACATTTATTTTAAAAGTTATTTATATGTTGAAGTACATATATATTATATGTAAAGTATTTAAAACAACATGTTTTGATAAGATACGGCTACCAATTCGAGTTGAGCTGTACCGTAGATCGGTAGCGAAATCGGGCTCTTTATAGACCTCTTTCATAATGGCGGCCAGTATAAATATTCTTTTATATGCATGCAAATTAGCCTTTCTGGCCTCGTTACAAAGCGACGATTCTTTGGAATTACGAACGATTAAATGAATATAAAAGAATATTTAATTTGCGCGCCATTATGAAAGAGGTCTATATAGTTCGTGCACCGGACACAGAAATTTAGCACTGTATAGAACTGTCTCGTTCTTTAAAAAATCCCGTTTATTTTTGTCCTAGAATTGTCCAATTCACGAATTAAACCTATCCTAGATAAAATAAACGGGATTCGATTTAAAGAACGAGGCAGTTCTATACAGTGCTAACTAACATTTTACTCATGTAAATTTCTGTGTCCGGTACACGAATTAAGAGCCCGAAATCGCAGTAAGCTTTGCTTTTGGGCCTATTTTCGAATGTTAGCAGGGTAAACGAACCACGACTCCATTGTTTATCAATCACAAACTTTATTATTTATCAAGTCTCAAACGATAACGCAAGTCATCGCAAGTTTGCATGACTTTCTCTGACTTAGCAATCAGTCAAACCTTAGTTAACTATGGTCAAACAGATGCTGTTTTAATTACAGAAACGTCGTCGTCCAGTATATAAATACGAGAATAAATACAGACGTCTGTTAAAGTGCCTATGAAATTAAATTTTTTATTGCTTCATTTTTTATTGCTTCAGTATCAAAAAGTAGGACGATATGCAATTTACCGTTACTTAATATCTTCTGTAGTTCCAGAGTTTTCTAGTTTTAAAGATGTCAAAATCAAGGGAAAATATGGCACAAACAAATTGCTGATTCAGCACAAATTATGACGTCATATGGTTTGCATGTTAGTTTGGTGAATATAGCTCAGTTACTATGTGTCAGAATCAAATGAACCTTAGATAGCGCAAGATCTAATTTTGTTGTCAAGTTAACACTGTTTTACGCAGGCCCCTTGCACGGATTTTATAAAACACACTGTACTTATCACTGGTGGGTATAATTTTCAAATTATTATAGTATAAATGTGACAAGCACACGTCTGATATTATTTTATCCTTATCAAGACAGAGTATGAAGGTGTTTTATAAAATCCGTTCAAGGGGCCTGTATACAACAACAGTGTTACCTTGACAACAAAATTAGTTACATCAACTGTGTTTCATCTTGCACTATTTGTGTGCAAAGGTCTATTTGATTCTGACACATAGTAATTGAGCTATAGTTAACATGCAAACCATATGACGTCATAATTTGTGCTGAATCAGCAATTTGTTTGTGCCATATTTTCCCTTGATTTTGACATCTTTAAATCTTTATAACTCTGGAACTAGAAAAGATATCAAGGAACGGTAAACAGCATATCGTCCTACTTTTTTATGTTCTTTCAAACGAAGCAATAGGCACTTTAAGTACGTCCAAACAACGCACTTAATAGCATTCGTCTGAATCTATTTTCTACACTGTCAAGCGAAATATTTATAAAAATCAATCAATTTTAAACGTCAGACCGGTTAATTTCTTTAAAAATATTTTTTGGAAGGTGGTCAGATATCGTAAAATACTGCACGCTACTACAGCCAATCAAATGGCAGATACGCCCGCTGACGACTGATAAAAAATAAACCAATGTATTTTCTTAGCGAGTGGATATGAATGAGGATGAAATTAAGATTCGATTATTAAACTTCACCTTAAAAGCTGTTGCAACAAAAGAGCGTTCAATTTTTTTTTTCAAAAAAGCGTTCAAGGTGTAGGCAAAATTCAAAATGAGTTTTAGAGCAATTCAGGGTGGTGCTAGGATTTATACATGGGCTAAGGTTCCTGTGAGGGGGGCTAGTTGAGACTGGCTTTAAGAGTAGCTACCAATGGCTGTGTTTTGCTCAGTTGTAGATGAAATATGCACATTAATTATTATCATTATTTTACTACATCTAACAGCACGTATGTTTTTCTAGCAATTTCCTGCAATTCCTAACAGCCCAGGATCTTTCAGTTCCATGGATAGTGAAGTTGAATTTATAAGAGAGAAAAAGTCAGTTATTGGCAATGAATGCAATGCTGATACAGGAAGTGTAGATAGTATGGGTGCCTCTTGCCCTACTACGAAAAAACGCAAAACAAGTGTGGGAAAGGAGACATCTCCCAACAAGTATGCTAATATTTCAGACAGTGAGTCTGAGAATGGCTCCGACCTGGATCATTTCGTAAACCTTAGAAAGTATCCAAAGACAAAAACAACTTCGTATGATGTTAGCGATTTCTCATCAGTCAGCGACATAGATGCAGATGATTCTTGCCAAGGCCTTATTAGTTCCGATGATGGAAATGAAGACAGCAATGCTGATACCCCTAAATGTACAAAAAAGAACCCTTTTCTTGCGTGAGTAATATCCAATTATGATTGAAACGATTAATACAAATTTCAATTTCCAATTTAAAATCCTGAACACGTTAACGAAATAATTTATCTTCTTACGGACACCTTTACTGAACATAACCACCAATCCACCATTTATTACTCAAACATTATTGGGGGTGGCCAGCTAAATTTGCCTGAATATTCTCTTTTCTTTAATTGCTCGAATTTTGTTGGACACGAATTAGATGCATTCTATCTTTAAGAAATCTTACAATTTATGCAATATTAACAAAATAAAACGAAATAAAGTAATATTGCCTTAAATTTCCGAATTTCTTTACTTAATTTTATCCGAATTTTCCAAGATTTGTAAAAATACTGGGGATCGGGGGTGAAACTCTAAGTAGAGACGCGCGCCAATGCGAGTGGTTATGTAAATAAATAATCCACAATTTTTTACTTATTTTCCTATTGCAGGGAAAGCACAATGTATTTTGCAGAGGATCCTACGATCCCTTACCTGCACAAGGGAAAGGCCACCCTAACGTTCTCGGACAAATTGAACATTTTGGTTTTGGATGTTGCCCATGACAAAGTTTGCAGTAAACGACCAAACCGCGTACAAGAAAATTATTTTTTTGTGATTGACCGATCGCAGTTAAAGAATAAGTTAGATTGGCTAATGACCGATGTTGGAGCCTTTGACCATCGGGGTTCAAGTTGCAGAATTTTTAATGTAAAGGATAACCAAATAGCGGGGAGCCGAGCAGCTCGTAACAGAAAGTCAGGTGTGTCGCATATGAAAGAGGGAGAGTACATGATAAAAAATGCTTTCCATCGTCACAAAAAACACAACGACTTTCTACGCACGTCTACTATGGTGGTTGATCATATTAGCAATGAATTACCACTTGGCATGGTCGAATATCGTTATACTGCAGCTGAGCATCATGTGAGTCCTCACAAGAACCCCCGTAGTGGAAAGACATTTATTCAAACCGCACCCTCTACGAAGAAGAAGATAAAAGAAAAAGTTATGAGCCACAAAGGTCCTTCATCAATATTTGACGAGACTGTTGAGGAGGCTGGTGGAATTATCGGCTGTGAGGTTATGGGCGACATGCCTCGGGATGTTAAACAAATCAAGAATGCTCGTCTGAATGTAAATGCAAAATCCAACCAGGAAGAGTTCCCAACCCTTTTAGCACTAGCAAAAGACAACACAGAAATGAGAAATTTGCAATGGACACCCAATCCCAGAGTGGTATACTGCACCGACGAACAGCTGGATGACATTGTCAAAGAATGCTGTTCTAATGACTCTCAGAACATTCTTTCCATTGATACGACTTACAACGTGGGAGAATTTTATGTCACTTCAACTACATACCAAAGCAGCAAGTTCGTTCACAGCCGCACAGATAAACCGGCAATACTCCCTGGTCCTGTTATGTATCACGCTAAAAAAACCGAAAAGGACTATACATATTTCGTACACACCCTCCTGGAACAAAAAAAAACTGGAGAGAATGTCGTATGTTGGCGGAGATAGGGATAAAGCCCAGAAAGGCTTTTTATCACCGCTAAAAAGGTGTACTTTTCTCCCCTGCAAGAAACACGTTGAAGATGACATTGCAAGGAAGCTGAAGGAATCGGGCATGCAAGATCTTTCCAAAGAAATACTGGGAGATATATTTGGCAGCGAGAAACATAAAGAGAAAGGAGTTATTGACAGCATGTGTGAAGATGAATTCCTAGCAAAAGTCATAAGCGCGACGGAAGAGTGGGATTTGCTAGAAATGGAAAAGTTCCCAGAGAGAAGCCCTGTATTTTCAGCCTACTTTCGCAAATTCATAGAAGATGATATGAGGGAAGGTATGCTTCTAAATGTTAGCAGAAAAGCGGGCCTTGGCGACAAGTTCTTCTACAATAATGGGCAAGAGTGCAGTAATTTCAAATACAAGTCCAAGATACGGGAAAGAAAAATGGAAAACGCCACTGGTTACAGACCAAGCACGAAATGTACCTGGAGTGAAGCAATTGCAATCTATGGCAACATGGTAGAAGAAGTAAATCGTGACAAGCAACGCGCTGTACTGAAGAAGGGATCCTTGCTGTTGTCTCCCCGTTACAAGCACCTTGAATTGTCTACGTTTGAGTGGTCGTCAATGCCAATAGCAGCCAGACAAAGGCATGTTGGTAAACTGGATGCCTTCTTCAAGAAACCTTGCTCACTACCGTTGCTCCTCAATAATGAACAACCAATACAGCAGGATAATCCTTCTAACATTGTTGGTAAATTTGAAGACACAGATTTACCAGAGTTTTTAAGAGGATCTTTTGCAAACGCGTCAAGAATATTTGAATTAGAAGGAGTTGGTCCTTTTCCAAATAACAGCAACAAGAGAACTGTTATTTCCTTAACCAAATCGACCACACATACCATTGAAATACACAAGAATAAAAAACTGTCATGTCACGGAAGCTGTCAGAGATTCACTGAGTATCAGATTTGTGCTCACACAATTGCAGTAGCAAGCCAAATAGGAAAACTACAAGAATTAGTTAACTCTTATAAAGCTCCTCTTGACCGAATGGTTCGTTCCGAAATACCCCGTGGATCTGGGATGAAGGAAAACGAAAAAAAGAAAAAAGAAAAAAGAAACCGGCGCAGAAAAGTGGATCAAACACCGAGAGACGTGCGATCTTACGGAGAGCGAGTGGAAGGCAGCGATGAAATAAGTTCTGAGAAATATCCTTATGAATTAGTTATGATCAAAGATACTTCGGCAACAACTTGCTATAGCTGCAAGGGACGAGTGCGAGATAGCAGATCGTCACCACCTCCTCCTTCTCCGCATGACATGTTTATTAGGCATCGCGAAAGAAGGGTTTACAAGAGGCCGGGGACCACTAAACTCTGCATTAGCAAAGACCCTGAAATGGTGTATTTTCATCCTGTTGCCGCTGGTTGTTCCGAGCTTTCGAAGTCAAATGTTCGTCAGGGACAATTGTTAGTTCCTGAAGAAGTCAAGCGTGTTTTAAAAGAAAGTCACAAACGCCTCCTATTTTCAGAATTTGGAGTGACACTGGATTAGACTATGATATATGATATTATAATGCCATATGATAAAGACACATGATATTATGTATGATAATGCCAGTTAAGATGTCGTGAACTTCTCAGCGGTATTAAGGCAAGGCTCTTGACTTCGACACTGAAATTTCCTATTTTCCAGAGATTTTGTCTAAACTAAGTGAAACTTATAAAACATATTTATCATCTAGTAGGAACTAATTTACGGTTTCGTTTCCATGACAACAAGGTCACGTGACTCATTGGCGGCCATATTGGATGAAGACTTAAAACGTTCTTGAAGCACGCGAATATGTACAATCTAAACAATTAAACAACGCAATTTGATGCAAAGTTTAGTTACTTTTATCATGCTAAGTTGAATGGTAGGAATTAATTTGCACAAACAAAAATATTAGAGAAATTGTAATTAGAGGAAAAATCATTCGCTAAAAGTTTCCATTTACGGTAAAGCTATACAAAGTGGCAACTAGATCAATATTAGCATCAAATTACGCTGTTTAATTGTTTAAATTATATATATTCGCGTGCTTCATCCAAAATGGCCGCCAATGAGTCACGTGACCTTGTTGTCATGGAAACAAAATCTTAAATTAGTTCCTACTATATGATAAATATGTTTGACTTAGTTTGGACAAAATCTCTAGAGAATAGAAAAATTTCAGGCCATGCCTTAATACCCCTGAGTTTGATACATGAAAACAATAATAAGCGTTGAAATTAATTCCTTTTAGCGTAATTTTGGACAATTTATTATTTTAAATCTCGCATATACCAAAAATACAACATTTTGCTTTGATCTGTCACGTCTAATACACTAGTGTAGTTCAAATGACTGATTTGTATAACAATAAACCTCCGTCATGATTTTTATACATTTTCGAACTTCAACATAAATTATGAAACCTCAAGTTGTCCAAGTCACTGACCTATATATAGGGAATTGAAACACATTTACGTTCATCTGCAGTATATTAGACGTGTATTAGAGCTATATATATATATATATATATATATATCCGAGAGTAGTAAAAAAGTTGAGAGCTGCGTGCAGAGGCGTCGCCAGAGCTGGAGAAGTGGGGGACAAAATGATGACGTCATCGCAGACATCGCTACAACTCTGGAAAATGGCTTGGAAACCAGGCACAATAGCATGGTTTCCAGCAGAAGTGCTCCACCTAATTTAATGGTTGTTTCTGGTAGTGCTAACCCTAAAACTAAGTCACAAACTTTAATCCGAAACATGCCCGAAAACCTAAGCCAAAGTATTATGTGGACCTAACACCCCTCCAATCGCCCCCAAGGGTTTTTCACCGGATTTAAAAGAATTTCAAAATTGGTCTTGAAGAAAAGTGGGGGGACTTGTCCTTGGCGACGCCCCTGACTGCGTGGACAGTGTTTTGAATATATAGCAAAGTGAAAAGGTGATAAACTGCCAAGAATTTAGTGACGAAATACTGACGTTTCGAGCAGAGCCCTTCATCAGAGTAAGACCAAGGGATGGCTCCGCTCGAAACGTCAGTATTTCGTCACTAAATTCTTGGCAGTTTACCACCTTTTCACTTTGCTATATATATATATATATATATATATATATATAATGGTTACGCATGACCATTCATTTATTTAGTTGTCTATTTAGTCTATTTATTTTATGGATCTACTTATAGCTATCGTACAACCTGCGACCCGCTACCTGCATTTTAGCCCCGCCGCGAGATTAGCCTGACTAGCGTCCGTTTTAGTCAGGCGTTTGATAACCCAAAGTCGTTTTATTCGTGGGTTAATATTAACCCAAAAAATTAAAAGTTTTTGCTGTTATTTACAGCATAACGCAAAAGATTTGAATAATATTTATTGTTTAAGGTCTGTAATATCAGATTCGAATGTTTTTTCCTACGTAGATTTATTGTTAAAAAGGACATATTTTGGCTATTTTTCGTTCCCTGTTCGTAAACGTCCAGTCCGTTCTGCGCATGTCCACGTTTCTGTTTACATCGTTTGTTTACATTGCATTACTACCTCCTCCGCAGGCGTTTTTGTAGATTGCATCATATAAACATTGAACATGAAGTATTGCGGATTTTTTCACACGCTTTTGCTTTTCTGCCTAAAAAGCGTGTTATAAGAAGCTGTTTGGTTCCTAAATGTCGTTAATATATCAAACTACCATTCGTGCCTTTGCCACCTTTAACGAATACTCGCTTTCGAACTGTCGAAAATCTATTCCGTTAAAGTTTGTTTACATGTGGGGTCCCCAACGTTTGAAATATCACACATGCGCAGAACGGACTGGACTGCACCTTTAAGGTCTGTAATATCAGATTCGAATGTTTTTTCCTACGTAGATTTATTGTTAAAAAGGACATATTTTGGCAATTTTTCCCTGTTCGTAACTTATCCGCTACCCGCCACCCGCGTTTTAGCCTCGCCGAGCCAAAGACGGTCTTCTCAGCCACTGGTGACCCAACCTGTCCACATTTCGTCTTTATTCTGGCACTCACTGGCGCCCAATACTACATGTACCGGAAGTTGATCCTTCTCGTCGTCGTCGATCGTCTTCACTCCATCCAGATGGGAGTACCTCTTCAGTAGGTTCTCATATCGAGGGTTGCTAAGTTCCATGAGCTGTGGTATGTTTACTTTGCTCAGGGGGACCTCCATGCTGAAGTTACCATCCATTGTGCTGACCTTTACTTTGAAAGTTTCCACCCTCGTTTTGGTCGATCCCAAGAGCATTTAAATTCTGTTGATCGTGGTCTCCGTCAATTTCTTGTGTAGTAGATCCAATAGCTTTGCGGAAGCGTGTGAACTTCCCGCCCCGCAGCCTAGAAGAGCTCGACATTTCATGCCTTCGACATCGATAATGACAACAGGATATATCACCTCTGGATCGTTGGAATGATGCGATTTCTGAACTTTGCTTCTTATCACAAATGGAAGTGTGATGTCTTCGACCGCCGTTTTGACAAGTTTGCTTGCTTTTACACTCCGAAGCTCTATGCTATACTGTATAGTACTGGTGTAAGACATAGTTTTTTCTGTATAGTATAGCATATAGGACAGTATAGCATACTGTCTCTCTTCGCCAGTTGTCACCATGTCGCAAGCTAAGGACTTGTGATTCTTTGCTGCACAGTAAATGCATTCACGATTCTTGAGGTCGGCTTGTTGGGTTTGAAAGGCCTTTGGAGATCCATTTCGGTATTTGGGCGGAAACTCAAAATATAACTTAGTTTTAGTTGTCGTCTATAATTAAATGTTCAACACTTAAACTAAGCCATCCGAATTCATGGCAACGACGAGTCGGCAAACATCAACTTGTCAACAGACCTGTAAATGTATGAGACAATTATACGGCGGATGAACAACCTTACAAAATGTATAAAAAACAGACAAGTCTATAGATCATGCTTCACACTGTACTTGAATTTACAAACCTACAAATATTTGGCGTTCAAATATTTCGGTCTGTAAACCTTGAATAGAATAGTTGAAACATCTCGAAAAGATAAACCGGCGGTCTCGATATCCAGACAGTGACAATTTAAATGGGAATACATATAGCTTATTTATAACCACGTCACGCATGTATATTTTCCCTCTAATTACCTTCAATGATTATTTTCCGCAAGCTGATTGTTTCTACCATGCATGTTAAAAAACAAACAAACATTCCAGGGGGCGGATCTAGGAATTTTGTCACGTTAGACATAAGTGACGATATAATTAGGTGTGGGTGCATGCCCCTTCTGAAATGGCATTTCCTGCAATTTGAGAGCACTTACAGTACTGCTCAGAATTAACCTGACGAAAAACGCGTTCCGAACGCGTTAGGAACGAGGTTGGAACGCGTTCCGAACAATATACTTTCTGTTTTAATCTCGTCTAATGAACATATACCATAACCAGTCCAGCAATCAAATTAGCAATCAAATTAACAATCCATTTAGCAGTTTGGTAAAGTCAGAAATTAACGAACTTTTCCGATTAACCTTTTAACCGAAGTCACAATGGTGTTCTGAATGCGTTCGGAACTCGTTCACAACGCGTTCCGTTCCGAACGCGAACGCAGTGTTAGGTTATTTCTGAGCAGTACTGTATAAGCAAAATCTAAATATCTTAATCTCGTTTTTTATAGCATGTCTCATAATTTTTTAAAAACATTTTGTCCAAATGAAAAGTTTTATTAAATGCCTGCATTTCGAAAAACTAATAAAATAAGATAATTGGCCGTTTTTCTCTGTCAGAGCTGGTCAGCATGCCTAGGAAGCATCAAAACATGATGTATTTGATGAGTCCAACATGGACGGCCTGGTGCATTGACTGGGCCTGGCCTAATTGAAAAGTATACCCCTTCAGGGGGTTTAAGATCGGAGTTTTCCATCTCCTTACCCAAAGCTGTCTGGTTTTAAGGTGCCAGAAGCTTGCCTGTCACTTGGTTAGAAGAGGCTGTGAAAGCCGCAGACCATTTGTGATATTTCATGGATGTGAAGTAGCTCAGTCATTCCAACGCTTTCTGGACCCCCCTCCCAATGGGACCCTCAACTTATCCTACTTTAATTTACGTTACTCAAACCAACCAGCTAAACTGGCTTACATATCCAATAAACTAAATGTAGCAACCATCAAGTGTTTGGAAACTTTACAAATATCTGCTAGTGCTGAAGAAAATACATTATAGATTTATAGGTAGCAATAATATTAGGAGCATTACAATAGTCTCAATGGTCTTATAACACTAGTTATTATACAATACTCATAATCTCGATTTTGATTGGCTAAAAACCTACAGACAATTCTTGATGTCTTGCCAACTACAAAGTATCAAAAATTGTCTGTAGTTGACAAAACTACTAAACTCCCTAAAGGCTTCTAGATTTATAATTGTATAATAAACAATTATTGGATTCGGCTTACACATAATATCAAGAATTATTCAGACGTCTGTCAATGTTATCCGCCTCAAACTCTGCATAATTATTGATATCATGCTCAGCCTCATCCAATAATTGTTTATTACTACGACATATATTATACTAGGTTATTATTGTCAAAACTACAGTACTACAGGTAATTTTTGTTCTTATGCAGTATAAATGTAGACTAACAGTATTGTGGATATTATCCAAGATAGAGTAAGAATTATTTTTATAAAGATAAACAGTGGAGCATATAAGTTTAAAATGTGCAGATAACATCAAGATAAATCCATTCTTCTGTTGACAGAGGAATATTTATGAATAACCTGTTGATCATCAGGCTCAATTTCCTGATGAATAAATGAATAAATTAACAACGCTTACGCGTGCAGTTTATGTTAACAAATCAATATTTCTGGTCTGCCATAAATACACAACCTACTGTAACTAAACGTATTAAACAGCGAGAGACAATCTGCAAGATGAAATATATATTTGTCAACTAATATGATACACAATTAATATACTGCCAGTCCAGCACTGGTAAGATTTATCGGTTTATAATAAAAAACTTGTAGGTTTGGAACTTAGGAGCATTATTAATCGGCAAAGGCAGCTTACCTGAGAGTGAGAGTAAAGAGGATCGACAGCTCTCAGCGCTAAAATTTCTGTACAGGCTCTTCCCAACCAGATAAAAATGCTCTCTAGCAGAAAGCAACCGACAACTACTCATCTTGGACGATGAAGTAATGACGATTTCTCGCAATACTTCCTCGCCAATAACTGATTTGAAAAGCAGCCAAATTGTCTTTGGCAATTAAGGCAAACCAGTCAAATGAGCTCAGAGCAACTTCGTAGTTTCGTTAAGTAAGGTAAAATGGCGCAGACATTATAGTTTTGTTTGAAACCCTATGCGCAAGATAAACTTTACATTGATTTCACGTTGTGTCTGTCAGGAAACTAATATAAAAAGGTCGTGAATCACCAAATAGTTGAATGAGCGGAATATTTATAAGCTTTACTCTTAGAGTGTAGGGCTCTGACTCTGTTGTCGACTTGTCGTTGACAAAGATTAGGATTTATATATTTTACAACGTCGTCTGCAGCTGTTCATTGACAGCTTGACTCCTAAGTATATTGGTATATTTAACTTGTATTGCTTTTCGGCTTTTTTATGTAGGTCTGAACCATCTGGAAATTGCCTACACAGCTCGATTTCATTGGTATTGGCAGGTGATAATTTCTTAATTGAAGAGCTTAGAGTGATGACAACCATAGAGCTTTGCCACACTGATTAGAACGTGCCTGTTTATATAACTATTAACTATGATGTAGCTTTAGCCTTGTGTATATGTTTTAATGTACTGTATTGTTTATAACTACAAGATATGATTACTGCCTCTGATGCTTAAAAATATTATAAATGGGTTATTACACTTATTTAAAGGCTAGATTTCATGTTACTAGTGTTAATGTTTACTATGGGTTGATTATTGTGCCTTTGTGCCTACTAAAATTATATATTTACTGAATAAATCAGAAATCTTAGCTGGAAGAATTTTTTTTTAATATTTTCAAATTTCTATGTTGACAATTTACTAAAAATCCTTTAGCTTTTTAGTAGCCACAATTCCCAACTTTAGAGTTGGGAATTGTGGCTGAAATATTAAATTATTATATAAAAAATTAAAGAAAGCTAGATGGGTCAGCTAATGTTCATGCATTTCAAAACATTAAGGTTGCTCTTAGAATCGTGGCAACTCTTGCCATGTTACGTACAATGGTGTACTCCTGTTTAATTCTGTTTAATTATAATTGTACTAAACAGGAGTACACTGCAGTCTGCACATATTCATAGCTTTTTTATGCTTTTTGAATTCTGTGATTTCTTCATTAATTATACTTAAAATATATACCTGCAAATATTTACTGTAGCTTCGTGCATAATTTTCTTTTAGAAGAGTTTTACTTCAATCCAATGTAATGTGATATCCCAAAACTAAGTGATTAATGTTCAAACAATCAATTACAAATGAACTTCTATCCATGCAATTGCTAAGAGTTTTATCCAATATGTAATTCAAATGCAATGATTCATGTTTTATAGTATGGTACTAACACAATTTATATTGATCATAATACAAATACACAGAATTTAACAGCCATTTGCACATGTATGGCATGCTGATGAGCTCTGGCATATAGCAATCAAAACAGTGCATGGCTTATTCAAAATTGCTTTATTCAAAATTTAATTCGTTTAATAAATGTTAAATTTTACTCATGAAAAATCCAGGGGGTGGTGAATAATTGCACCCCCTGGAAATTTTTACCTAAGGTGAAAAATATCCTAGATCCGCCCCTGAATCGACAAACCATTGATAGTAGAGATGGTTTAACGAAAAAATAAAAATTCCACAACCATATTCCTTTGTGCAGGCTTACGTAATTTTTCAAATTCTTAAATATTGACTTGAAGATGTATTATTAATTAGTTTTTGCTTGAGGCAAATACTATTATTGTTAAACGAATGTGCAAACGAACGATGAATGAATGAATTGGAATGATAAATTAACATGATTACTTTTTACTAATTTTTGAAATGCATTGTCTAGGTTTGACATGGTAGAAATTGTTGGAAAGCAAAATCGGAAAGTGTCATTAATTCTGACGCCAGAAGTAAAGGAAGGAATTATGTTACTAAATCAAACAAGATACGAGGCAAAAATCAACAGTTACAACGACCATGTTGTTGCAATTAACAACGTTGTGTTGCTGAAATGATGCCCTCAAAAAAGGTGTGTGGCATGGTCGATCTTGAAAAACCAAAATTGATCACATCCACTAAGTTGCAAAAATAAGTGGCAACAGTATCCCAAACGGAGCTTGGTGGTTGGCGAAGCATCTGGACCACGATATCAACATCCACAACAAATGATATAGGCTCCAGGAGCACACATTGGAAATTGCAGCTGTGGGAAATCGTTTACTTCCTGTTGATACAGGGCAAGCTAGTGAGTTTACCGGAAAAAACCTCTGGGATATAAGGCCTGCTGGTAATAACTTATTAATTACTCGTAATATATAGAGGATATTACACTTGCGAAGATATTAATATTATCTTCATTTGCCAGGCTTATTCCTAAAATATTGTTTTTGCCATGAAGATAAAACTCCTCTTCAAATCACCATGTAATTTTCTTTTTATTATATAGATTCAATGAAAAAGTGGGAAAACGTTTAATTACCTGATCGATATCTTCACTAGTGAGGATATAGAAAATATGTCACTCCTCCCCTCGATATATTTTAATCATCATTGGTAAAGTTTAATATTCATCAGGTTGATAACTTATCAACGTCATGAGATTGTTGACATATCAATGTTGAGATTTATAAAAAAAATTATATAATAATTACTTATAAGGACGAGAGATGTTCAGTATGGTTTGTTCAGATGTCATATTAGTCTAAGCAAAGTACTGTAATTCCCTCAGTGTTATTGAAGGGAATTAATTAATATTTTCATGAAAACAATATGTGCCAGATCAAGAACTGTGCAAGTTCTACCCACTAGTTAATTACATGATATTGCAATTGTGGATTTAAGTTGTACAGGTAACATGTAATATTTAAACACTGAGAGAACGTGCACCATAATCCCTAATTGTATTGCAATGTCAAATTACTTATGAATCAATCAGTTTCACAAATATTACTCCACTTGTCTGCCATCTTCTTGATGTGCAACAGTGAACAGCATGGCTTGGCATTATGTTATGGCTCTTGGGTGTATACTTCAACCTTTCATCTGATGAAGTAGGTACTTGAGGTGCTCTTTAGTTATCCACACCATTAGGGAAGAAATTAAGCTATTGTAAATGTTTATTTTTATGAAATGCCAAAAAATGGCCAAAGTAAACATTTCAACTAACTACGTATGTGTAAGTCCGCATGTCATAAATAGTTAAATCTACAGACACATGCTTCGTTGTACTACAGCTCATCAGTGTAGCTTGGAACAATCCGGATGAGTCTCTGGATCAGCAAGCTCTATATATATATCAGTCATTCGCCGGGCAAAAAGTGATGCCAAACATGGCCGACTATGCACGTCAGATTCAGTCCTCCTGCCCGGATTGCAACGTCGGTTATGCAGTTGATGGACTGAGCACTGTAAATTGCATTTCCATGCACTGAAACTCAAAGATTTATTGAAACTCAAAGATTTATTGAAAACGCATTAATTTTATGATGGTCTATTATTAAGATTTGAGAATATAGATTAAATAACTGAGTAAACTGGAACACTCCAAACTGAATTACCATATAAAGACAAAACTATACAGTAAAAACCCGCGTATAAGAACAAGTGGATTAAGAACACCCAGGCCTGATTTTAGGAAATAAAGTACCATTTATATAAGAACACATTCAGCCTGAAAAATGAAAGTTGTTCTTATATGGAAAAATATCAAAGATCAACACTACTTTTCATTGCACACATAATAGTTCCACCCCAATTATATGTAACAAAATATTAAACAAAATACTGTTTTTTAATCAAAATTTTTGCTAAAAACATGCTTCAGATCACATATTTCCTGAAAAAGCTTATTCTATTTAGATATTTGATTATGCATGTATAAAGTTGTATTAAAAGTTTTAAAAAGGCTACAGTTGAATGTATTTCCTATGATAAACAAGCAGTTCTGTCATGTTTGAATGTTTTTTTCCCTTCAAAGTCTCTTCCTTTATACCTAATTGGAGTGTTCTATATGACTGCTAGCTGTACTACAGTATTATTATTCAATCAAAATGTGTATTTGCTGCAAACACAACATGGGGAAAGTGTTGATAGACACAGGTGCGGATCCAGGGGAGGTGAAATGGGTGAATTTTCACCCCCCTTTTTCTTAGCCCCCTTCTTTCTTTTTTTTCTTATCCCTCAAATATTAGGCTTTGGTTCTATTACATTATTACAAAAATTCACCCCCCATTTCAAAATCCTGGATCCGCGCCTGAGACAGTCTGTAAACTCTGACCTTGCAGTTGAACTGTTTTTGTTTCCATCTCACAAATGACCAATACACATTGTCAAAACTTGGTAGATTAATCACACTTTCGTATACCACTTATTTTCCAATCTAGCTCTTCTTTCTCCTGTTTTTTCTGCAGTCTTGTGATCACCTTTCTCAAATAGCGAGCATTTCCAACAAATCTATAATCAACAGGAAGTTCAAGTCCTTTGCCTTGGCCAGTGTTAAATCGGCTGCCAATACATTCTGCCTCAAGTTGTCCATACTCTGACAAAAACTTATAACAAATCCTGGATAACTCGATTGGAACGTGTCCGACAATCTTCTCTTCTTTATTATTTACAGCCACTGCATATCTGTCGTGGTCATTCTCTGGTTCCATCTCGCAGTCCAATATATCCCCAACATGCACAGTTGATTCTTTAAAATAAGCATGGTACCCACGTACGCTTGCTTGGATGTAAAATTCGTATTCATCTGCCATTTTTGTTCGATTTGCGAAGAAAGCAGGTGAGATTTTGAACGAAGAATCCAAAATGGACGCTTCAACTTTCTGCTTTGACAACCTCGATCCCAGGGTCTTCTGGGTAATTTTCAAAATGGCTCGGTCCCATGACCACAGAAACCCAAATTAACACGCAACCAAGTCGTTTCGAAGCCGAGAAGGCTTTGCGGTTCTCCGGGTTTGGAGCAGATTTGAGGCTCACTTTGGACATCTACATGAATCGTACATTATTCTCTTGTGTTTTACGAAAATCAGTAGAGTTGAAAGATGGGAGGCTGTACGACATAACAACAACATTAGAAAAAGAAGTTAACCTGGTCGGCATTAAATGCAAACACTGTGACAGATCGTTCAAAGGTCAACAGTATCTGGACGGCCATGTGCAATTCAAACATCCAAACATTGCCGAACAGAACTCGAACAGCAACAGCTCAGAATCTACCAGTACATCGACCATTGTCGTCAATAACAACACTCCGATATTGGCTGAGAGTCCAAACCTTGAGAATGTACCACGTGAATCGGCATGTGCTGCCCAGGGTAAAGTTCAAAGTCGCAGCAACAATCGAAAGGGAAGTAACACACGGAAGTCATACACTGTCGAATTCAAAAAGAAAACACTTGACCTTTTGGACTCGCTGAAATCATCAACCAAAAAGTACAACATAGTTGCAAAGCAACAAGGGGTCAACAGATCGCTGGTGTTTAAATGGGACAAAAACAGAAGCAAAATTCTCACAGAGCTGAGTCTTAACAAGAAGAAGCAGAACACCGGGGGTTCAAGATCAATGAGACAAAGGAGGAGGATCACTGCAAATAAATCGGCACGTGCGGATAAATACCCTCTGGCTGCCAATCTTTTAGTTGCTGAGTTCAAGCTACGCAGAGCAGCTGGAAGCAAGGTGACCAAACTTTGGCTGAAGAAGAAAATGAAAGAGAAAATCGGGGCATGCTACGGCACAGAACAAGCTGCAAAATTCAAAGGAAGCAGCAATTGGTTTCAGCGATTCAAGGGGAGGCACAACATAGTACTCAGAAGAAGAACGAATAAAAAGAAAGTGTGTGCAGACGATGGAAGGGATACAATCCTCAAGTTTCATAGGGGTTTGCGAAAATCCTTGAAGACAAAGAGGAGGAGAAACAAGTCATCTGAAGTTGATCCAAAGTATGGGAGATGGACACCTAAAAATCGATACAATGTCGACCAGGTTCCTCTCCCATTTGTGAATGAGCGAGGGACAACCTATGACACATTAGGGGCGAAGCAAGTGTGGGTTTCACAACCTTCATCTGGCTTGGATAAACGGCAGGCTACCCTACAACTCTGTATCAGGGCTGATGGGGAACAAAATGTGAAGCCAGCCCTTATCTTCAGAGGAAAGGGGCGTGTGGCCACTGCAGAGAAGGGAAAGTACGACAAGCGAGTTGATGTCTATTTCCAGCAAAATGCTTGGATGGACAAGGAAATTAATATGCAGTGGGTCCAGGGTACCCTTATTCCAGGAATTGGAAAAGGCAGCGATGAAAAAGTTCTGTTTGCCAACAATGTTGGCTTCCAGCAAAGTAAAGAGTTTCATGAGACATGCAGAGATGAGTTGAATACAGTAGTCTATATGTTACCTGAAAATCATACGGACAAACTCCAGCCCATCGATGCAGGATGTGGGAGAATGATGAAACTCAAAATCGGTGCTGCCATGGAAACGTGGCTGGAAGAGAAGGACAATCTAGACAAATGGCAGGATAAACTCTCGGCAAGGGAACGTAGGATCTTGATGACCCAATGCACTGGCGAAGCATGGTCTGAATTGTGTAGTAATCAGACATTTTTCAAGAGATTATTTGAGAAAACTGGCTGCCTGATAACATCAGATGGCTCTGATGATTTCAAGATCTCACCCCAAGGCTTGGAAGATTATGTATCAGATTTGAATGGATCAGTTAATTAGTATAGAGAACAAGGAAGTTTGCTGCTGACATTTTGCTCTCCTAGTTTACTTAGGATAGGGGGCCAGCCAAAAGTTCCATTTTGAATTTGTATGGTTTTGTTTGGGTCTTAGTCTGTTCTGGAGTGCAGGCTGTACTCCACAATATACAGTTGCATCAATACAGTACAGTATTGCCTTGATTTATCAATTTTTTTTAAATTAAAATACAATTGTGTGCATATATATTGATTTCATCTATTGGTAGCCTAGTATGTTCCTTATTTTAAGAAACTTTTTTTAAGAACACTTAAGAACACTTACAGGCTGATTTTGCAGATTATAACCCTTTATATAAGAACCAAATCAGCCTGAACCGCCAAAATAGGTGTTCTTATACGCGGGTTTTTACTGTAGTAGGTAAACATTACAATACATAGCAAAGTGAAAAGTTGGTGAACTGCCGAGATTTCTAGTAGCGAAATACCAGTGTCTCCGCTACTAAAAATCTCGGCAGGTCAGGGACCTTTTCACTTTGCTATATACTGTATCCAAAACAGATTACAGATAATAGAAGGGATTCTTCAAAACTACACATTTATAACTCAATCTACTTGTTGAGTTGTATATTTTGCTTTTTGCATGTCGACTATTTGAACGCCCTCAGTTGTTAATTTAATACAAAATCTACTCCAAGCTCTCCCACATTCACTGCAGCAGTTAACGCATTAATAAAGTAATTGGGAGACAATTGGCACAAAATGGTTTGGTTTAAATACATCACCAGTAATGACTAAATTACCTTCAAAACTAAACAATATACCGTGTATGTACAGTGTAGATCATCAGATGCAGTTGTTAAAGAACAGAAGGATTGACTTGTTGATTAAATAATAACTTAAACGTTCTCCACAGACAGGATAGAGCAAAGTAATATTTATATTTGTGACAGAAGAGAGAACGAGAATAAAAAGAAAGCTAGCCCATTTTTTATCCTCAGAATTGGAAATGGTAATTCCTCTCCAGATGTACCAAAATCCAAACTTTATAACAAAACGGACAAAGGAAAAAGTTTGTTTACACACTCGTATATACCTTCAGTTCTCCTTACGATACGATAGTTTGTTGTAAGGAGAAGGTATGTGAAACTCCTTGTGCTTTGCATAGATGGAATTAAATGACAGATAATAAAAATTGGAATTTAAGAAAAGTTCAATGGATACCATAACCCTCAACAAGATCATTATCTCCTGCCATTGCTAAGGACACAGAGCTATATAAACAATTTCCAGATGCGTCAGATCTAACATATTAAGATATTAAAACAAGTCATCAGAAATATAAAACAGTTCTATGAGAAATAATATATAAACAATCCATTCAATAAATTGTACTGTGTATCTTGGTTTTCGCGCTTATGGTATACAGGACACTACCAAATGATTAAACGAAGCCTTAAATAGTCATAGCGTTTAATTAACACCATAAATAGTTAACTTAAAGCACTGTCAGCCTTTCTCTTTGACACACTTCGCTGGTTGGTTCTAGGCTAGTGCGGAGAGTCCGCATCACATAGCGACGTACAATGGCGAGACTACGTTCTTTAGCTATCGAATTGGAACACCGAAGATGGCCCTGTCAATGTCAGGCTTGAAATATTAAATAGAATAATTGCCGCGGGTATCTCAAAAGAAGATGTCGAAGGCATCGAAAGCGCTTCCAGATTGAAATGGTTCGTGGTTTTCAAGAATACAACCAACCGCAACCGCAACATAGACAAAGCATTCAAGTTGAACGGCAAAAACGCGACATCCGAACCCGGCTAGATTAACAAACAAACTAACACGTGTCCGAGTGTATGGATTCCCATTTGATGAAGACGAAGAAACATTGCGCAAAGCCGTAGCTTATTACGGTACGTTTAATAATATTCGAGACCTGTCCGATCAAACATGCCAACTCAAGACAGGGGTACAACCGATTAACTAACATGTCCTATTTAACACGTCGTTCATGCCGTGAACTTTAAAGAATGAGGGATATGTTACATGTGTTATAAAGTTATTTTGATTGAAATTTTGGTTTTGAAGAAACTGATCAAATTGAAATTTGATGCGATCATAATTGGGTTGTATATATACCGACAAAGAGTCATAATTTGTGATATCAAACATATATATAATTTATTTTATTTAGAAGTTGTCTGCAAAATGTCATGATATCACATACATTTATCCTCTTTTGTTTTTGCATTGCTGTAGTTGCAGTGTTCGTAAAACAATTAATTACATGTATCAATAAAAGTAATTGCAGGTTACACATTTCAAATTTAATTCAAGATGAAGATTATTACTACTATTCAGAGATTAATTACTTATTTGTATCAGCTAAGAATGAGGAGATAAATAGACTGATGAATTTTGTACATGTGTTTTCAAACCTGACAAAGGACGATGATCTAACAGTTGATATGGAGTTGGTACACTAAATTCAGCATTTCTGCAATTTCATAACTATGAAAATTTGCAATAAACCCCTTCTGGTATTTTTGCACTACAAAATATATTTCATCTGATGTTTGTCCACATCAAAATATTGCTTATTTTGCAAACTTGTGTGATGTCATTTTCTATAGCTGCAGCTAGGAACAGATTCTGTTTGCAACTGGTTCCAAATAGTGAGATTTTGCTTGCCACAAACACTTCACTGCCTTCTTCAAGCTGTAGAAAATCTTTCACTACTTCACCTTCTTCCAATGACTGAACTGCAGTCATGCAGCCTCCTAAGCACTCAATATTTTAATGTTAATTATACTTATTAATTGTGAACTATTTATTTATTAGTCTTGTAAATTTAATATAAGCTTAGTTTTAAGTTGTTTTTTTGTATATCTGAGGGCCATTATGAAAAATGTTGGCATACCTATATTGATGTTTACCCTCGTAAAATAAAATATTTCTTCTTCAAGTCATTCCCAGACCATGCAGTGCATTGCAAAACTTGGTGTTTGAATGCCACTGACTTACAAATATTTTTAAAATTGCAATTCACAGAGGCTACTCGTTTGTTGAACCCATGTTTCAGTTCATACTTGAGGCACTGCATCGAAACCATGGGGCCAGACATTCTTATGCAGGTTGGGTTGGGTAATGAACCATATGATGAACTTTCAGGGAATAGCATTTTGAATTATATGTAATGTTCACAAATCAAGTGCTTCAAGTAGACAGTTTGATTAACATTAAGATTTGCTTACACCAGGCAATTCTTAAGTTTGGCAATGAGTATGTGATACAACATTTATTCCCAATACTCTTACAGCATGTGAAAATGTAATTAATAATATTAGCTAGGTCCTGTTCATGAGGGGCTGGCCCAGTAGTACCCCATGGGACCCCCACACTTTGTTTAATTGTCACTTTCTCTCTGTTCATAATCTTTGTATGCATACAGGCTCCTGAACCATTACAGTAACCAGTAAAGAAGGATCTTAGTTTTGACTGAGTAGTGATCAGATTGTAATTACTATCATACTGTCATATACATACACATGTATACACAATTACAGTCATAACATACACAAGAATCATACTAGGCATAAAGAAGTATGACCACATCACTCCTGGGTTAAATCAACTGCAATGGCTCCAAGTTAGAGACACACTAATAATAATAATATTTGAAATATTTTTAAAATTGCAATTCACAGAGGCTACTCGTTTGTTGAACCCATGTTTCAGTTCATACTTGAGGCACTCCATGGGGCCAGACATTCTTATGCAGGTTGGGTTGGGTAATGAACCATATGATGAACTTTCAGGGAATAGCATTTTGAATTATATGTAATGTTCACAAATCAAGTGCTTCAAGTAGACAGTTTGACTTCAGGACACAACAAAGGAGTAAAAGCAATAAATTATAGTGGATATTGCCTTCTGGAATGCAATCCAGGCGCGGATTTAGAAGTTAGTCGCATAAATTAGACACTTCATGAACAACCCTATTGGTTATGCTTTTCTTAAGAATAATTCAGAACAAAAACCTATCCAATAGGATTGTTATTCACAGGTATTTTGAATTGCAAATTCTAAATCTAATTTATGCGACTAACTTCTAAATCCGCGCCTGCAATCTCCAATGCGAAATCGAAGCATTCGAACAAGACACCACATCTGTGCTGCCTTTGCCCTACTTTATGATCAGATTCCAAAGCAGATGTTTATTGTTCTTATTAAAAGAATGTGAAAAGATTTTGCGTTGGTTTAACTCTGCCAAGGTGATGAGTTCATCAGCAAATATGAACTGGTTCAACATAAATTTAACTTCATAGGGGCAAACTCCTTCAAGCATGTTGTGCATTACATCCAAATTATGGTTTGTTACACAATGGAAGTTCTGCAGATGGTTCAAGGGACATGATTGTCTGACACAGGAGACGCAATTTTCCGTCTCGTAAACGGTCGTTGCCAACCCAAACGGTCGATGCCAACCTGATATCCTTCTATTACCCCTTGCGTACCTTTGGCCCCTCACGCACGTGAATTTTGTCCACGACCACACACGTGCGAGTATTTCACGCGTTTTATTGATAAATTAAACATGGCAGAAAATCGAACGCAGAACATGGAAAACAATCCAAAGAAATCCTCGATAAAAAAGCCAAGTGGGTGGAATATTTTCTACCAAGAAGTTGCGGTAAGTTATAAACATGGTTTTTAAGGACATATTATATGGCTTACGGCAAAACGTTCGTAATAAATATTCCAGCGATTTATATATTTTAGCCGTAGTATAGCAGCCGTTCACTCTTAAACGTCTGTTTTCATGTAAAAAGCAGAGATACAGACATTTTAAAATTGTTTGTAACAAGAGTATATATTATTATAAAGACTAAACTAAACAAATATAATAGCCTAGATCATATCGAACAATAATACAGAGAACGGATATAAAATTATATTTTGCCATGAAATTCCTCAGGCCAGTCAGGAGTATAAAGGCATGCACGACTGCAGGAAGCAATTTTGTATTAGGGGGGGGGGGCTGATTAGCACTTTATGTAGCTAGCATCACAGATCATTATTACAGATTATCGCTAGTTTGCAAATTATGGGGAGGGGACTGAAGCTGGTGTCTACAGCCCTGAAAGGGGATATTTGCCCTGAGATTTCTGCAGGGGCCATGCAGGGTTGGTTGACTTAATAACTCTGGCTTTGTTACTTTATATATATTAATCAACTCGAAACACCACCATCCCACCCTGTTCAAATTCCACATTCCCTGGGCAAACTTTGTGGTTTTTCTGCCCTCTATTAAAACAAATATCAAATGGGTGAATGCCCAACCCCATTGACTGTGGCATTGGAAAAAAGGATGAATCTGTAAAATTAATACAGAATGTGCAAAAATTGAAAGTACAGTTTTTAAATAACTCATTTTTCCAAACAAATCAAGGAGACACGTAAATTTAACCAAGGGTTATGGGTAACCCATCTTTGAACAACCAGTCCCAGGGTATATAAACCCTTGTCTTCATTTTTTTTGGGGGGGGGTTATGTACTTAAATTAAATGGAATGGCCCAAGTTTAAACTTAGGCATGAGTCAATTCTTACCACCCTCTGGGAATTTAACTGGTATGTTTAACAATCTGATAGCCCCCTAATCACTCAATAATGATTAAAGGTTATTAAGTTATACTTTGAATTGTCTTCATTATATATATTACAGCCAACTATTATGGAAAGACTAAGTGAAGATTCAAACATTGGAAATGTTTCCTCTGTTGCTGCAAAAATGTGGAGACAGATAGGGGGAGAAAGAAGAAAGGTATGCATTATTTTAAATTTCAGTATAGTACCCCAATGCAGCATCACTACCATTGGTTTCATCCGAAATGGAATCATCAAATCAAATCCTCACAATGATTCTATTTTAGGATGACACCAATGGTAGTGATGCTGCATTGAAGTACTATACTTTGTTATATTTTGCTCAATCTTTATGATATTGAGTACTCTCTGACATTTCATACGCCACAATTAACTTAATACATAATTGGAGGTTAAAGGGAGGAAACTTTTACTCTTCAATGGCATGTTAATGCTATAGTTTATTAGTGTAGTAACATGATACAATTTGTGTTTTAGGATTGGAAAGGGAAAGCACAACAAAAGCGAGAAGATTTGGACACAGGGATGATTGATGAGGAACAGAAGTGCCCTAATTGCAATAGAGTTTTCTCTCGGGAGAAAGATTATCGGCATCACAAGAAAAGCTGTGTGCCAGCTACTTGCCAAGACTGTGGTGAACACTATCAGAATCTACAGACATTAAAAACTCACATTGCTTTGGTTCATGCAAAGACATTTAAATGTGAAATTTGTGAGAAGATATTTGCCAACAAGCGCAATTTACAAAGACATGAAGTTGTGCATGCAATGTCCAAATTTAAATGTGAAGCATGCAACTGTGAATTTAGCACAAAAGGTAGCATGCAAAGGCACACAAAAAAACAACATAGTCATTTACGGTAATCAATAAAATAAAATGGGCTTTAAAAAGTCAATACCGGTACACCTGATTTGATGTTAATACCATAATCTCAGTCCCTATTAAACCTGGGGGAGGATACAATATCTTTAAACTGATGCATGCATGTTTGTCTGTTTTTTAAATTAATTGGCTAGTGAATGAGGGTGGGGGGAGTGTTGTTGCTTAAAGTGCATATAACGTCTGCGGAGAATTTAACATATTTGTAATCTATGGATACTCCTGAGATAAATTGTAATATATCTTGTCAGCTGAAAATTTCATCTTCATAGACTTTTTGCTGTTAAAGTTGACGGAAATGACGTCATAGCGGGCATCTGTAAAGTGGTTTTCATGTAGACAAATGCCCGCTATGACATCACTTCCGTCAACTTTAACAGCAAAAAAGTCTATGAAGATGACATTTTAAGCTGACAAGATATATTACAATTTATCTCAGGATAATCCATAGATTACAAATGTGCAAAATCCCCACAGACGTTATAGGCACTTTAATAGAGAAAACAAAATAGACCTCATTATCTATGTTATTTTCTAGGCTTATGCAAACAAAATGGTCCTTACTCATCACATGAGCATTTGTATTTTTGTCTAAATAACCAATAGCTATGTTTTAGCTCAGGAAGCTTTGGAGAAAATACAATACTCATGTGACAAGTAAGGGAAAACCCCAAGAAATTACTGTCAAATTAAAAGAGTTTCACAAAGTTTCCAAACCATGTATTTTATTAACAGTGCACTAGCATAGTATAGGTGTAGAGTGTATAACAAGTTCTTATTTATAATAACAATACAAGTTCCCTGTTCCAGTCTAGTCAGAAATTCCTAAATGCTCAATCACTTGACATTTTACTATTTTGCTCAATAATTAACCACAGCAAAAACCCACATATAAGAACCTAAATTTTTTCAAGTATTTGCCTAAAAAGGTTCTTATGTGAATGTATTTACAATGAAATTAGGCTTTTGGGTTCTTAATAATATTTTCTCTATTTGATCAAAGAACCTGTTTTTAAATGTTAGCATAACAGGTTTTTAAAATATAAGTTTTTATGTGCCGGTTTTTCTGCTTAAATGGTTAATCACTGTATATAAATTTTAACGCTTTCTCTTTGATTTCATGACATGTGACCCTGATTTTTTGGCCATATTCACATTTTGTCTGACTGACTGTGCAAAGCTGTGATCCCGCCTTGCTGTTTTAGCTGGTAACTCCAGTGCTGAAAATGTTACTGGTCTACCTTTTCCCACCACTTGGCAACTTCCATTGCCAGACTTTCTCTTTCTATTAGGCTGGACTTTGATTTTCTTCCCATTCTTCCCCTTACCTAGCTCATATGAACCAAAGTTAAAGAGACCTGATGTCAAATTTCCATGCATTGAAGAAGCAAGTTTTTTTACTCTTTGGGAAAACTGCATCATTCCTTTAGCCAAATTGTTATCTTGGGTGGATGCCAATTTTGCACACATCACCTGACATGCTTCTGTAACAGCAGCTTGGGCTGCATTTATATCATCCAATGCTCCAACATCATCATCACATGTACTACCGTTGCATGCTGTTACCTCACAATCCTCTGCTTCTGTAATGGCTTCACTTCTTGTGGCAGCTGTAGCATCCATCTCAGGTTGATGTGGATCACGCAAATTTGTGTAGTATTGCAATGGCAATGCTTTACCAATGGCAACCTTCACAAGGTTTTGCCTGATTTCTGGACTGGCAATCGGGACAAAATTTATGCAATTTGCCATTTTTGCAGCCCAGAGCATATATTGGTGTTTGCATGGAGAACCATCCTTACCAACTTCATGTTCCAATAGTCATGTCCACAGTGTAGCTAGAAATCAATAAGTAAAATAAGTTAGGGTTTTGGAAAACCTATGGGCTAACAAGAAAAAAAGTAGATTGCTATCTGTCAGACATTTATTGTACAACCTACTGTACAGTAGGATGCATTGTTTTTTAAATACAAACAAAGACTAAAGATATTTTGTTTTAAATTTTATTTTTTTCAAAATAATTTCTTCACAATTTTTTAAAAACTGAAACTGCAGTATCAAAAAATGTTTAAGCCTAAATCCCATGCATATTTTATGGTAAATTTTACTTTTCTGCATCACTGCATGGAAGTTTCCAGTACTGAAAAGAATATTTTTTTAAAAACCTAATACCTGATGAATGCTCCACTAGATAGAGATTTCTTACCTATGAAAAGTGAAGCTTCTGTTTACTCCTCTGGGTAACTGGGAGCAGGAAGAAAAAGTTCAAAAACAAATATGGTAAAATTTTGATCCTCAAAATTGGAATAATGCAAGATTTTGAGGATCAAAATTGGGAGGATAAAAATAGACTTTATTTGTTTTTGAACTTTTACTTCCTGTTTCCGGTTACCCAGACAAGCAAACAGAAGCTTCACTTTTCACATGCTAGTGCATTAATATATCTACGGTTTGAAATCTTGCCACAGTAGCTCTGGGAAAATGGGGAATAGGTAATGATTTCATACTTGGTTATAATGTAAAAAAAGTATGAATTTATTACATTAAGTTCACCACTTTTCCAGGACTGGCAATATACACCATGTTTTAAATTTACTTCACACATATTTAATAGACTCACATACCATTTGTCTTCCTCTGATACACTGCATACTTGGAAAATGCTATTTGGAAACTATTTGGAAACTGCTGAACTGTTTCCAGGAATTTCTTCTGCATATCTTCAGAAGGTACTTTATGCTTGGCCACCATCACAGTTCTCTTTCTTTCTTCCCATGAAGCGTCTTCGATAATGGCCATCAAAGCTTCCATCTGCTACCGAGAGCAACTTCTCTTTATAGTGGTCTCCCAGGTCGATAGTAAGCCGATCAAAAAGTGCAACCACATTGAACTCTTTCACTCTTCCAAGAATGATATATTTCAGGACCAAGAACTGAGACTCAACAAAATTGTTGGTTTGGTTCCCTCTCACCAGCAAAGATGTTCGAAAACAAAGGGCAAATGACTGCCTTTTCTCATACAAGCCTTCAAAATAGGCTATAGCTTTTGGATATGCTTCTGCAATCTCATCGCATAGAATTTCGCTGTAATACTCTTCAAACACATCTTCTGAACTGGCATACAGGGCATTCTTGAATATGCTCAGGATGTGAGTTCTGGCATCTTGGCTGACTTGGTGGTTCTTATCTATTACCCACCTCCATGTTTGCTGAAGGATATGAAAAATACACAGCAACAAATTTACAGATGGCCACACAGCTTTAAGTGCATTTCTTTCTTCTTGGCAGTTATCAGTTAACATAACCTTTGGGCCTACAGATGGACCACTGCCATGGAATGCATACTCTGGGAGACAATTCTTTAACATAGTAAACCCTTGTTTTAAAGTACTCTCTTTCTCGTCACTAGTAATTAGCAAACCACATGGCAAGGCTCCTGCAACACTATGAGTACACAGCAAACAAATTTTTAAATTATGTTCTTCAGTGTTGGAAGTCGAATCAACAAATATAAGTTCACTAGACTGTTCAACATCTTTATGGACTCGCTTCATAAGTGGCGTTACCAGACTTACAATAAGTGGGGTATTGTCATCACAGTATAACTGGTAGTCAATTGTAGCTTCTGGGTTGGCTTGCTTATACTCAAAGTTTTTCAACGAGTTTCTCAAACATACCCTCCTGATGACCTCCAAACCGTTCTTTGGTATACTTGGTATATAAATGACTGAAGTCGAGCGATCTGCTTTCTTCATGTGATATGTCATCTCATCACTGCAAGATGTCCTTAGTTCTTTCATGAAATGATGACGTGCACTGGATGGTGTATGGCCTGCTTCATATAATTTATTTATACTTTCAATGCACTGAGGAGACAGATCTTTATAGTTAGAGGTTTCCAGAGTACAAATTGAGTGATTATGTTCCCAGTCAATGTCAATTGTGCAAACGTTGCTGGTATTAATTTTTACCACCATCTGGAAAGGACAATTGGTGTTCTTCACCCTTGCTGTGGGATTTGTTACCAGTTTTATTTGAGGATCTTTTGAAGGGCTCCATTTTCTAGTGTTGTGATGGCATCTGTAGTAGTTTTGGAGTAAGAACCCCTTGGTTGGTTTCTTCACTGTTTTGATCTTCAATGACACGTTGTTTATAGTCTCGAACTCTACTAACCAGCAGTTTAGGCTTTCAGTTGTGATATCCGAACTGCTTGCTTTGAATTTAAACTTTTCCGGTGAACCAACCAAGCTATCCACTTCATAGTTAAAATCTTCAGGTAGATTTCTAATAATACTAGATTCTAAACCTTCATTTTCTGGCCCATTATCGGACTGATACCGCGTTGTAATATTGTCTAAGGCAGAATCTATTAGTGCTTCGAAATCAACGTGTTTATCCGCCATCTTGGGAAAAAACACATGTGTGTGTCGCGGGGACACAAGGGGTTACAGGGGTAATAGAAGGATATCAGGTTGGCATCGACCGTTTGGGTTGGCAACGACCGTTTACGAGACGGAAAATTGCATCGGCGCGCGTATATCCGGCGTAAATTACTTGTTTGTTGAATTAATTGTGCGAGTTAGAATGCTCCAGAAACACAGTCATATAACAAGAGCTTTTAAATTGCAGTATGTATATATTTGGAGTCTCGCTACCTTTCACTGCCTGTGGGCATAAATCGACAAATCATATTTATTCAATATGCCAACATGTCATATAAGACGACAAAATCATCAAGCGTTAAAGATTGGGCAGTGTAAGGCAGTTTTTTCGCTAAACTGCAGATTGCAAGTCTACGGTAGTACTAGAAGTTACTATCGCAAGGTGAAGTGCTGCCTCTGGCAGGTTACCGCTGAGTTGCTTGTGTATATACATGGAGTCCGCCTACGTGCGCTGTAGTGTCATAGCGTGGGAACTAACGGTTGAATGCTAGTTTTGAGGAGCACAAAGGGACAAATGGGGATTGGAAGCAGCAGAGTGGGATTGTTAGGGAACTGGGGGCAGGAATAAATTGGACATAAGAACACAACATTGCAACATGTCAGCCAAAACATCGGGAATTTGAAGTCTGCCGTTACCAGGATGATGCAATTTTGCACGTTGTTTTACGTTTGAAAAGCTAACGTTTGACTTGACAAGTGCATGCAAATGATAAGTTACCACAAAGGCCTACAAACGCTGAGCAATGAAGTAGTGTTCAGTTTCAAATATGCTAAATTAAATATGATACATACACACAGAAACAAGAACGGTAAGTTTAATAATATGAACTACACTATGTGTCATTAAGCTATGTAGTACAAGCAACATTTAGGAGGGTTAGCTCTTTTGGCATTTAAACACTTTATGTTTGCTTTATTACGAACACAAAAATAGGCGAAACGATTTGAGTTAACATGGGTAACATGGTCGTTTCGTAACTTTCGTCCCCTAACTGTTTCGTCCTCAAGCCAACCCGATTTTGTGAGTTGTCTTGCAGACTTTAGGCTAATTGTTTCCTTTGATTTCGTTGTGTTTTGTTCGACACCAGAGTGGCACGCTTTAAGAGTTTTAAGCGATAGGGTGATGCAAATTAGAATCAAGATATTTGTCTGTGTGTGATAAACCAGAAATGAAATATATACAGTATCTGATGCATAAAATCACGAGGGAACGAAAATTACGAGACGAGGGTACGAAACGACTATAAGTAGTCTTTTATATATAGTCTATAAAAACAGCAATGACAATGTAATAAAACATAAACAATGTTGATAGAAACGCAGAATCTATTAAACAAGAATAAAAATGTTGTAAGTTGTAACACTTAACACAATTGTACTTTTCAGTTTTTACTTGGATAAAGTAATGGCCAATTTTTTATTCCTTGTCTGTGCTTACCGCGTTCATGTCAGTTACTTTGCGACTTAAAGGATCAAAGGATATACAAATGGATTGGTCAGACTTTAAAATAGCGACTAAGACGTCCTCTTGTGTGCTCGAGGTTATATCCAGCTGCAGGTGCATTGTAGCAAAGAGCTGCTCAACTTGTGAATGAAACAGGGTGAGAGTAAATATTTTTTGAGGACACGCAGTATCTTTAACCATTATACGGAGGTACCATTGTGAACTGCATGAATCCAGGGTCTGGGTCAACTTGCATGAAGTGCACTGAATAAGAGCAGAATTTGGGAGGATGATGACTTTCTTGAAACATGATACACAGCAGTGTTGTTTTGTTGCTTCGAGTACTCCAATCACTTTGCAAGCTGGAATTGTGGATTCGATGTACAGTGGCTGGTCTGGCTGCACAAGTGGGTCGACAAAGTTTTCTGTATTTCTTGAAACATGATACACAGCAGTGTTGTTTTGTTGCTTCGAGTACTCAAGTGGGTCAGAAGTCACAAGTGGGTCAACAAAGTTTTCTGTTTCTTTGTATTTAAACTCCTCGGCTTTGGCTGTGTTTAAATACTGATCATTGTTGAACTTCTTCAGGCGCAAGTTATCTAGGATATAACTTGTGGCTTCTTCCAAAGAATCAACATTGTTTTGCCAAAGGACGAGTTCGATCCAACTTGTTGGGTCTGCCAGAACAACTTCCTGCTTTTTCAGGCTTCCCTGATTCTGTGTCTGGACCTGCTTCACGGTGGAAATCTGAAGAACGTGTGCTTTTAGAGATATAAGTTGCTCCGAAGCAACCTTCTCTAGGGATGAGATGTTTGGAATCAGTCCACCAGCAGTAAGCAATTGGTTATGTGTAAAATTAACATCAGACTTGTCCAATGCAGTAAACTTTGTGAACTTTTGGATGATAATTTCATCTTTGCCATTCAGACCTGGTTTAGTCTTATAGTTCTGAATCCTTACCGGACTTTTGACTTTCTCAAAAGTTTTCAGTTCCGATTGTTTATCAGGAGAGAAACATACTGCTCTGCAACACTTTTTCTCTGTTTGGAGCATGCAATTAAAATATTTTCTTTCTGATGAGCTAGCCTTTTTGATAGGAGAAACTGCATGAACATAACAGTTAATGTTAGCATTTGTTTCACTAGTGGTAGATGTGATAGGAACAATGGCGGTGGCACTAGTATCTAAGCAAAAAATGATAAACAAATTAGAGAATGCTATTTACTATTCCTAGGGTATGTGAATGAAACAATAACCTACTGTATCCTATCCTATAACCTATTGTATGACGATACAATTGGGCGACTCAGAACATTTATTCTGAGTCCTGGACAGGAAACGAACCTGTAACCTTCTGATTGTCCGCGACTCAGAATAATTTTTCTGAGGTATCAGCTTGACGATCGCCCATGTATCGTCTGTATAATCCAAGCTCTAGCTACATTCACTACATCAGTGTACATGTATTTAGATTGTCCATCATTAAATGGAACAGTGTAAGAACAGCTGTAAGACTATTTAAAAGTTCAATGCATAATACAAGTGTAAACTTACCTTCTACTTCATCCATTATTTACAAGTAGCAGCTGGAAAATCAAGATGTAAATAATGTTTTAAAGGTTTTGCAGATAAACATGGTTATGGATGCAAACTTTAATAATTTTGCGATATACATTACAAACATAAATACAGGCATTAAGACAATAGGCTGGGTAACCGCAACAGTTAGTGCCAATTACTGTGGCGTCAAAACAAGTACGATTTAACTGTTATTTTAAAAATACATAACGATATACAACATATATAAATTTATAGAAAAGTGAAAAGGTGGTGAACTGCCGAGATTTTTAGCGAGATACTGACGTTTCGAGCGGAGCCTTTCATCAGAGTAAGACGAGATAATAATTTATTTCATCTCGTCTTACTCTGATGAAGGGCTCCGCTCAAAACGTCAGTATCTCGCTAAAAATCTTGGCAGTTCACCACCTTTTCACTTTTCTATATATAAATTTATTGGATATGACATGCCGGCATGTCTCTCCTTTTGATAAAATAAATATTATTGACATACGAGAAAGAGAAACTCATACGGCTGTAAGTTAAGTTACTTCAAGACCATTTACTGTTGCTGGGTTTATAAAGAAAAGATCCAGCATATTAAAGTGGAGAACGAACCAGGTGCCAACTGAAAAGCTATTTGTATATCTTTTCCAGGCGGCCTAGGATGATCAAAATGATAGAGTGTCTTTTTTCTGCAATTGACATGCTTAATATTAAACTGAAATAGTAGAAAGCTTGAGTCTTTGATGAAGCGAGTATTGCGTATGGTGTTATTGAAAGTCGACTGATCTAGTTCAAAAATTGAATAATTCGTTCCGTATGATTATAGACAAACAGTTAAAAATAACTTAAGGAACTAAAATGCATAATGTAAAACATGTATAATAAAACTTACCCTATAAAACACTATGATTCAGACCCAGACCAGTGGACCAAAGAGTAATGAGACGTACGCAGTTGTTCAACTGAAAAGCTGCATCTGTGGTGTGACGGCGACGCAGCGCGGTTTGACTTTGCTTGTCATCCGTGACCATTGATTGGTCACCCAAATTTCAATTGTTGACCTTAAAAGGTTTGTCCCTGGGGAGTTACCTTTTGGTCGATCAGAAAAATAACGCTTAGTATGTGTATGTTACTCCGTATTTTAAAGTTATTCAATGCACAAGATGTTATTCCGTATATACGCACGCAAATATATCGAATTATAACGCAAAGCGCCGGAACGTTTGTCGGCAAACGAGGTGCGAAATTGTTCAACTGATCTTGGTCCGTGTTCTGTTACCGAATGCTCTCGATAAACATAAAATTATATAGCATGAATGAATCAATGAATTATTTACTGTCTGATCAGGCAAACGTCCCAGTGTGTCCCACATTAAAACGTCATATATTATAGCGTCATATATTATAGCGGCATATATTGTCGAGTAGATTCCCTGCTGGTTCGAACATTCCCGACATTCCCAACCCATTTCTTTGTTTCGTTCAAAACCTTTTACAATCACCGTTTTTACAAAAATCGCTGTTTTTTGGTTTTGGAGTAGGTAATGGGAACCACAATGATGTCCTCAGTCCTGTATATGTAAATGTAGAAAACTATGGGGACCGGGATTGTAACAATAAGCGCATTTAGCCACTGACTATAATACGTATCATATTGCAATGCGCGCTGGACATGCAGTGTAAACTGAATAAAAGGTATGAATAAAATACAGAAACAGAGAGTAAAGATGCGTATAATTGTATAGTGCATAGCATAACATGGGGGATAACCCTGTACGCGTTTCGACCTTTATTGGTCTCTTCAGCAGGGTATCGGGTTGACAGTTGATGTTTTCTCGTTGGAAGATAAATAATAATGCGCGGAGTAAACAAAATATGCGTGTAACTGTAAGGAAAGAAAATTTAAGTGATTGCTTACCAAAGTGTTGTTTGTTCGGGAAAGTCCAACGCGTCGTTCCATGAGTGTAGGGTTGAAAGGCTGTCGTAGTTAAAAGGTTCGTTCTCGATCTTTGTACTAGCTTGGGCTTCGTCAAATACAAATTGTCACTGAGGGCGTTTATCAGTTGGTAATACAGTATATACGTGAGTTGCGTCATTAGTTACCAGGTCAGTTGGTGTTTCATGTATCGGTCACCACATGAGGTACATAGTCTTCCTTATTGTCCTGATTATCCCCACCTTCCCCGCTACGGGCCATCTACATCAACTTTTCTTGGGTTATAGGGTTATCGTAGTTATTAGTTATACTGCAGTTATATTAGAGTTATACTATAGTTATCTTAGTTATACTAGTTATCTTAGTTACATTAGTTATACTAGTTATCTTAGTTATACTAGTTATCTTAGTTATTCGAGTTATATTAGTTATTTTAGTTATATTAGTTATTTTAGTTATATTAGTTATTTTAGTTATATACTAGTTACCTTAGTTACATTAGTTATCTTAGTTATACTAGTTATCTTAGTTATTCTAGTTATACATATTAGTTATCTTAGTTCATAGTTAATATTATTAATTATTCTTAGTTATACTGGTTATACCACTCCTGAGGCGGCATTTCACTTCTGATAAGAACTCCTCTTACTTGCGTTCAGCTCTCGACATCCGGTTGTTCTCAGCACTCCAAAATTGCACAGAACTCTGCGCAGCACTTACTACCAATTGGTAACCTATAGTATTAGTTATATAACAGTAGTTATCTTAGTTATATTAGTTACATTAGTTATACTAGTTATCTTAGTTACATTAGTATACTAGTTATCTTAGTTACATTAGTTATACTAGTTATCTTAGTTACATTAGTTATACTAGCTAGTTATCTTAATTATTCTAGTTATTTTAGTTAATACCACAGGTTATACCAGTTATCTAAGTGGTGAGGGGGATTAGTCCGTGTGTTTAGGGGATAGTAAGGTAAATAACCGGAGTTTAAGATCGTGAGTATTGTAAGTTTAATATTACGTGTAGAATATGTAGATAATACACGAAGATATCAAAGCTAAAGGCCAACGGCATGTAATCTGCTCTTTATTTGGACAGTGCTTTATACGTTGTGTGTCGCGTTGCTAAATTAACTGTCAAATAGCAAGACTGTACGGTGTAATAATGTAGAAGTTAAGGGGGAAGGGTTTAGCAGCAAAAGCTAAAGGCCAACGGCATGAAATTTGCTCTTTGGACAATGCTTAACACATGGTGTTATGATATTTGCGCTATTATCCGTCGATTGTCAAAACTGTGAAGTGTAGGTATGACTGTATGGTGTAATAATGTAGAAGTTAAAGGGGAGGGTTTAGCAGCAAAAGCTAAAGGCCAACGGCATGAAATTTGCTCTTTGGACAATGCTTAACACATGGTGTTATGATATTTGCGCTATTATCCGTCGATTGTCAAAACTGTGAAGTGTAGGTATGACTGTATGGTGTAATAATGTAGAAGTTAAAGGGGAGGGTTTAGCAGCAAAAGCTGAAGGCCAACGGCATGAAATATGCTCTTTGGACAATGCTCAACACATGGTGTTATGATATATTGATATTTGCGCTATTATCCGTCGATTGTCAAAACTGTAAAGTGTAGGTATGAGGTACAAAGTCTTCCTTATTGATGCGGCGTAATGTTAAATATGTCACTTAATTATTAATGGCGTATTGTTAAATTTGTCACCACGACAAAATCACTATTTTATTAGTTATACTTGTTATCTTAGTTATACTAGTTATCTTAGTGGTAATTAAGGGGGTAAGTCCGTGTGTTTAGGGCATAATAAGGGAGATAACCGGGGTTCAAGATCGTGAGTATTGTTAATCTACGAAGATTAGTTAGGTGTTGATAAATAAAAGCTAAATCCAACGGCATGAAATCTGCTCTTTGGACAGTGCTTTCTACGTTGTGTGTCGCGTTGCTAAATTAACTGTCAAATAGCAAGACTGTAAGGTATAATAATGTAGAAGTTAAGGGGGAAGGGTTTAGCAGCAAAAGCTAAAGGCCAACGGCATGAAATTTGCTCTTTGGACAATGCTTAACACGTGGTGTTATGATATTTGCGCTATTATATCCGTAAATTGTCAAAACTGTAAAGTGTAGTGAAGTAGGGACTATACAATTGTGGCGAGCCTGGATTAGCTCTATCCTTTCGCTACAAGAGATATTCATTGTTTTTTGGTTTTGGAGTAGGCAATGGGAACCACAATGATGTCCTCAGTCCTGTATATGTAAATGTAGAAAACTATGGGGACCGGGATTGTAACAATAAGCGCATTTAGCCACTGACTATAATACGTATCATATTGCAACGCGCGCTGGACATGCAGTGTAAACTGAATAAAAGGTATGAATAAAATACAGAAACAGAGAGTAAAGATGCGTATAATTGTATAGTGCATAGCATAACATGGGGGATAACCCTGTACGTGTTTCGACCTTTATTGGTCTCTTCAGCAGGGTATCGGGTTGGCAGTTGATGTTTTCTCGTTGGAAGATAAATAATAATGCGCGGAGTAAACAAAATATGCGTGTAACTGTAAGGAAAGAAAATTTAAGTGATTGCTTACCAAAGTGTTGTTTGTTCAGGAAAGTCCAACGCGTCGTGCCATGAGTGTAGGGTTGAAAGGCTGTTGTAGTTAAAAGGTTCGTTCTCGATCTTTGTACTAGCTTGGGCTTCGTCAAATACAAATTGTCACTGAGGGCGTTTATCAGTTGGTAATACAGTATATACGTGAGTTGCGTCATTAGTTACCAGGTCAGTTGGTGTTTCATGTATCGGTCACCACATGAGGTACATAGTCTTCCTTATTGACTTGAACCCCGGTTATCTCCCTTATTATGCCCTAGACACACGGACTTACCCCCTTAATTACCACTAAGATAACTAGTATAACTAAGATAACAAGTATAACTAATAAAATAGTGATTTTGTCGTGGTGACAAATTTAACAATACGCCATTAATAATTAAGTGACATATTTAACATTACGCCACATCAATAAGGAAGACTTTGTACCTCATACCTACACTTTACAGTTTTGACAATCGACGGATAATAGCGCAAATATCAATATATCATAACACCATGTGTTGAGCATTGTCCAAAGAGCATATTTCATGCCGTTGGCCTTCAGCTTTTGCTGCTAAACCCTCCCCTTTAACTTCTACATTATTACACCATACAGTCATACCTACACTTTACAGTTTTGACAATCAACGGATAATAGCGCAAATATCATAACACCATGTGTTAAGCATTGTCCAAAGAGCATATTTCATGCCGTTGGCCTTCAGCTTTTGCTGCTAAACCCTCCCCTTTAACTTCTACATTATTACACCATACAGTCATACCTACACTTATAGTTTTGACAACCGACGGATAATAGCGCAAATATCATAACACCATGTGTTAAGCATTGCCCAAAGAGCAAATTTCATGCCGTTGGCCTTTAGCTTTTGCTGCTAAACCCTTCCCCCTTAACTTCTACATTATTACACCGTACAGTCTTGCTATTTGACAGTTAATTTAGCAACGCGACACACAACGTATAAAGCACTGTCCAAATAAAGAGCAGATTACATGCCGTTGGCCTTTAGCTTTGATATCTTCGTGTATTATCTACATATTCTACACGTAATATTAAACTTACAATACTCACGATCTTAAACTCCGGTTATTTACCTTACTATCCCCTAAACACACGGACTAACCCTAACGAAAAAAGTCTATAGGCTTGCCTATAGGCATGTCTATAGGCAACCTATAGGATCCTATAGGAAACCTATAGGCTTCTATAGGCAATTGGAACATTTTCTATAGGCGACCTATAATGACACCTATTAGCCTATAGACGCCTATAGGTGCCTATAGGCTTCTATAGGCAATTGGAACATTGCCTATAGGCGCCTATAGACTTTTTTCATAAGGGAATCCCCCTCACCACTTAGATAACTGGTATAACCTGTGGTATTAACTAAAATAACTAGAATAATTAAGATAACTAGCTAGTATAACTAATGTAACTAAGATAACTAGTATACTAATGTAACTAAGATAACTAGTATAACTAATGTAACTAATATAACTAAGATAACTACTGTTATATAACTAATACTATAGGTTACCAATTGGTAACTACTATTACTATTTAGATTTATCGCATTTGTATTTTATTATATTGTATTTGTACACGAGGACCCTGATGAAAAACACCTGTTGGTGATTCAGGTTTCCTAATTAAAGATCAGTTATAATAATAGTAAGTGCTGCGCAGAGTTCTGTGCAATTTTGGAGTGCTGAGAACAACCGGATGTCGAGAGCTGAACGCAAGTAAGAGGAGTTCTTATCAGAAGTGAAATGCCGCCTCAGGAGTGGTATAACCAGTATAACTAAGAATAATTAATAATATTAACTATGAACTAAGATAACTAATATGTATAACTAGAATAACTAAGATAACTAGTATAACTAAGATAACTAATGTAACTAAGGTAACTAGTATATAACTAAAATAACTAATATAACTAAAATAACTAATATAACTAAAATAACTAATATAACTCGAATAACTAAGATAACTAGTATAACTAAGATAACTAGTATAACTAATGTAACTAAGATAACTAGTATAACTAAGATAACTATAGTATAACTCTAATATAACTGCAGTATAACTAATAACTAAGATAACCCTATAACCCAAGAAAAGTTGATGTAGATGGCCCGTAGCAGGGAAGGTGGGGATAATCAGGACAATAAGGAAGACTATGTACCTCATGTGGTGACCGATACATGAAACACCAACTGACCTGGTAACTAATGACGCAACTCACGTATATACTGTATTACCAACTGATAAACGCCCTCAGTGACAATTTGTATTTGACGAAGCCCAAGCTAGTACAAAGATCGAGAACGAACCTTTTAACGACGACAGCCTTTCAACCCTACACTCATGGCACGACGCGTTGGACTTTCCCGAACAAACAACACTTTGGTAAGCAATCACTTAAATTTTCTTTCCTTACAGTTACACGCATATTTTGTTTACTCCGCGCATTATTATTTATCTTCCAACGAGAAAACATCAACTGCCAACCCGATACCCTGCTGAAGAGACCAATAAAGGTCGAAAGCGTACAGGGTTATCCCCCATGTTATGCTATGCACTATACAATTATACGCATCTTTACTCTCTGTTTCTGTATTTTATTCATACCTTTTATTCAGTTTACACTGCATGTCCAGCGCGCGTTGCAATATGATACGTATTATAGTCAGTGGCTAAATGCGCTTATTGTTACAATCCCGGTCCCCATAGTTTTCTACATTTACATATACAGGACTGAGGACATCATTGTGGTTCCCATTACCTACTCCAAAACCAAAAAACAATGAATATCTCTTGTAGCGAAAGGATAGAGCTAATCCAGGCTCGCCACAATTGTATAGTCCCTACTTCACTACACTTTACAGTTTTGACAATCAACGGATAATAGCGCAAATATCATAACACCATGTGTTAAGCATTGTCCAAAGAGCATATTTCATGCCGTTGGCCTTCAGCTTTTGCTGCTAAACCCTCCCCTTTAACTTCTACATTATTACACCATACAGTCATACCTACACTTATAGTTTTGACAACCGACGGATAATAGCGCAAATATCATAACACCATGTGTTAAGCATTGTCCAAAGAGCAAATTTCATGCCGTTGGCCTTTAGCTTTTGCTGCTAAACCCTTCCCCCTTAACTTCTACATTATTACACCGTACAGTCTTGCTATTTGACAGTTAATTTAGCAACGCGACACACAACGTATAAAGCACTGTCCAAATAAAGAGCAGATTACATGCCGTTGGCCTTTAGCTTTGATATCTTCGTGTATTATCTACATATTCTACACGTAATATTAAACTTACAATACTCACGATCTTAAACTCCGGTTATTTACCTTACTATCCCCTAAACACACGGACTAATCCCCCTCACCACTTAGATAACTGGTATAACCTGTGGTATTAACTAAAATAACTAGAATAATTAAGATAACTAGCTAGTATAACTAATGTAACTAAGATAACTAGTATACTAATGTAACTAAGATAACTAGTATAACTAATGTAACTAATATAACTAAGATAACTACTGTTATATAACTAATACTATAGGTTACCAATTGGTAACTACTATTACTATTTAGATTTATCGCATTTGTATTTTACTATATTGTATTTGTACACGAGGACCCTGATGAAAAAACACCTGTTGGTGATTCAGGTTTCCTAATTAAAGATCAGTTATAATAATAGTAAGTGCTGCGCAGAGTTCTGTGCAATTTTGGAGTGCTGAGAACAACCGGATGTCGAGAGCTGAACGCAAGTAAGAGGAGTTCTTATCAGAAGTGAAATGCCGCCTCAGGAGTGGTATAACCAGTATAACTAAGAATAATTAATAATATTAACTATGAACTAAGATAACTAATATGTATAACTAGAATAACTAAGATAACTAGTATAACTAAGATAACTAGTATATAACTAATATAACTAAAATAACTAAGATAACTAGTATAACTAAGATAACTAGTATAACTAATGTAACTAAGATAACTAGTATAACTAAGATAACTATAGTATAACTCTAATATAACTGCAGTATAACTAATAACTAAGATAACCCTATAACCCAAGAAAAGTTGATGTAGATGGCCCGTAGCGGGGAAGGTGGGGATAATCAGGACAATAAGGAAGACTATGTACCTCATGTGGTGACCGATACATGAAACACCAACTGACCTGGTAACTAATGACGCAACTCACGTATATACTGTATTACCAACTGATAAACGCCCTCAGTGACAATTTGTATTTGACGAAGCCCAAGCTAGTACAAAGATCGAGAACGAACCTTTTAACCACGACAGCCTTTCAACCCTACACTCATGGCACGACGCGTTGGACTTTCCTGAACAAACAACACTTTGGTAAGCAATCACTTAAATTTTCTTTCCTTACAGTTACACGCATATTTTGTTTACTCCGCGCATTATTATTTATCTTCCAACGAGAAAACATCAACTGCCAACCCGATACCCAGCTGAAGAGACCAATAAAGGTCGAAACGCGTACAGGGTTATCCCCCATGTTATGCTATGCACTATACAATTATACGCATCTTTACTCTCTGTTTCTGTATTTTATTCATACCTTTTATTCAGTTTACACTGCATGTCCAGCGCGCGTTGCAATATGATACGTATTATAGTCAGTGGCTAAATGCGCTTATTGTTACAATCCCGGTCCCCATAGTTTTCTACATTTACATATACAGGACTGAGGACATCATTGTGGTTCCCATTACCTACTCCAAAACCAAAAAACAAGCAATGAAACACTCTCAACTTGAACTACTATACAAGGAAAAAACACCAAATAACATAAATAGCCCCATTTTTGCTGTCACATACAATGACAACACAACACACGTTGGACAAATACTACGCAAACACTGGCACCTAATTGAAAAGGACCCTACATTGAGCATTCTCTGGCCAGAAGCTCCCGTAGTAGCGTACCAAAGAAACAAAAACCTAAAAGATTCACTTGTATCTGCCAAAATTACAGACTAACAACACAACACAAAACTGAGTACAATCACTTACACACATATACAATAACTTTAGTCCATATCCATGAAAGCTCTACCAATTCTGTCGGGACACTATCAAAGAAACCTGTCAATGATGAACTACTGGTTGCACATTACAATACTCAACATCGCAAGACTGAATAACTCATTACTCGCAGAAGAAACAGAAAATCTCCAAGAAACAGAAAATCCCCAAGAAGATCCTGTTATGAAAATCTTCTACCAGAATAATTCCCAAGAGGACACTGCTATCAACTTCCAAATTGAACTATAAACACTCATTATTACCATATATAAACCATAAACAAGAATAATCAAAACAATTGTACTATATACACTTATTTCTATCAATCAATATTCAATAATGATAATACCCAAATTATCGTTACTATTAACTAAAACAACCTACAACTATAAAATACTTTATATAGTGTCATATGCATGGATTATATATGTTAATACATATGACCATTGCTTGTGTTTGTGGATATATTTCTATGTACATGCTGTACATGACACAACCACCTACCAAATATCCACAACAATATATGTAGCCATCACTATCCTGGCATGACTACTGACTATGTGGCTAATATAATATGTACACTTTCATAAAATCTACCACGTCACATGATTACCAATCACTAATGTTCAATGCCTACACTCGTGTATATAATACCTAACAACCATGGAAATCAACAACACAAATGTATATACCTAGGTTAAGACATTATGGATTTTTATTACCTGTAAATATTCCTTAGACCACATATGGCATCTTTGTAAATAACAATATAAAATAGTCTTCGTTTATTGACATCTTCCTCGACTTTTACTCAAACTTATCATCCATACTCCCACAAAACGATTATTATCCCTTCATATCCATCTACAACACGACATAACCCACACACACCTACAATCACACCTTAACAATGTGAACACAACTAACCTGGTAACGAATCTCAACAATACTTTAAATGAGGTCAATGACATACAAACGCCCTCACTTTGTATCAGACGAACTCCGCGATACACCCAGACAAACGCTGAGACGCAAAAACGTTAAACCTGTTAAACCTTACTATACCACAATGGCAAGACGCGTTGGATTACAGAAATCTAACAACACATTTGGTAAGCAATCACTTTATTCTTCTTAACTATATTATGTCTATAGAAATGTTATTTATCTTCCAACTTGCCAACATTGACTGCCAACCCGAAACCCTGCTGATGAGACCGTAAGGTCGAAACGATCGTTCAGGGTTATCCCGATGAATGAAAGCACATACTATTTTACGCATCTTTTAAATGTCTTTCTTCTTATTTTATATTCATACTCTGTTATTCAATTTTACACTGCATGTCCAACCGCGCCGTGAACTGCCATTTGACACGTGTTATAGCCGTTGGCTAAACACGCATGTTATTCAAATTACTCACTTTCACCCCATAATATCCATACTATGCATATACAACACCAGCATGGTTCCAATAAGCTACATTTAAACCAAAAAAGGACAATGCCAAATATGAGATCGACACTTCACGAGCTAGATATGGTCATCACTAACGAGTTTATACCGGCAATTACAGATGGTCGTCACATATCTCATTATGAGCGTAAGTTTTTGTCCCTGCCAGCTAGACTTGGGGGCCTTGGTATCCCAATTTTTGCTGAGTGTTGTGAGACGCAACAGCGCTACTCGAAATTGGTTTGCAGAGCACAAGTCACCGCCATTGTTGCCCAGAACACCAGATTTCTGATTAGCACCAGAAAATGTAGCAGAAATATTTAACATGAGCAGAAAGAGATATAACCTAAGAAATGGAGATTTCATCATACCGCGGTTTGAAACCATAAGATATGGCAAACATTCAATAAGCTATACGGGACCCTACTTATGGTCAAAACTGGGAAATACAGAAAAGGACAAATCTAGCCTCAGTTCATTTAAATACCATATAAGAACTAGAGATATAGCTAGTCTAATAGAAGACGGATGCAAGAACTGCCGGACTATGCTCCACATAGTGTTTTAGTAATTTTACATATATATTTATCTATTTTACTTTATTTTAGTCATATATCATCTATACTAATGCATAGTACTATAGCATCTATACTTATCAATTTATAACATTGTATATTCATCCATAACTACTTAATATTTGCTACTATATACTTTGCTACTATATACTTTGCTACTATATACCCTAAATAGTGTCCCCAATTAGTTTGTCAAAAGCTAAACACCATTGACACTGAAATAAAGTTTTATTATTTTTATTATTATTATAAGTTGGACCTTTACTACGAGACAAGAGTGGGAAACGCTACTAAAAGTCTGGCCATACAGAAAATGAGTAAGTGCTTGATTTATATTGATGTTAAATAGATTATATACTGTACATCACTACCATCTTTTGCAATCTTTTCCCTGATAGGTTTCTGCAAGTTGTTGCTTACAGATGGTTAGCAAGATGGCTGTTTGGGAAAAGGGATGGGAAAACACCAGACCTCTCTCTGCTTGCATATACCACCAAATAAGGAAAACATTCCCAACAAGCTACACTGTTGGATATACTTCTGGTCAAGAAAGAGCAAGTGAGGCAGTTAAAACAATAGCTGGCATTTTCCTATTAAAACATTTGTCTTGTTTGTATGTCCAATTCACAAAGGAACTGTAGTGGCATGATAATATCTTGTTAAATAGCCACCCCACTTAATAGGCTGACCTGAATTTAGTTTTTTTTATATGAATACAAGTTGACCATCCAGCCTTGCATGAGCTTTGTTAATGACTGGTAATAAATAATGATCTTTATTATTGCTATCAGGAATAGAAAAACAATATTTACAAATTGACATGAAGTTTATGTCACTCATAAATAAAGAGCTAAAACTATTTACAATCCAAAGTTTTGAAAGTATTTCATCTTGATCAGAGAGATTGTGTTGCATCATTCATTGCCACCTGAGGGTGGAATGACCGAGGATGACCTTTCATGGGTTGCTTGCACTTTTTACAGCATCTTGTTTTTTTCTGTTTTGGTTGTTGTGCCTGCATCTCTTTTGCCATCTCCTCAGTTTGTACTTCACCTGTAAATTTTAATTGGATTTAGCATATGTATTGGCAGAGTGTTAGGTCTGTTAGAGCATTTTACTAAGAGAAAATAGAATACCTGATGGAAACAGTTCTGCTACTTTTCGTTTCCGAGCAGTATTTGTGATGGCATCGTCCCGAGGAGTTTTATTTTAAAATTGGCTGTTTAAAGGTTCAGGGACCTTTCTCTTATACTGTACTTCTTCTTGTCTAGGTCATCTTCAGAGGTATTAAACAGAACCTGTCTCAAATCTTCTACATAGCCTATAAAGTAAAACACAAGAAAAATAACAAATTAGAGCATACTGTGTTTGAAAGGTATTGGATTAACAAGTGACATAAACAGATAGTCTGATTAACCCATTAAAGGCACAGTCACTGTTTGAGCGATGTTATTTAGTACAATATGTTTACAATTCAAACTTGAAAAAATTCCAGAACTTTTTCAAGTTGGCGATTTGTAATTAGCCCATATCACACTAAAATAACATCGCTCAAATGGTGACTGTTTGCCTTTAAAAGTAAAATTGTCTAGTGTTACAGTTAGAGTAAAAAAAGACAAAGTAGGGTGCATTGGGGGCTTTATGGGTTAACAAGACAGCAATGTTTACATCCAACATACCGTATGTTGGCGGTACAGGAATATTTCGCACAACTTCCTCCCCAAATTTAAATTTTGGCTATGTCACACTGACATAGTTCTTGCCATCTCTTGTTATTTTTGTACTCCGGTTCACATTCTCATCGAAGTGGAGGGTAGCAAGTATGTGTCTAAAGAGTAAAGATAAAAAAACAATTCTAAATAACATTTCTACTTCATGTTCAACTCGTAGAGAAAGGCTATTTTTTACTGAGAATATAATGTACTTGGTAGGGGAAAGACATTAGAAAAACATTACCTGCAATATGTTCCAAGCCATGAAAAGCAAATCATTTTGGGATGCCATTGATTGAGTGTGGAGTGAAATCCCTCCAATGAACTTGTTTGTGCATCAGGAGAGTTTTTTTCACACCGTTCAAAAAGGACTTCTTCATAACGATGCCCTGCAACTTGTCATAAGCTCTGGTTCCTACAAAATATATTCCCAAATGTCATTGTGCTACTGTAGACTGTACTCTGTACACAATGCTCATAGATTTAGCAAAAGTGGTCTCAAATGTTGTTAAAGGCACTGTCACCGTTTGAGCGATGTTTACGATTCAAACTTGAAAAAATTCCAGAACTTTTTCAATTTGGTGATTTGTAATTGCATGGCCCATATCACACTAAAATAACATCGTTTAAACGGTGACTGTTTGCCTTTAATGCCACAAATTGTTAGCAGATTATGCAACTTTCTAAGGCCTATAATAAGCAAATCAGAGTCAATTCATTTTACAAGCTATACAATAATAAGGAATTACAAGCTAATAAGTGTTCCCTTGCCTCATACAGCATATAGTACAGTGAACCATAGTGGGGATAAATGCACCAGTATAAATGGATAATACTAATATCTCAGTTAGTACCGGTATCACAGATCCAGTTTAGATAAGTCTTTGTTTCATAAAAATAGGCCTCCCTTTTGGTCACATGTGGAAGTTCCTCAGACTTCGCCCTTGGGACTTCCACAAATCCTCCGGAGTCTTTCACGCATTTGAAATCAATTAGCTCGAGTTATTCATTCGTTGGATGACGCTCACCTGTTTCAACAAGATATCAACAAAGTTTCTGATTGGTCCGATAACTGCCAAATGCCTTTTAATCTCGAAAAATGTGAGGCGTTACACGTAAGAGATCTCGCATACAAAATACGTACACCGTCGGCTCTCACTCTGTTGCTTTAGTGAACACGCAAAAATATCTTGGTGTAGCTGTAAATTCCAACTTTAAATGGGGATCACACATCGCTGAAACGACATCCAAGGCCAATAAAATGCTTGGTTTCCTGTATTGAGCATCAGATCGCCACTTTGATACTTCAACCAAACGTGCACTCTATCTAAGCCTAGTGAGGTCATACCTTGGCTATGCTAGCGAGGTATAGACACCACTAAATATTGGAGGTCTACGTACAGTTGAACAGGTCCAACGGCGCAGCACTAAATTCATCTTGAACTATCCTGATGCAGCACTTCCATACAAAGAACGACTTATAAAACTCAATCTACTGCCGGTTTCATACTGGCATGAAATCAGAGATCTGGTCTTCTTTTTTTAAAGCCATTAACGGTTTTTATAATATTAATCTTTCGGATTTTATTCAACCTAAAGGTATTGTCAAATGCACAAGACAAAGCTGCTCACTTGACTATAGGACTAATAATAACTGCAAGACCTCTCTTTTTCAACCCATTTTTTTTAATCTGACAGTCAAGTTGTGGAATTCCTTGCCATCTTCCACTAAATCGTTATCTACTGTATTGATGTTTAAATCTGCCCTGATTAAGTACTACAAACTTGCACTGACTCGAACGAACGTTCGACTGCGAGAATGTTCTTACCTGGAAGGCAATATGTCCTAAATGTACATCTGTTAGGAATTTAGTTAAGTTTAGTCAATGTTGTTATTAGAAGCTATAGTTCACTATTTAATGTACATATTAATGTTATTTTATTCTTTTAACTTATGTTATGGGCTATCACCTAGATTGGAGCACTGCTCTGTAGTGATTGACCCTCGTTGTGGGTTTCCATTTTGTAATATTATTTAGATTTTAATATTCACAACGAAAGTCTTTTAAATAAATAAATAAATATATATTTCAGTAAGGTCAATTATATATAGAACAAATTGGGGCAAGCAAAGATTTATGTATTAAGCCTCAGTTGAATGGAATCTTTTACTGCACAAAACTAAACTATAATGATTTTAATATTTAATTTATATCTAGTATGACACTTAATCTATATTTTAATATTTAGGGAGTTGCTTGGATGACACAGAAGGTCAACATCTGTGGGATGAATTTACAGTAAAGTGAAGGCTCTTTAGAAATGTTGCAATTGCTTATGCACCTTCAATAACATGCAAGTGAACTTCAGGGACAGTTGTTCAATAAACAGTGTACATGACTGCGGTTGCAAGCAATAAATGTATTGATTGAATTGAACAACAGTTGTTTGTTTTCTTATAATTTTTGTTAGTCATTCATTGTTAAAAAGCATCCACCAATTGTGTTCAAACAAACCAGACAGGACAGATAGATACGTTGAGCTGCATGAACCAAGCTGAGTGTTTATCAAAGTATGCCGTACTTTCAAATTCTCACAAATTAACTTGACTGTGTTTGCAGCAAGTTATGTGCCCAGGCCATTTTCTATTACTTTTATAGAACAACGCTAAGAAAATTGTCTGAAAATGCAATATCATATATCGCCATATTTATGTATCAGTCAAATCCAAGCATGCCCATCCCGGGCATTTCACATTTTTTCAAAAATGATAATTCTCCTACCTCCTCCGCAGGCGTTTTTGTGCGAGAAGGGCGCGGGCGGGAGAAATTGCTGGTGAAAGAGAAGAAACGCCTGCCAACTAATGATTTCAAGATGGTAGAAGCATTTGACGATCGTACTTATAGGCGTATTGAAAAGCAGTTTGTCGAGGAATCTGTTGGGCAGTAAATAGTTAAAACAACGCCAAAGTTACCACCAAAGCGTATTCAGTTATACATACATACAAACAAACAAAAACAATGCAAAACACAACCTTTATTAGTATATAAAATCTTGTATTTGAGACGCAAATATCACTTATATCTTGTTTTAATCTATAAATTGGGTTCAAAACACGTTGGTTTACAATGGGCTGGTCTACATTGCATTGCGCTAAATCGTAGAATACCCGGCCACTTTCGCTATTTGTATCTGTTGACAGTTCGTAAAAGTGATAAAAGGGTCAAATTACGGAAAGTTCATCATATACAATGGCTTCGTTCTATTTTAAAACCCCATTTAATTTGATAACTATCAACAAGTACACACAATATAAACCTTCGACATTATATTTAAAGGGATTTTAGAACAACCTGGTTTGTATTTCTGCCTTTAAATGCGGTTTCAAAAGTGGACGGGTATTCTATAATTGCTGCGACTATGTCAACATCACTATCACTGCAGCTATGCATGAAATCTTCGAGTTTCTGAATCTCTGAATCTTTTGCGATCTGGTCAGCCTGCATCTTTAAGCATACTTGGCTGTATACAATCAAGACCAGCCGCTTTAGCCCTCTTCAATTTACACAATAAATTTAGCACCTCTCCAGAGTGGACTTCCTGAAAATGAAAAACTGGACTTAAACCACGTCTGTCAACTGGATATACATCGTTTATAATAGGATTTTTCCAGGTATAGTCTCCAAGTAACTTAAACGATTTCTGTAAATTTTTTGCTGTCAGCAAAAATGTACCAAAAGCATTTGCTATTTTTAATTCAGAGGTGGTGAGATTACCATCTAGATTCATAGCTTGAGATGAGGTATTCTCGACAGGTTTGTTGGGATATACTTTTTTAATCGTCTTCCAAAACTGACGGGGGTTGGTGACATTCTCGTTTAGAAGGTTTCTATTATAAGAATTATTCTCCTTTCTCATTAGATTATTCACCATATTACGCTTTCTTTTATACATCAGCCAATCTTGTACAGATTTTGATTTCCTACTTTTTTTAGTAAATAATCTCGTTCGTTCATCTTCTTTCTGATGTCAGCCGTTAACCACGGACACTCTGCCTCGCACTTTCTTCTGAGTTAAAGGGGCATGTTTATTCATGGTTTCCAGCAATATATTGTGCATTTTTCATGACTCTTCATAAACCTCCTGCCATGGTGCGTTTCCCATATCCCCAAAAAAATCTCCGTGATTATAATTTGCAAAGCTCCGTGTTGTGATCGACCGTTGTTTAAATTTAGATGTATTTATTTTTCGGGTGACACCAACCAGGTCATGGTCGCTCAGATTAGATGGTATAACCTTTTTTAAAGAATTTCTAATTCTCTCGGGATTAGTGGACTATCACATCAATTAATGATTGTGTATCCATAGTTACCCGAGTTGCGTTTTTAATAATTTGACTAAGACCGAACATGCAGAAGATTTGTTTGATCTGACTTTGTGCGTTTGGCTCCAAGTAATTACAATTTAAGTCTCCTAAAAGCAAGGTTTCCTTGTTCTCATCCAAGACAGATTGTAGGGCATGAGTTAGTTTATCTTTAAAGGGACACTCCAGTCAAAATACAAGGGGTGGGGAAATGAAAGGTCTTACCGACTTTAAGTTACTCCCGAAGTTTGAACGGTTAATTATTTTTAGTTAAGGAGAAATCGCTCGTCGAATTCAAAAAAATTGACGAATTTGCGACGCCGATTGTCAGCGGAGTCCCAAATATGACGTCACTGAGTGCTTCTTTCTCGACAGTGGCGTTGTTTTGATAGCGATTATATATGTAAATGTTGTTGTCGAATGTTCTTTGGAGGAAAATTAGGCAAATTTAAGCACTCTATACCTTCAAGCAGGAAAGTAGGGGAACGTCTAAGGTATAATGCGTCAGTTTCCGCATTATTGGAACATTAATTTCAAGGCAATCAAAGATATGATTCGTAAACTTTCGAAAAGGACAGCGTCGGCTCATGTTCAACTGAATATATTCAGTTACTTGGAAACCAAAAGTAAGTTTTATTTTTCTGTGGTTATTTATCAACTACACTAATGCACATATGGCAAACATTTAGGTTCACTTGCGTTTCTGATCAATATAATTTGGCAATTTCAATTTGCAAAATGATAATTTCAATGATAGCCCTGCATATTATAATATATATTATACCATTTATATATTACAGTGTATATATTAAAGTTTATATAAATATATTTCGTTCCAGTAGAAACGGAATTGCAAATAGATTGTGTTAAGGTAAAATATATACATATACAGTAAAATATTTGTACAATTGTATGTAAGTTATTTGACTTTTCATTCTACCCGTACAGCCGTACAGTATACACAGTTTTCTTTTCTAACTTCTCCTAATGTGAGTAATATTCAGAAAAGCAGTGAAAAGCACAACAGATCTGTAATTTTATATCTATACTAGATTTGTGATGGTATAAAATATTTCAATAATTATTGGAGTTAGGAATTCCTTCGCTATTTATTTTGCTTGAAATACATGTATATACTGGCTTGTTGACAAATACAAAGTTTTGCTCCATCTGCCCTTGACCAGTGGATATCTCATATTCTTATTACATTTGTGTGAACTACTTGTATGTAGCATGCAAGGTACAATAAGTTGTTAATGATTATTCAATTGTTTTTGTATACCTTGAGAATTGAGACATACTTTGCATATGATGTGAGTGGATCTGAACCATTTACTTACTTGTGGCACTCGTGTGCCAATCGAACAAGTTATGAAAGATAAACGTTTACCGAAAGGTTTTGCTTCTCCATCGAATGCGATCAAACTGTTTTGTGGTCAATGAGTATATATCCTCAATATCTTGTTCTATGATATGAATTCAATTACTTTTCTGATTTTTAGTGTACTTTGAAAGTTTTTTGGGCAGATATGCTTTGCAGAGTGCAACGTACATATATATGTTGTACAAACATCAAATAACTTCATACAGTTGTTGTACAAAAATTTTACTGTGATAATCCGGCATATGTGCCGTGTAAGACATCACCAACTACGTCACAAGTGAGACGACAATTAATATATATATAACCCTAACCCTAACCTAACCATAACCCTCCTTTGTGACGTAGCTAGTGATGTCTTACACGGTGCATAACCGGATAATCCTTACCCAAAATGAGAGAACACAAGATGTAAAGACATTTATTTTCTTGTAAACCTTAGCATAATCTATGTGCAATTCCGTTTCTACTGGAACGAAACAACTATAAACTCACACTGTAATACTGAAAATAATAATATAATTTACATACTATAGTAATATATATATAATATAATATAATAATAATGTGCTATACAGGGATACCAGTTGCAAATTGCCAAATTATATTGATTTAATTTCCAAGTTATTCAGTTGAACAGGACATGAACAGGACATGAACAGGACCACGTCCTTTTCGAAAGTTTACGAATCATATCGTTGATTGTCTTGAAATTAATGTTCCAATATTCGTGAACTGACGCATTATACCTTAGACGTTCCCCTACTTTCCTGCTTGAAGGTATAGAGCGCTTAAATTTGCCTAATTTCCCTCCAAAGAACATTCGACAACAACATTTACATATATAATCGCTATCAAAACAACGCCACTGTCGAGAAAGAAGCACTCAGTGACGTCATATTTGGGACTCCGCTGACAATCCGCGTCTGCTTGAGAGAGACAACATGGCGTCGCAAATTCGTCGATTTTACTGAATTCAACGAGCGATTTCTCCTTAACTAAAAATAATTAACCGTTCAAACTTCGGAAGTAACTTAAAGTCGGTAAGACCTTGTATTTTGAGTGGAGTGTCCCTTTAAAATGTTCATGTAAGTGCCTGGAGCTGTTGGGGGGTCTATAAATATTTCCAGTTAAGATACCTTTTGTTTTAGGCAGCATGATTTCAATCCAAATACATTCTAACTCTTCACATTCGAGGTCTTCTCTTCGACAATAAGGTAGTTCGTTTCTTATATAAACACCAACACCCCCTCCAATTCCATAGTTTCTATCCTTTCATAGAAATTGATAACCATGTATCCGCAGTTCGTCAGTCGTTATAGTTATAGGTAAATGTGTTTCGCCAATTCCTAAGATGTCAATGCCTTTAAACGATGTAACGATCTCCTCCAAACTTGATTTATGTGCATCTAGACCACAAATGTTTTGATGTAATAACCTTAGGCCTCTTCCAGTTAGAAGTTCTGTTAACTCGGGTAACTTTCTTTCTTGTTGATCATCCATATCAGGTTGGTGAGTTTGTCTCAAACATCGCATGCATTGTCCAGTCAAATCAAATCAAATCAAAATCAGCATGAACACATTTTGTGTGGTACACATGTTTACATCCAATGCAAACAAGATTGGATTGATTTCTCCTGACCACTTTATAACATCTTTGACACTTCTTCGATGTTGGACCAGGACATAGTTCAATATCACCACAAACGACAAGAAGAATATGTAGAATATTTGTCTTTGTATGTCGAGGGTGAAGAGCAAAAGCTTTACGATAATTCCAAATTGACGAATAAATAAAGGTTTCGTTCAGGCTAGTCACGTCAGAATATTTTTTGAATCTAGCTACTTCTAGAGAATCCGAGCTTATAAAACACGACTTTCTTACTGCACAGATACTGAGAATCGTCAACAGTACCATTAGTGAAAATTGCATGACCGCCGCCGTGTTGAACGCGAATTAGGGGCAGCACTGTAGTTGTGGTCGTGTACTATTGGTCTTCTTTCTGTTAGATCGTTCTTCCTGATGAGCGCAGCATTTGTGATATTAATTTATTCATTATTTACATTACAGGTAGCCTCAATCACATAAAGGAGATCTGTTGCATCTCTCTTCTCACAATTACCATTGCCTCCTTCAATAGTGCTCATCTAAAGACACTTGTATGCAACCGTAAATTGTTGGGCAGTGGGGTTGTTGTTGAAGCTGCCTGCAGATCGAAGAGCACCAAAAAATAACTCCAAGTGTAGGTCAGCAAGTAATTAATTGGTGTTTGTGGAATACATTATTATCTTTCCTCAAGGAGGCTTTTCAAAGATAATTACATGATTACTATATAATAGTTAATTGCTGCCTCCCCTCAGGGAGGCAGCACACTATTCTTGGGTTGCTATGCTGTTATGTCGTGCCCAGTCTTCTCGCGGACGTATATAAAGCTGTCGCAAACTCGATTTTGTTGTAGCGCTTCGATGTATGTTCGCGCGCTAGACGATCGCAAATCACAATGACTAGCCAATGTCGCGCTGGACAGAAGTTACACAGGCTCTGTAATCGTCACACTCACTTGAGTCACCTCGTGGTTTGGCAGAGTTTTTTCTTCTTTGGCTTTCTGTATCGTCACCTTGTGGTTTCACAGTTTTTTAAGCTTTGGCTTTGCGGTAAGTTATGCCCCTGTTTGCTTGTGGAAGTATTCATCAAGGTAATGAACGTTTTAGTAGCGAATCTCGTGGGAGACAGTGCTCCTATATCAGTTTATCGGCATTATTAGTCGACCAAACAATTCCTGTTTTTGAGTGGAACTCGGAAACAATCGACAGTATATTGTTATTGGGGGACCGTATGTACCTGCATGCTCTTGGAAATGGACTGATTCCTAATGCAGAATCTTTATCTGTCGACAATCTACCGACGTCGTTCGTTCAAACAACTTAGCCCATTTGCTGGCACCAAACAATCACAATGACAAGACCCACAATCGAAATTTGTCCATTGAGTCTTTACATTTAAAGCACAATGCTACATCACCTGTTATGGTGACAAACAATAATCTACCCATTGTGGTAGAGCCCATTGAGGCACAAAACAACCTATTAAATGCAAACCTATTTTGGTTTATTAATTATGGGGAGAGCCTGCAAGGTTTGGTCACGAACGAGAACCAAATTGGCGCCCCCTATTTTACACTGCATTCAGCGTTGATGAATACTTTCACACATCATAAATATGCTATTTTAATATTAGAAGGTTATATGATGGCCTTGATACATGGTTTACATTCTGTTTGGTATGTATTTGATTCTCATGCCAGAAATTCCACTGGCATGCCTGATCCCAATGGCACAGCTGTTGTCATGAGTTATGCAAATATAAATGCACTAGAGCAATATCTACATTCTCTGTCAAGTGAATTAAATAATAACTCATTTGAAATTACACCGGTTGAATTTGTGCCATTAAATTTTAACTATGACAATGATCCCATGGGCCATGTCCTACACACTTCCCAGACTGAAGGTGATCACAATGATCCCATGGGCCATGTCCTACACACTTCCCAGACTGAAGGTGCCCAACTTCAGACTTGTATAAATGTACCAATGTTGGTTTTGGAATCTGAAATCAAGAGACATCATTGAACTTCGTTCAAATGAAACTGAGGACAAAAAGCTAACTAGGCTTGAAAAAGCAAAACAGTATATAAAAAGAAAACGAGCTTTAGAAACTGAACTAGAAAAACAAACTAGGCTTGAAAATACAAGAGAGTGTAATATAAAAAGAAAACGGTCATTGCAAACTAATAAACAATTGCGTTCTGAGCAAACACAAGTTCAGGAACAAACTATTTCTAAACCACAAGTAGTAACCAATCAAGGAGATTATTTGAAAGAATTTGATGTTGTAAAGAATGGTGGTATCCATGAACAAAGTTGGGCTAAAACTAACATGAATAAATTCAACAAATCTATCCAACATTATGTACACCAATGTACTGTTTGTGAAGAGGCATGGCCCTTGAAATCAAAGCCAAGGTCACCACATAATTATGTGTGTTCACGATGTTCTAGGGATAAGAAATCACCTAAAAAATTTGGAGTTGAGAATTCAATGATTCCGTCACCTACCCCACATGAGTTACAAAGTTTGACTCAAGTTGAGGAAATGTTGATTGCTCGAGCTCTCCCTATTATGAGGGTTTATCTTAAACCTGGTGGTCAAAGAGGTTACTCGGGGCATTGTATTAACTTGCCACAAAATGTTAAAGAACTTGCAACATCATTGCCAAGATATCCTAAACAATTGTCAGTAATTATTGTCAAGGTGAAAGGTAGAGATAACACATTCAAAGATGTGAATGTGAGAAAAGAAAAAGTGCACAATGCATTGTTGTGGCTCATACATAATAACCCTCATTATGCTGAGATTGAAATGAATGAAGATGCATTAAATTCTTTACCTGAAAATGGTGTTCCAGCAGATCTTATGACTGTTGAGACTGAAGATGAAATAGTCTCAGATGAAACTGCAATGCCTGATTTAGGCCCACCTACTGATAATCCTTCTGAGGACATAGTTTATAATGACTCAACTGAGATAAGTAGTTTCTTACCAGTTGGCGAACAACAAGAACAAGAAATAGAAGCAGTTAGAAACCAACTTTCTGCAAATGAACCAATGACATGGCCCACCCTTGAAAATGAGCCGTTAAATGAATATCAGGTATCACATTTAGCCACTATGGCTTTCCCAACATTATTCCCAGATGGGAAAGGTGATCCCACTAATCAAGCCCTCTTGAGGGATGTCCCTCTTCAAGAACGAATTAAGCATCTTTTAAAAGTTGCTGAATTTATTAATGGTAAATGGGTGTACCGTTTTGCTAACCACCCCAGGTTTTCATACTGGGGTTTCAACATGATTCACAGAAAGCGCATTTTACAGCAAACTGGAATTTTCCTGAAACAAAATCCAGGTGAAGCTCATCTCACTATTGATGAGTTGCGTGAAATGGCTGAAAGTAATAACTCAGCTGTATTCATGTCCAAAGTGTCAAGGTATATTGGCAATATTGCTGGTACAAATGCTTACTGGAATAAAGTGAGAGAGGAACTCAAAGCTATTATAACTAATGTTGGAGCACCAACAATATTATTTACATTTTCATCAGCAGATATGCATTGGCCTGAATTACATGCTCTGTTTGGAGCAAATACTGTTAATGCCACCAGTGAGGTTAGGCGACAAAACGTTATTAACAATCCTCATATTGTGGATTGGTTTTTTACTCAGAGACTAGAAAGCTTTGTTAAACACTGGCTTTATGATACTCTTGGTGCAAAGTGGCACTGGTTCAGATACGAATACCAAGGTAGAGGTAGTATTCATTGCCATGGTACTGCTAAACTAAATAATGACCCAGGATTGTGTCAGCTTACCCAAACTGCCCTGAAAGGGTTCTTGGCACAGAAGCTAAAGGATGAAAATGATTGTCCTGATACAACAGAACTAGACCAAGATATTGAAGCTGCTAAGCAAGCTGCTGATACAGCATGCCAGTATGTTGATTGGTTATTGTCAACTGTGAACCCAAACCCACCAGACGAGGATATGTGGATAAGACCGCAAGTCCATCCATGTCAAAAACGCCATAATGACATTGCAGATTATGAAGTAGAATCTGATTATGTTGATCTTTTAAATATGGTCCAACGACACACTCGTTGTAGCACAAACTACTGTCTTAGAAAAAAATCTAGTGATTCAGAGTTGAAATGTAGATTTCATTTCCCATTTGATAACTGTTCTCAAACAAAATTAGAGTTTGAAGAAATTCACAGTAATGGTGACAATGTACAATATAGAGCAAAGATTGTTGCTAAAAGAAATGATCCCAGGTTAAACAACCACCAACAACTCCAACTGCAAGGGTGGAGGGCTAACTGTGATATTCAAGTTGTTATTGATCACTATGCTTGTGTTGAATATCTGACTAAATATGCTGCTAAAGGTGAACCAAGGTCACCCATGCTGAAACAGGCATTTAATTCTATTGTTGAGAATGTTGATAATAATAGTGACCCTCACAGGGCTATCAAGAAGGTAGTAATGAAAACTCTTGGTGAAAGAGATTACGCTGCTCAAGAGACAATGCATCATTTGTTGTCACTAAAACTTCACAGTTCTTCATTTAAAGTAATTCCAGTGAGCCTCAATGGTTCACGTAGAGTACATGACAATGCATCTATAGAGGATGGTGATTCTTGCACAAATAACTCACTTCTTGATGTGTATGCTAACCGCCAACAATATGACAGTTCACCTGAGATTATGAACATGCATTTTGTTCAGTTTGCTACAACGTACAAAGTTGTTAATGATGAACTTGCAAAACTACCAGAGAACGTTGTTCCAAGAATATTTCCAACATACTCCCCTAATCCTAAAGGTCCAAATTTTGGTCTTTATTGTAAATATCAGCTTTTGAGGTATAAACCTTGGCAAACAACCCAAAACAATGCATGGGGTGACCAAGAACCAACTGACGAAATCTTAATTAATCATTGGCAAGAATTCTTGCAGACACCTTGTGGACAAACCAATGTCCCAGATTGGTTTGATAAACTACAAACTGTTATTGAAAGCCAACAAGAACCAGAAGATAGACCTTGTGAAGAGCAAGGGAATACCCGAGAAGAATGGATGATCCTATCTGAACTTAATACTCCATTTGACAACTCAGAACAAACACCAGAGTCGACACATGACTGGCACCAAGACAGAGCTCAGTATTCTGATCAACAAATTCATGAAATGCCAACATGGATAAAAAACAAAAAAGATAATCATACTATCAATGAGGAGTATGAAGTTGTTGATATAAACAGTTTCAGTGAAATGCAAAGACTTGCTTATAATATTGTAAAGTCACATTTTGATAATACTTCATCTGAAAAAGAGCCATTATGTCTCATTATTATTGGTGTAGCTGGTACTGGTAAGAGTTACCTTATTAATGCTATTCGCAATCTTCTGCTGAATAAATGTGCAGTTACTGCAACAACTGGTAAAGCCTCTTATAATATAAGAGGTATCACTGTCCATTCGTTGTTGAAATTACCCATTGGATCAAGGGGTAGAAAAGATGTTACAGGTCAAAGCCTGTGCAGATTGCAAGAAACCCTAAATGGAGTTGACTATATCCTCATTGATGAATATTCTATGCTCGGTCAAGTTGCTTTTGGCTGGATAGATAAGCGTTGCAAACAAGCAACAGGATTTCATGACAAAGTTCTTGGAGGCAAATCTCTAATCTTAATTGGTGACCCAGGTCAGTTACCACCTGTTGCAGATAAACCTCTTTATCATGCTAAACCATCAAGTGCTGTTGGTGAACAAGGATACCAAACTTACAGAATGTTTGACAAAGTTGTTAAGCTCACTGTTAATCAGCGAGTACAAGGTATGAGTTCTGAACAGGTTGTGTTCAGAGATTTACTGCTGCGACTCCGTAAAGCTGAGTCGACAGTCAATGACTGGAAATTGCTTTTGGCTCGTCAGCCATCAGATATCCCAAATCTGTCTGAATTTGAAAGCTGCACTAGACTGTTTTATAGCAATGAACAAGTTGCAAATTACAATCATGAACAACTGACTAAACTTGGGTATCCAGTTGCCCACATCAATGCTCGGCATTCATCTGCAACTGCCAAAAAAATTCCACCAGAAGACATGTCTGGATTACAACCTATTGTATTCTTAGCCAAGGGTGCTAGGGTCATGCTAACCATGAATTTATGGTCAAGTGTTGGTCTTTGCAATGGGGCCACTGGAACCATCATTGACTTCATATTTCAGAACAACCATAACCCACCAGACTTGCCTGTTGCTGTAATTGTTCAGTTTGACAACTATAGAGGTCCTTCATTTAATGAGACCCAACCATCATGTGTCCCAATATGCCCAATCACTGTATCATCACAGTCAGAAAATGGTTTTCACGAGAGGCAACAATTACCTCTTAGACTTGCTTGGGCTCTGACAATACACAAGAGCCAAGGACTCACACTGCCAAAGGCTTGGATTGATATTGGTAAATCTGAGAGAACTGCTGGAGTTTCTTATGTCGCAATCAGTAGAGTGAAAACACTCTCATCTTGTGTTATTGAACCCATGACTTATGAAAGATTGACAAGCTTGAAATCATCAGCTAATTTACAATTCAGACTTAAAGAAGAACATAGACTAAATAATCTTGCACAAATTACAATCTAATGCATTGGAATTGTCAAACCAATGACCCCAAACAATTTAATACAATTACTATTATCTATGTTACCTTTCTGTAACTGTCATTTATATTATTCATGTGCTATCATGTTTTATTGACAGCAACTGTTTTTGTATGGCAGGAGTTATTCATGAAAACCTATAATATAAGGTTCTCTTCCTTTTTTTCTGTTTAAGACTTCACAAGAAATGAACAGCAAGCAGAATTGTAAGTACTATTGTAAAGTTATAACTTATAACATCCTGTACGTTATGTTATGTAACCAATGTATAGGTGTATGTTTCACCACAGACAAATTTACATCATGGGTTATCCCAGGAAAGACCCACACACACCACCAGCTACCTGTATATTGCTGGTTTCTAGAATGTCCGAAGATTAGGGAAGACCCATTTGATAGTATTTTGTTTGTGGGGGGAGTGGATATTATTATCTAGAACAACCCAATTAAATTATGTGAGACACACAGTAAAAACGTCACTGTAGCTCAAGTATTAACTTTTGTTTGTTTATTTACAGTACGTATACATGTATATATTGCCATTAAATTATAACTGTTAGGAAAGTAATTTAGAGGACCAAGAGCAACAATTGATATATTGACATTTTTCTTTATAGCCTTAGTTACAAGTCACAACCCAGATCTAACATGCTATATTCATGGTGTGTCGACAGTGAAAGAATCTGGAAGCTGCAAGTACTTTAATATGACGCTGCAAACAACAGATTCTACCACTAAAGCTGTTTGCTTTTCTCCCGAGAAGAGACCACTTTGGCAGAAATACCAAAATGAGAAAAGTCCTGTGAAAATAACGAAGTACAGAACGAGCAACAAATATGGAAGAGAAGATATTGTCATTCAAAAAACAACAATAGTGAACACAATCAATCCTGAAAATGCACCGGAATACAAGGAACTAGCTTTGTCTCCTGTTCAAACCATTACCTCCTTAAACCAAGTGTCGGCAGAGCAACTCATCACACTAAAAGCAAATGTAGTAAAGGTAAATGGGAGCAAGATCATCACAACCAGTTCCAGAAACAAAACTTCCCAGTTGAAAAAACAGGATGTTATCATTGTCGATCCTACAGCATCCATGCGACTTATCTTGTGGGAGCAATATATTGACTGCCTGGAAACAAACAAGACCTATCTGCTCAAAAATCTTCGCCTAAAGCAAGATAGTGCAGGAAATAAGTTCCTAAATACACCCAAATCGGATATGTTCACCTATGAAGAGGTTCAAGATTTCAATGAGGCTCTTGCTGAAGATGTCCACACATTGTCAACACTAGAAGCATCTGTGACCCTAATAGGGGTACAGACAATCTCCACAACTCTCTCGTGCGTTAAATGTGGTAAAAAAGCTACGCCCAAGCAAGACAACACTCTTGCCCAATGTGATCAATGCAACATGGTCCAGAAAGTTGAGCGTTGTAGCAAACGGTGGTTTCTGAAAGCTCTCTTCCAGCATTTAACGAAACCTGGAGATACCTTTACCCTAACGATTTTCAATGAAAATGTGAGAAAGATGGCCCAGTTCCTCCCTAACGTAAACCTGAGTACTGCCTCTCCTGATATGCTCACAGAAGCCTTGTTGTCGATGCCTGACCTACAAGTAACTTATGATGATGCCCAAAAGAAACTTGTCGACATCACTACCATTAATATCTAATTTCCACTTTCCAGAACATTTTATGTTGGTATTAACATTTACCATAATTTGACAGTTTCCAAGAACTATATTAACTTTGTTTTGTTCCACCATTATGTTCTGAAATCTGTGGACAAATAACTTATTCTCAGAACAATAATTAGTGGCTTTCAGTTTGGTGATAATTCTTGTAGTTAGTTGGTTGGTTATTAAAAATTATTCTGTTACAAGTTTTTCTACTCATAAATTAAACCCACCCAGGTGACAACCCTCAATCAAAAAGGCAGCACCCCCCTTGCGATAGTAACTCCTAGTTATATAATAAAATAACAATGTAGCTACTAATATTTTTTTATTTAAACTCGCCATGTGTTCTAAGAGCACTCGTTTGCTCATCTAGAACTCATGCCGTTACAAAAAATTTTAAAACATCACGATCGAAGTCACAGTTATATACAACAAAGTATTAAAGAACAAAAAGCGATTACATCGATACAAACATAAGCATTTACAGATCACAGAAAACGATTTGTTTGAGAGATAAATGACGAACATGTTACAATATATAAATAAATAAACTATTTATTTAAAAACTCTTTCAGTAGCTTCAGTCTCAAGCATCGTTTAAAAGAATTTACTGATCTGCAAAGTTTTAAAGAAGCATCTGAAGAGTTCCACATGCTAACAATGAAGGGGAATATTAAGTTGTTGTGAATTCCTGATGATTACAGGTAGCCAGTTTAAGACTTTTAAAATTGGTGTAACATGGTCGTACTTTCGTGCACCGCGGTCGTACTTTGGTGCACCGCTAGCCCAGACGTTCGAACAGTAGAATAACTTGCTAAAAACAAGTGCATTTATTACAGTAAGAAGTGTTCACCTTTCAAATACGTGTTTAACCCGATTTATTTGTCCGAGGCAGGACATACAAGAGGAGACTGTCTTTGTTATGCGTTCGTCATAAGAAAGGTGGTTGTCGTGGGTGACTCCCAGGTCTTCGGCCAATGTAGTAGGAAGGAAGTTCTTTCCAGCAGGGACAAACTAAATTATTGTAGCTCAGCTAATTTCTGTCTACTTCCAAAGACCATGAGTTTTGTCTTGCTTGGGTTCGGAAGCAGAAGGTTGTTAAAACACCAGTTTCGTACTTTCAAAAGGTCCTCATTCATATCTTCGATTGCACTGTGCTTGTTTTGCAGATGGAAAGAGGCATGACGTTTTGGCGTCTGCATAACACTGAGAGCTACATTTCTCTGGAACAGTGGGTAGGTCGTTAACATACACGCTGAAAAGGAGTGGGCCCAGAATGCTGCCCTGGGGCACCGATATAGTTGAGTGGATCTTTACAACTTGTTGTCTGTTCGAGAGATAACTGCGGAACCATTCAAGAGAAGAAGTGGAGGCTCCAACGTCTTGCAACTTAGATAAACCTTGATGCTTTTAATAAACCTTTAATGCTATAATAACCTTTGATGCTTTTGATGGCAAAAAGAAATCCAACAAAGTCAGTTTCCAAGGTGTGGTGTGCATTGGATTTTGAAGTGCATTTTTTTGTCAAGAAATGGATACCAGGTTTTATTTGTTATACAAACGTCTGCCTTGAAAGCAGTGACACATGGGTTACAGGTTTTGAGGCTGCCTCAGAGCCTTGAAAGTGTGCCAGCTTAACAACATTGGAACTGAGAGCTTGAGCTGCAAGATTAGCTTTCATCTTCTGCTGCTCCCATTGGATATAGGCTAGCTTCAGCTTGTTTTCAAGTCTGAGTCCTTGATCTTGGAGCCTTTGAAGTTCAACAATGTACTGCCAGTAGATTTTATTGCCATCCTTACCGTAATTTCTGTATTAAGCCCCAGAGGGGCTTATTTTTTCCAAACATCATTGAGGGGGGGGGCTTAAAAGAGAGGGGGGCTTAAAAGAGAAGGGGGGCTTAATCTAAATATATACAACAAGTCTGTTTGCACCATAAATGCAGACATAGAATTTTAATCAAGGTTAGTTAGTTAGTTAGTTAGTTAGAGACTTTATTTCAAGAGGGTAACACTTGACATTAATGAAAATGATAAACCTGTGGCCCTCCATATTCCTAATTACAGAAATATTATAAACTTAATAAACTATACTGAATAAAATATGCTAAATTAATATTTACATTTAGTAGGTAATTATACTTATAATATGTTTACATTATACAAAGAATATTTAAAATAAAATCATTCAAAGAGATAAAAATGAATCAAAAGTTAACGTCTCTCGCTGCTTTGTTAAAAAGTACTTAAGAAAGTTTCTTTTAAAACTACTCGGACTATGACTTTTCTTTAAGTCACTTGCAATACCATTCCAAGCCTTAATAGTCTTAACAGTAAACGTACGCCCTCCCTCAGTCTCTCTTTTGTATCTTGGACAATTTAAATTTAGTTTCGAGTACCTAGTGTTCCTATTATGAATATCACAATTCCTTATGAGTAGATCGTTTATATAGGTTGGTGCTAATCCGTTTGTTCGTTTATAAACTAAGGTACAGCGATTTATGTGAGCCTCGATGTAAAATGGCAGCCAACCAAGCGCGTTAAACAGGTCCACAGAACAGGCTGTACGGTCAGCATCCAATATTACTCTTGCAGCTCGTTTTTGTAATTTGAGCACTCTTTGTAGGTCTTCTTGTTTGCAGGAGCACCATACAGTACTACCATAGAGTAAAACAGGTTTGTTATTGCAGAGTAATATATCTCACGTTGTTTTTGCTTTAAATATGGACTTATATGGCGAAGAAGACCAATACGCTTCGATAACTTCTTGCATAGATCATCGATTTGGGTGGTAAATGACAGGTCTTGATCCAAACTAACACCGAGAAGTTTATAACTGAGTACTTGCTCAATTTCTGTGTTATTTAGTTTAGCATCTATTGAGGTAGAAATGACGCTTGTGTTATTTCGTATGCGTTTACCAACGATTAACATTGATTTTGTTTTTGACATGTTTATAACCATGCCATTTTCATTACACCATCTCTCTAAGCAGATCAAGTCTTGGTTTATCATTTGAGATAAAACAGGTATTTTGTCGATACTTGTACTTCTTGCTAAAGTTGTATCATCGGTATAAATTTCTACATTTGGATCAGGCATATGAAGAGGCATATCGTTTATAAATGTAATAAACAACACAGGTCCGAGAATCGATCCTTGCGGTACTCCTTGTGATACTAATTGACAAGTGGATACACATTCATTTAGTTTAACAAACTGTTTTCTATCGGATAGATATGATGTAAACCAGGTAATAGATGATTTGTCCACTCCATACATCGTAAGTTTTTTTTAGCAGGATTTCGTGATTAATAAGGTCGAATGCTTTTTTGAAGTCAATTAACGTCAAACATGTAACCTTATCGTCATCCATGTTAAAAAGGAGTTTATCGACAAGGTTTATTAATGCCGTCTCTGTTGAATGGTTAGCACGAAAACCTGACTGGGATTTATAAATAAGGTTCTGATCTTAGAGGTACTTATAGAACGATGTGGCCACATGTTTTTCAAGCACTTTAGAGATAATTGGAAGTATTGAAATCGGACGGTAGTTATCTACATCATCACGAGATCCACTTTTAGATCCAATTTGTCAATTTAAAACTAATCCATGCGATGAAGTTAACAGATAATATATACAATCCGCATCACACGAATGCACTTTGAGTTTCAGTTTGCCAAATTATTTACTTAGCAAATAAACGCCAAATAAACACAACGACAAATATAATTTTGCATAGGAATTTAAACGTTCAATTACACACAAACCTGAAATAATCAGTGATCTTGAAGATCTTCTTCTGTGGCCTCTTCATCATAAAAATTACTTCGCACACGTCCGATGACGTACATCTGATACTACTTGATGTATGCTTCAAATTCTCATGGTTAGGCATACACGAAGTACTCATATGTAACATATGGTTGAGGGATTTGAACTCGCCCCACCTAACAAACGTCTATTAATTTTTATATTATAATATTTTATGTGTGTGTGTGTGTGTGTGTATGTATATATATATATATATATTACAACGGCAATCCGTCGTAGTTCAAGTTTATATATCGGCATGTTAATTATGCCTTGCATATATTGTTAAAATATTAATTTAAAAATATTGACTGCAGTAAAATAACACCACGGCAGTGCCGTGGCGCCGTGGTGGTGCGCTACGGCCCTGAAGAAGCCACAAACTTCCCTCGAAATTTTCCAAAGCAATTGTTCCATCCGGCGCATCCGTGATCCGCCAACTGAACTCAAACGTTTTGCAGAGTACACATGGTGTACTAAAATAAACATGGTTAAATAGTGGTAGACATGCTATTTTTTTTACATTTGTTTACGTTTTAAATATGCACGTTCGTTCAGGAATATTACATCATTGAAATATTTAGAGCAAAGGATATTGGACTTATGAAATGTGCAGTGTGCCAATGAATTTTGGAAATTCACTGGCAACCATATTGGATTGCCTCAAACTTTGTGAGTATGGGATACACATCTACTTTCTTACAGCAGAGTGCCAAATACTCCACTTTATTTTTCTCACAAATATCCCACCCTGGGGACGACTTGTAAAGGAAAATGCCCGACCCTGGGAACTGGTGAGTCGGTAAATGCCAGTCAAATGCCCAGGGGGGCATGGTCACGCTTGGAATTGATCGAGACATTATTCCTACTGTTTTCTGGTTTCTCATTATTTTCCAGTTATCCGTAACTGGCCTCAAACATGATTTTTATAAAATAATAAGCTTACTCTTTGTCCTTACAGTGAAACAATGTTTATCATTGAGACTAAGACACAATCTGATAAAGATTTTTACAGTAGTTATGATTTTGTGTGCAAGGTTTATCATATAATATATATATCATATAGTGTAACACGGTGTAAACAAAAATCCGTCAAAAACCAATATCTGTCAACAAACGTCGGCGTTTGGGCGTATGGGCGCCATAGGGAAAGCGTTCCTGAACGGGCATAGAGGTAATAACTGTGGTTAAAAGAAGAAAACGAAAGGTTATTATTTGAGTAACGTGTTAAAGTGCATAATTACACTACCCTATAGCCTACAGAATAAAAACTCACTTGCTGAAAAAGCATTGGTTGTCGTGGATGGAGAGACCCCACATCTTGTACCTCGGTCTGCTTCACTATAAAACATGAACAGAATAAAAGCGCGTTATTTAAAGACATCAACAAGTAGAAACAAATAACTAGAAACAGGTATACGTTTGTTACATTAAACACCAGCTTCGTTACCTGAATTTGCGCTCTTTGTGAGACAAGTAGCTGTTCATCAATACTTGCGCTAATTTGTTGTCCGTCATTAATTTCAATTCTTCCATCAATGTTCGCCATGTCTCGTAGTGCGTAATTGTTTTCCGGAACGAGACCCAACTGCTTGAACAGATAAATTTTTGTTGAGTCCTTTTGTACGTAATAGCGCTTTCGTTTAGCAGCTTTGTCTCTGCATTTAATAAGATGAGCCTCTTCACTTGCTAAAGAAGAACTCGCTCGCTCACCTGACTCGTCTGCCATAATCTCGTACACGCGCAGAACTTTTAACGTTTGTCTTGCTTTCAGCTAGACCATTGGAAATCACACTTGTAATCGACATCTGTCTCTTGACATCTAAAATAAGCATGCACTGCATTTGACGAAGCGTTTGACACCTACAAACTCGCGGTTTTCGTCGCAACCACATATGAGGGAATATCATCAACTTTGATCTTATAACACTCCATGAGACTTGTATATTATTGTGGAACTAGACATACAAACTGTTTTGTCATGTTTATGCAATCACAAGGTAGAGTTTGGGAGAACATGAAAGCCGTTGTGTGAGAGTTTTCCCAAACTCTCTGACTGTTTACAACAGGTTTTGCAAAAATTGTCAAAACAGTTTCTATTTCTTTTATAAAATAGACATGTGTCTCAACTGGTAAAAAAATAGTAAAAGAGCAAGCACAAAATTTATTTTAATATTAAATGCTAAATTATATTTAGAATTAACTAAACAAATCACATCTCTCCATTTCGTAAAGTGCTTATAAGGTCAGTGGGAAATACTGTATTTGTAATCTATGGATTATCCCGAAATAAATTGTAATATATTTTGTCAGCTGAAAATGTCATCTTCATAGACTTTTTGGCTGTTAAAGTTGACGGAAATGACGTCAAATCGGGAATCTGCAGACACATGAAAACCTCTTTACAGATGCCCGATTTGACGTCATTTCTGTCAACTTTAACAGCAAAAAAGTCTATGAAGATGACATTTTCAGCTGACAAGATATATTACAATTTATCACAGGAGAATCCATAGATTACAAATATGTTAAATCCCCACAGACGTTATAGGCACTTTAACTGAGAATGAAGGTGATTGATACGGCACCAGAAGCTCAGCACATTATTTTACATAATTGCATGGAAAACACTTTTACTGTTGCTTTTTTACTGAAATTTACTGGTTTTATTCTTGGGATAGAAATCTACATGTAAATTGATATTTATAGATGCATGTAATGTTATTTTCAAAAAGAATACAAGTACATGTACTGTATTATATAAGGTTGCTGCATGAAGAAAATTTGAGCATCTAGACCAAACATGTAGCTAATGAACGATTATACAAAGTACATGCCAAACAGAACAACTATTAATTTTCACATGTAACCAATGCACTTGTTGGTGATTGTCACTGATGCCTTTGCACCACATCAGAAATTTGAATCATGAGAATATTGTTAGTTTCCTGTGATCATTGCTGACTTTAAGGAAGTGATTGTTTAACTATATTATGTGATTATATAATTGTAATGCAATTCAAGCTCACTCAATTTTGAATTTTGCATACCTTAGATTTCACCTCTTCATCAGTTCCAAGGCAGTGATGGCATTTTCGATGGGCGTTGGATCCTTTGAACACACGAAATAACGCTGATCCTGGATTATCACCACAGGCAAATGCGATTGTTCCACGAAGATTTAGTTCAGTACCTTGGATTGTGAATGTGTGTCCTGCTTCCTACATAATTTTCCAAATGTTTATTAATGGTGCTGTATATATCTACCGGGTGGCGCAAAAACATGTTCCCCCTCTTCGACTCATTGTAATTAAAAAACTGAAAAAGCTATGTTATACAAATAAAAATTATTGAACGTAGTTATGTCTAACTTAAATTTTGATGCATGCCTTGCACATTTCTATAAAATATTAGCCGAGATATAGGCGTTTACACTCAATGTAGCGTTTTTGGAAGACGCGAAAAATTGTCTGAAATGGTCTAATAATGTGCATTATGGTAATAAAATGGTAAAAACACGCATAGTGTCGTCCGAGTTTAAACGCCCATATCTCGGCTAATATTTTAGAGAAATGTGCAAGGCATACATCAAAATTTAAGTTAGACATAACTACGTTCAATAATTTTTATTTGTATAAGATAGCTTTTTCAGTTTTTTAATTACAATGAGTCGAAGAGGGGGAACATGTTTTTGCGCCACCCGGTATAATACTCAAAAGACTTCCTAAGTACAGTACTGTCAGTAAGTGAGGAAAGCATTCCATCTGTCAATCTGAAATAATTGTAAAATTTCATGTTTTGTTGCTATGATAAATAGAACCAGAACATGAAGTTACAGACCTTGAATTTTGGATAAAGCAGGAGAGTGGAAAATTGCTCCCATTGTATTCCCAAGGAGAGTGGTAAAGAGTGACAGATAGACCTCTGTTAATTGATAGTTAATATTTGGCACATCCAGCTTTAAAAATGAAGGTCGTTGAATATCACCCTTCCTAATTGCATTGCCCCATGGTCAAGAAGTTGCATATTGTATAATTATACAACCATTATAATTATTATTACACCTTACCTGTTCTAACGTGAAAGGTTGGAGAACAGCATCTATTCCATATTTCTTAACATGCAAAGATTTGCACAGACACAGCAGTTGCATAGCATTTAATGAAGATCGATATAATGGTCTGATATTGGCCAATGTGTAATAAAATGCTCCTAAAATACAGTATGGATAGATGAATAAATTAACTTGTTGGTAAGTGCTGCAAGTAATCCCAATTACTATGCTACACATGTATATAATATTACCAAGTTTATGAACAGTTGCTCTAGATCCAAGTGGATTACATGTCTCCAACTCATCATAGTACAATATCACTGCCGGGCTGTTAAATCATTGGAGAAAAGTTGATGGTTTTGGTGGTGTCTCCATCACAGTAGTTCTTAGGATACCATCAGTACTTTTGTGAGAATTATTAATCTAAAAATGTAAAAAGTGAAGTTATTTTAATATTGTAGGTTTGGTATTAGGTTTGATATTGCAGGGTTTTATAGCAAATACAAACCTATGAAGAACAAAGAAAACCAAATAAAAGTTTTACTAATACCAGATAAAACTTAGCTACTGCACATGGTACCTGTACTATAGTCTAAAATATGTTTAAAATGTTATGCTTTAATTAATGTTTTGACTGATTTTGACATACAGTACATGTACATTGTAGCAATCAAGAGTGAGAAATTAATAAATAACATGCAAAAATTTAAAGCTCACAGGACCTCTTAAAGGATAAATTCATCATTAAGGAGTTGTTCCAAACTATCCAAAATTAGAATATACTATGCCTCATCATCGACTTGAACCAACTCAACTTTTCCTCTTCTATTTACTGCCTTTTGACCCAAAACAATCTTCTGAGGTTCCTATAAATTTGTGAGAAGAATATTCTGAACCATTTTTTAATAACATTGTAAGTTTTCTCATGTATTAACACAATTAACATGAGTGTGATTAGCAAACATGCAGCTCCAACTGTGATAATTGAAAAATACTTTGAAGGCCCCAGGTCTTCATGTCTGGGGCCCCTGGCAACAAAGGTAAAGCTGGCATGATCAGAACCTTAAGCATTAACATGAAAGGACTACATTTTCCATAATCGCATATGCCTTAGCGGCATTTTCGTGGAAATGCCCCTAATGAATATGACAAAGATTTCTTACTTTTGCTTATTTGTCTTGAAACTGAAATATTTCAATGGTAATTAAAGTGCCTATGTAATGAAAATTTACCCAGGTTTTTTTTAATTGTATTTAGAAGAACAGTAAAAATAATGAAGAATGGCTTTTACAGTTCTTTCATATGTCATCCCATTTTTTAATTATCATGTTTTATGTAACTTGAACTATGACGTCATATTAGTACCGGTATGACATGACATTGTAACAAGTGAAAATCACTGATATCCTTGGACTGATTTGAGAAAATTAACTCAAACTTTGCAGACTTACTCAGTCAACAAAACTAAACATCGATATAGATATAGTTTCCATGCCAACAGATTAGTTTAAAGCAAAACTAAACATCGATATAGATATAGTTTCCATGGCAACAGATTAGTTTAAAGGCTTCTTTTATTTAAACATGGATTTTTGCGTTTTTATTCATTGCAGTTAATGTTTTTTGTTTTGAACTTTGCTGTTGTTTTGAAAATTGCACAAAAACGATGGAAACTTGTTAAAAGCCTATAATTGCTTTACATATTGTTGAAAACAAAAACAATTTTGAAGGAAGAGGGAGACCTCTACTTGGTTTCCATGGCAACCATATCTAAACCGCAATGTTTAGTTTTGTTGACTGAGTAAGTCTACAAAGTTTGAGTTGATTTACTTAAATCAAACCAAAGATATGCATGATTTTCAGTTTTGTTACAATACATGTCATACTTATGACGTCATAGTTCAAATTATATAAAACGTAAATGACACGAAAAAGCTGTAAAAGCCATTCTTCATTAGTTTAACTGTTCTTGCAAACACAATCATTACAAACTGGGGTAAATGTTCATTGCGTAGACACTTTATGAGAGATACTTTATGAGAGAACATATATGTGATACGTAACGATTCGTGCATAATTTAAATGATTATTTGTATAATTTTTCATGTTTTAAATAAATCACCATTATTGTTATCATTGTTGTCATTATTTTTATTTATTTTTAATTCGTCTTGTGTGACGTCATTTGAGATGTATTAGACCAAGTTCAGAGGCCGAACTTTTCATGAGCCGAACCTAATTATAATAATTTATGCATTAGGTTCGGCTCATGAAAAGATCGGCGTTTGAATCGAAGTCGCTCCAAAGGCGTAATTCCCGGCTAATGCAGTGAGCCGTTCCTACAATCAGCTGATCTTAATTGATTCAGACGCCAAACTTTTCATGATTCAATGTTTTTTCTTTTCATGAGTCGAACTTTTCATGAGTAATACATTAGGTTTGGCTCATGAAAAGTTTGGCGCCTGAACTGGGCCTACCTCTATATATACAGGGCCGTAGCATGAGAAAGTCAATTGGCAGGGCCGGTAATGTCACTGCACTGCTTGGGTTGAAATTAGGATCGTTTAAATAGGCTTTCCTGACTTCTGAGAGTAATTTCCAGCACGTTTAAACGGATCTAAACTTGCATGAAATCGCCAGAGCAAATTATTGGGGGGAGTACACACACATAAATTTTGTTTGGGATCACTTTCCATGGGAAGCCATTTATTAGGATGTTAAATAACCCCAGCCTAATCAGGGGTTTCTTTTCTCCATCCAAAGCCCCCCACTCCCAGCCAACGTCAGACAGAATATTTGTGCACTTCACATGTGCAGTCGAGGCCCCCAAAAAAGTGATCCCCAAAAACATTTTGCCACACACACGGAATAATGTAAGTATTATATGGCATAAGTTACTTCCGGTGAAATCGCGCGCTCCTGATTGGCTGACTTGTAGACCGGTCCGAATTACGGGTTGTAACGATAAACTTTTACCACAACAAATAATAATTTTTTTTTAAAAAGCCAAAAAGTATATAATTTGTTTCAGTGTTTTAATTGATCATGAATGAGCCACAAAAAGAAAGGGAGTTTTATTATACTTTCGGTGTGCTCTGTTCAATAGCGTGTGAAGCTCAATCTTTGTCACGCTATTACTATTTAACCTTGTCTGGTTGGTCCTTCCGTACTGTTAATACATTGGTCTGATATTTTCACGTAATAACCCGCTCTTGCCTCTCGTTTAATAAGGGATGGACCATTAGAAAAGTGTTGGAGGGAAAAAACAGACAAAAAATCCATGCAAGCAAAAAAGGTTTAAAGACAACACGCAACAGAAACATCACAGAAAAAGATTATCATCATATCCAGACTATTACACGCATAGCTGACCACCCACAAAAAATGCCCCCCATCACTTTTCTAATGGTCCGTAGGTAAGAGGTCACTATTTGTCAAACATGCCTTTTTGAAGTCTTCGGTAAAGGCCTTCTGTTCCTTTATTTTTTTCTAATGGGCTTCATGGTGAATACAACAAAAAGCATAGTCCTTTTCACTAGAATTCAGTTCGAAAATAATTTTACATTGTTAATTGTCTTCTTTTTGACAGGGGCACTAAAGTTAAAACTAATACAGAATTTCTAACCTTCAATCCAAAGTGGTTCTTATAGAACAAATGTCGTTGTGCTTCGCTTTCCAGGTTTTGAAATGGGTTAATTTCTGGATTGTCATTTGCAAAGATATTTTGCAAGCCATCGACATTTTCAACATTTATATTGGCGTTGTCCAAACAATTTTTGACAAGCGATACCACGTTTTGCATGATGGTCTTTGTGTTTGAAACAACCTTTTCTACAGTGGACCTCTTTATGCAACACTCTTCCTGGAGGTTTAAAATATACAAAGCAGTATTTGACCTGGTTACATCTACGTTTGCTGCAACATTTCCGTTTGAAAGTAGTGGCATTCCACATCCATCTCCTCCAGCATTGAAAACAGGACCTTGCTCAAGATTTACATCGTGGCAAACAGCTGCAACGTTTTCGCCACGAATAGTATTTTTTAAATGTCTTTGGACAGCTGTCAATACCACAAGTAATATGGACGTTTGGATCGTATCGAGTTTAAAAGTTGACTTAGGTTTGCCGCTGCAAACGCTCCACAAATACTGCACTGCCAAGGCATAACTTTCTTCAACAGAGAACAGAACAGAACAGAATCAAATATATTGTCAAATAAATTTTACAGGGCCGGGGGGGAGTGGAAAGACCCCCCTTGTGTGGTCCCTGTTTTAATGTTGACCAACCAGAAACAATCAAAATTGTTTTGGCGCGAAAATCACCTATAAGACAATGACGAAAAAGACGTAGTTTTCTCTTTGCCTTTGGCTGCTTCTCTTTGGATGTGGAAGTTATCAATTCGGATATTTGCAGTTATATTCCTTACAGCCGTGCTTACAGTTTACAGTTTGAAGAGGTAATAATTGTTTATAGTTACTAAATTATAACAAGTTTACAATATTATTTAATGCTTATTTTTTCATAAGCAAGTCGCCCACATATTTTTAGGGGTTTTCGAAAGCTTTTATTTAGCAATGTATAGAGAAATTGACTAAGAGTATAGATGATGAATGCCTTGTTGTTTCCATATACATATGCATTACGTTTGCCATGTTTTTTCAAACCAAGGATGGAGAACCTTCAAGATCGTTTTAGCGAAGCAGGAATACCTGATGAGGTCGTAGCCATTTTGGAAGACCAAAAAGTGAGTGTTTTTTCCCCCAAATATATTTTCACATGTAAAAAGGATATATTATATGCTTTGTTGTTATATGTAGCTTTTCTTGGGCATTTCTTTGTTTTTTTCTAATATGTAAAGCCGGTTATTACTATGATTTTTGGCGGAATTGTGTGCTGCTTTAAAATATTTTTTGAAAATAATTTGGCGCCAACTTCGGAAGGAAAACAATGACTTTCAAGCAAAACTGAGACCGCAGGCAACTCTGTATTCCCAAACGGTGGTTTTCAACAATGTTTTGGCTGTGATATTGCTGTTGGCCGAGATTGTAATTGATTTTGTTTACTTTTAGCAAAAAATAAATGTAATCTATACTTGTGTGTTTAATACAGTTAACCAACTGCTCCGTTTGGAACGAGTGGATATGCCGGTATTGATTATGTGCGGAATAAAGGTCGGTGATGCAATGCTTATAAAAGACCTTTGCAAAGTGTCTAAACAATCTTTACCAACTGTGGATAGAGTGAGTATATTAAACTGTCTAAGCTAAAGCTTGCAGGGGAGGAATCAGACAGGTTCACTATATACGTTTTAGTATAAATTTACAAGTTTCTATCCGCTAGTAGAAAACGCAGACTCGTTGTCTATAATTGTTAAATAGAAACCGGTGATATCTCCACAACAGTTGAACAAACGTGTTAAATTTTTTTTGTGTTAGAAACTTTTAAATTTATACTAAAACAATTAGATACCCACCCTCACCCCCGCCCATTTTTTCTCATAATCGTCAGATTAAAGTGTATATGAAATGAAAATTTTTATGATTGTATTTGAAAGAATGCTGAAATTAATGAAAAATGGCTTTTACATGCCTTTTATATCTTATTGCGTTCTTGAGTTATAACGTTTTATGTAATTTGAACTATGACGTCACAAGTGTGATGCAGCATGAAAACACAACTGAAAACCAGCTCAAACTTTGCAGACAGACTCAGTCAACAAAACTAAGCATCGATCGACAGCTTACTAACCTTTTTGCCTAAGTCATTTTTAGGCATTTTGAGAAAACTTGAAAAAACATCACGCCTTTTTTTAAATGTGAACTTTATTTTCCTCTCTCTTATGGATACTCCTCATCACAAGACAGTTTAAAAACACGGTTTGAATAATTAAAAAATATTTTATAAAACTATTTACACAAGTTAGAATGACTTAGGCAAAAATATTAAAATGAGATAAGGCAGTTTTCACAGTTGACAAATTTGAATGCTTATACATTGTGATGAGGTAATTTGTCATAAAAGTCATGTGCCCACTGTGGAATCACATCCTTCATACTTTGAAGATCACTAAACTTACTGAGTGTGATAGACAAACGTTCTGGAAAGTAACGGACCCATTTGAAGGCCTGGCTTGGTTGGCTGATCCTTTGCGGTAATTTCTCCCAGATTGCATCGTTTGAGAAATTTAGTTTGTAGTCAATACTACCACTAGGCTGGAACTGAAGACCTCTGAGGTTATAAACAGTGGTGCCATCTAGCTTCAAAACCTCATAGTGGGTTATCTGCTTCACAAAATATGGTGACGGTCGCATGCGAGCTGATTCCATAACAAGAACATAATCATGTGGCAAGTAGATATCACCAACAAGTTTCTTCTCAATGGTGGCATGCATGCTGTCTACTTCCATTTGCGATTTTGGTACGTACAGCCATCACTCCAAATTATTATCTCCTCAATTTCAGGGTGGGCATCAAGGACATCAAAAAAAATGCTTGTATTGCAGGTGGGAGAACACCTCACTGTTAACATCACATTCTGTCTCATCCCAGACATAACAGTAACCTTCACGGGTCTTCAAATTGAAAAAGCTGAAGTTATGTACCTGTAGTTTGGTCTTGTAATACATGGCACTTACTTTTGTTTTTGGACTCAGAAGCACAGCTTGAACATCAACCGTCCAGACAGATGTTTTGGAACTTTCATCCTTATCCTTAGCTTTTTCTTCTCTCGCCTCATTCTTGGCTTGGATATGTGCCTGGTATGTCGCCTCATCTGTGTTTCCATGTTTAGCACTGACACACACATCATATTGATCCTTTCGTGGAATAAAAACTGAATAATTCAGCTCATGAAAAGTTTGGCTAAAGATCTTAATACAAACAGATCTATAGCCACCCTCTTCTGTGGCTTTCTGGCATTCACGATGAAGGTTTACAATAGTTGTACCGGTTCAAGGAATCTCTTATTCTGATATATGGTGTGCTTCGACAATAATGGGATGGTACCACTGGAAGGCCTTCAAGCCACTTAGTAAGGAAGGTCTGATCTTCTTTTGAAATGGTGCATGTCTTACCTAAAAAATATTTTATTTTAATATTTGTAAATTTATGCCAAAACAGTACGGTTTTTAACTACTACATCTGAAAAAGTTCATTCAATGTTTCGAACCCTTCGCAGCTCCATCTCGAAACTCATCCAACCATGACATCACAGTGCGTCCTGGAAGCAAACATGGTCTTGCAAACAGGTTTCTCAGTTCCATTTGGCAGCTTCAGCTTGTACTGAAAGGAACAATGCCTTCGGGAACCAGCTGCATTGTCAGTTTTTGATTGTTTCACAGAGGTCTAGACAACAAAAACAAATTGCTATATTTTCAGATCTTTCTGGTATATAAATCTACTTTTAGTATGATGCATATTTTTATTGTTATGAAAAAAACAGTTCAGGTACACTAAGTTGTATACTTTTCCTGGTTTACCAGATGGAGTTTACTTCTAGGAATGCAGAAATTGGTCAATAAATTGCATTTCCAAAAAGCAATGTCAATAAAATATGTGTTTACCTTGGAAACAAGTGTTTGAATATACGACCGTCGTTCCGACAACGACTCCTTTGCCCAGAAATTTTGAAAGATCAATTTTCGTTGTTCCTCGTTGATTGCATCACAATCACGGAGGGACGATTTCCTGCAGAATCCTGAAGTGCAGCGTGGTCCAAGCTTCTTACTCTCTTTTGTGTATCCTTTTTTGTTCAAATAAGGCACACCTCTCAGACGTTTGTTCTTGGACACATTCTGTTTCCATTTGTTTGACTGTGTATGTTTGTGCCTTTTTGGTTCCCCACGAATATTTTCAGGCTAGATAATCATACAGAAAATGTGTGCATTTTCAATGAAAGGAATATAATAAACATCGTCATTATCAACAATAGTGAGAATTACTAGTTCTAGGCCCATCAACAAACAAACAACAGAAATTGCAACTAAAATTTTGCAGTCTGAAAAATTAAAATACAATATCATATTTTAATAACACATCATGACATCAACACTTACAATTTCAGGTTGTCTCTCTTCAATTTCCTGCTCATTTTCGCCAACATCAGACTGTTGGGAATCAGTTAAAGCTTCACTGGCTTCCAAAGTGGTAAATGTGTCTGTCTCCTCCAAATCTGGGTCAGCAAGACTGTCATCAAACTCACTACTAGATGTAGCATCATTATCACTATGGTCATTGTCTGCAAATAAACACAAATATTTCGTGTATACTGCGCTTTTTACTCCCAAATTGGGATTATAATGTGTCCTTTTGGTTAATTTGAAAACTTACCACTGTTATCTGTTGATATTGCCGCCAAAACATCATCGACAGACAACAGAGAGCCCTGTTTTCGATGTCTACCACCATCCGCCATATTGGAATAAAATTGCCTATGCCACATGATTGTAGCCTGCGTGGCGGCGTTAGGGGGAGGGGGAAAGCGGAAAGGCGAAGTGGGGAGGGAGGGAACGCCTGCACGAAAGACACATGTTTTTGGATTTACGCCCACATGAAGAACTGTCAAAAACAACCAATCAACGACTAGCGGGCTTTCCTCAATGATTACAACATTTCACTTCGGGCCGAATCGTGAAATATCCATGTCTGAAACTCCGTAAAAAGCTTGACTGCATCTGGTGGAAACAAGATTTATTTTGAAAATTTATTCAAGCAATCGTGTAGACACGGAAGCACAGAGTTAATAGTGCATTACTACGCAGATGAAACTTTTTCCGAGCGGGTTTGTAGGTCTTGCAGCAGAAAAAATAAGAAATGCTTTTGAACTTTATAACTTTACGAAATCAGTTCCACGAACCGATAACATTATTAGCCCTGATAGACGTGATAGAAGCGACATATTATTAGCCCTGATAGAAGCGACATATGACTACCGAACACCGTAAATCGAATGGGATTTGGCCAATAAATTTAATATGCTAGACAACGTAGAAACCATCACTTATATACGTTTAGCCGTAAGTCTCTTTATTCTGAAACGTCGAAGGAATTCTACGAAGGCCCAGAGAGCATTGTTGAAACACCTGAAGACAAGGACAAGGTAGAAATCACAATAATATAGCTGCTTCCCCTGCCGACTGATAATCACACGCTCGCACGAATGTCTGGTAAATCTACTAAATCCATAATCAAACTCTTGCCAAATCCCGTTGGTAATACCATCAAAACATCTTTTCCTGCCAGCAGCTCCTTCATAGCAACTTTTTATTCCTGTTTTAATTTAAAGCTACGACCAGCAACGAACTTAAGATCGGTTAAAGCTTTCGAAAGAAAATAATTTACCAACACGGCTTTTCTAAAGTCGCCATTTTTAAATGTTTATTTCCTGACAGGAAACTCCTGAATACTAATGAGTTGAGTTAGCCAATCAATCAGAATAAGTCCAAAAACATGGGTCTTTCGTGCAGGCGTTCCATCACTCACCCCAGTCCCCGCCCCCAATCCCTAAACGGCTGCTTCGCAAGCTACATGATTGAGTTAGGCAAAAATCTTATTAGGGCTACAACAACGCATCTGATTGGCTAAATGACATAGGCAATATTTATGAGTTACATCATACCCTGGAGACTTGATTTAGGCAATAATCTCAAATTCGTCAATATATGACTTACATCATTATGGTTCTCATTATCTACTCCAAAATCAAAAAACCTCCGGTAATCTGTATATGTAAATGTAGAAAACTGTGGGGACGGGGATTGGAATGATAAGCGCATTTAGCCACTGGCTATAATGCATATCATATTGCAACCTGCGCTGGACATGCAGTGTAAACTGAATAAAATGTATGAATAAAACACAGAATCAGAGAGTAAAGATGCGTATAATTGTATAGTGCATAGCATAACATGCGGGATAACCCTGTACGCTTTCGAACTTTATTGGTCTCTTCAGCAGGGTATCGGGTTGGCAGTTGATGTTATTCTCGTTGGAAGATAAATAATAATGCGCGGAGTAAACAAAATATACATGTAACTGTAAGGAAAAAAAGTGATTGCTTACCAAACGTGTTGTTGTTTCTGGAAAGTCCAACGCGTCGTGCCATGGTGTAGGTTGAAGGTTCGTTGTAAAACGGTTTCGCTCTCGATCTTGGAGTTGTACTCGCGTCAAATGCTAATTGTGACTGAGGGCTTTAACCATAAATTACCCAAAACAAACAAATTGCTCTAGTTTCAAAAATATTTAATCAATTGCCACAAAAAATGGCATGCTGCAAGAACTTGTCATTACACTATATGTGAAGTAGCTAACGGTAGTATAAACTTCTACATAACCATGGCAACAGCAAATAAATACATGGTAAATAAAAGTTTGCGGCAGCAATATCTCAAAAGGAAAAAGAGATACAAACTTCAAACGTGGTGAAGTTGATTCACATGTCATAATGAATGTAACAAGTAGACAGATTTTGATTTACATAAAAACTGTTTTTGTGTTTCCATGGTAACACAAAAAATATTATAAATTAAAAAATACTGTCTACTTATAACATAAAAGACCTTGAGATACACTTGCAGTCCAAAAATGAAGCCAATCTAACAAATTCCCTTCAATTTAGAGTTGCCACAAATACGAGTTAGTACAATTTCTTTGTTTTGTGAAAATCAAGGTTAAAGATTCACAAATGTTTTCAGCTGATTTTGTGACCAATTAGGCACAAAAAAATGAAAGAAAAGTATACTATATTTACAAATAGGTAAACTAAGATAAACATATTTAATATTGTAGTCCTTGTATGCTACAATTATTTTAAAATGGTTTTATACATACCAAACTAACTCTGCAAATATATATAAAAGTAATGTTATCTTCTCCGTTTCTTAGTTTTACCAACGACTTCCTGAATTGGCATAACAAATTTAATGTCAGGTTCTTTTATCCTTTTTTTTTTGCTTGTACTCTTTCTTTTATTTTTCCTGCTCTCTCCAACATCTGGTTACGAACTCTTGTCTCCTTTTGATTTTCGTTGGGCACGAAGTTTTCTTCTTTGTTGCCTGTATTTCAAAGACACTTTTTTGGCAGCAGTCTTCACCCTGACTTGATCTTGGAGCCTTAGGGCTTTCATGGCATTAGCTCCTGGAGTAACACCACACATGCCCATGGGAACTGCTTTGCTTGCAGCACCAGTGTTATAGACAGCCACAGTTCCACATACAGCTATGCGCACTCTCCTGGCTCCACAAAATTTGGTCTTAGGGCACTTTGACCACAGCATCCCATTGGCCGACTCATTTTGATTTTGAGTCGTGCCTTTCAGACATCTTGTAAGGAGGTCATCTTTAGAAAGTCTAGTAAACACAGGTTCCAGTTCTGTCATAAAAATTCCAGGTAAACGATTGTCCTCATTATAAATAAATGTTCCCTCCATTTGATCTTTCGAGTACTTGCACCATGTATCTGCAGATTTGGGACGGTGTTGCTGTTCTTGTGTCAGTCTCTCATTCTTTATCATGTGGTACTGTATTGCCTTTACACTGGTCTTCATTCCTTCCAAATCACCCTTGTTATCCCTGATTGCATTCCCATAGTAATTTTGCATCCTGTCTATTACCTTGTCTGTCAATCGTCCCTTTCCTCCAACTGATTTTCCATCTGAGAGTTTTTTACTCTTCATATTGTTTTTATATTTTCTCAGGGCAGTCCCAAGCCTCTTTTGGACATGCCCTACACATTCTTGTTTTGTAATTTGATAATCAGGACCAAATTTGGTATTCAATGCATCCTTTACTCGTCCAAAACTATTGCTATCGCCATCACCAACAAAAGTTGTATATTTTAGTTGCCTTGAGGTGATGCTTCTTGAAAAGATCTCGACTGCTGAAACAGCTTCCATTTCTTCTGATGAGCCTGTATGGTTTATTTCACATGATGGTTCCTGAGCCTTCTTCCATTCCTTGTATTCCCTGCTTTCTTTATCCATGGAATTACCAGCCTTGCATCCATGGCAGAAAAGTGACTTGACTGCGTAATCGAGGATTTCACCAGTGTCAACCGATATGACAAAGATCACTCCTATTTTTTATGAGTGACCCCTTCATTGCCAGGTACCATCAACTGTCACTGCAACTCGAGCAACGTCATTGTTCTCAATATCAGCTTCATTCCAGCACAAAACTTGGATAGCCCGGCATGACCAAACGTATGTGAAGCCAACACTGCTCTACGATTGACTTCATGTGATCCACCACCCTTGCCACCGAGACGGTTGCTTGTTGACAAAGGTGTCTCTACCTCACATGATGAGCATTTCAGAAATAGAGACTCAGATAAACCTCTTTTGCCATTTCTTTGAAACAACTGAAGCTTCGAATTCGGCTGTCGGCAAGAGCTACATATAGCTGCGCTTGATATGCACTCACTCAAAAGAGCAGCATCTTGTATCTTGAATCCTGAAGCCATGTCAATGTCAGATGACGATCCAAGTCCAACTTCTTTGGATTGTTCACCAGTCAAAATGGCTCTGTCACTCTCAAATTTATCAAAGGAAGTGTTCAGCAACTTTTTAGTGGAGATACTTTCCTTCTCAGAGGAACAATTAGCGACAGGAACGTTGTTAACAGCGGAAGAACTACCAGCAGTATTATGCATGGCGACAGCGCCATCATCTGTAGTGTCGGCCTTCTCTTGGGGTCTTTTAACAAAAAAAAAATACTAAACGCTTTATAACACACTCGATTGAAAAGGATTACTACAGATTCACTTTTGTTCAGTCGCCAAGAATTCACCAATACCCAAACAAAACATGCCACGGTTGGCCAGTAGGGGCAAAGATCGAGCTAAACAAGTCAGGATCGAGTAGGGGAGGGGTCCTTGTTTGAGTATACATGTTTTTGGTATTTTTGCTAAATTTTCGGGGTAAAAAGCCCATAGCAACTGAAGTAAACAACAGCAACACAAACCGTTGCTATGCGACTATACTCGATATAAACCTATATTTCGAGGAAAGTGTGCATATTACGCATAAAATAAGCAGTAGGGATGAAAGAACAATAACTCTAGAAGTCAATAAAATGGGAAATTGTTTTTTGAAAATTCAAAAATATTTCGAAACATTTAGGGTTAACTACCACCTTTTTATCTAAAGTAACTCCTAGGATTTTGAGATTATTCTCGGATGTTATTGGGAGATCATTAACTCTAATCTCGTAATCATATTTGGAGTTTCCCATTGTCATAACTTGAGTCTTTTTAGGATTCAAGGATAAAAAGTTGTTGTTGAGCCAGTAATTTAGGGTAATTATGTCATTGTTAATGGCAAGTTCCAGACGAGCAGGGCAATCATCAGAAGTATAACTGGTGGTATCGTCCACATACATACGTAACGATGAGATGGTAATCGTTTCATTCAGATCATTAATAAATATGTTAAATAACAGAGGGCCCAATAGACTTCCTTGTGGAACACCAACCTCGTTCCCAGGGCCTTATCTCCGCTCGCCGCCCGTCCCCCACGCTCGCTGCGAAAAGACCCTGGTCGGGGCTGATCACGTGTATCTCATATTCTGGGGATACTTTTACCGAGTGTCATTAGGGAGTGTAGGAGGGTTGTTCTCACATGGTGTTTCGTGCTGCGTGTTTTTTCTACATTCGATTTTCTTTTGACGCATTTCAAATTTCGTATTAAGTGTTGGTTGTCACAAGAGCAAAATAAGTATTTGACATGATCGATTGGGCTCGCCTTTTTCTTTTGTTGCGAGGATTACAATGTTATGTTTTGTTAGTTTTGATTATCGACGTTTTCCGCTGCCAAAATATCAACCTTGCAAGTTATAGACTATAGTACTAAAAAGCCGTCTGTGGTTATGTCGAAATAGCTAAGTTCTTCAAAGAAGTGTTATAGTTCTGGGAGTTCAAATTCGCGTTGTTATGCCTCAACTAATTTGCGATGCGAATCACAGTACAAACATTTTTTGTCGAGGCAATTCTCACATATTTAAATAAGAAGTTATATGCGTTCAAGACCACAATTTCTGACGTACAATCGTCATTGATAAAGTTCAAGAGGTAGTCTCAAAATTTCAAAGACAAAGCTGGTATTCCACGGCAACGACTCACTTCGAGCGGAAATCAAGATTGTTTGTTGTTTTAGGCCCGCGCTAGATTATTTCAATCATAATTTATTATTATCCTAGCACAGAACGATCCTAGGATATATATACCGGTATTACTTTGTCACGCGTAATGTGTTTGATTTTCGTATTAAGTTAGAACGTTTTATAATTTTTTCAGAATGACAGATCAGAAATTTTGGAAACAGCGGCAATATTAATGTCTCTGTAAATACAATGAAATAGGTTTTGCTGCGATGTTAATTTCAGTCTGGGCCGGCATGTTGATTTACCTTCCTAAACAAAACGTCTTCCATTTTCTTTAACATGTATAAGCGCATTTAGCGGAGACACCGAGGGAGACATTACCAACATTTACGGGGTGAACTACAAATGTTGTCGCCTGTTGTTTCCACGACAAGATAAACTATGGAGAAGGAGAAAGATTATCGACTTTCCATAACCCATTAGAAGCACAGCTACAACAACTTTTATACCACAGTAGACTGCCTTTAAACACTTAACTTACTTAGGTTTCACTTTATAACTTGAATAGCTGCTATTGACGATTGCAAACTGAAGACTACTTAAAAAAATCGATACTGTGCTTGAAGGACTCCTCCCTGACTCTAACGTTTTGTCAAGTAGCACGTGACCAGCCCCGACCAGGGTCTTTTCGCAGCGCGGGGGGGGGGCGTGGCGGAGATAAGAACCTGGGTACGAGGTTGGATTCGCAATGTTACAACAGCAAATGATGGCTTTTATGCAAAAACAACAACAACAACAAACACAATTGCTTGCTAATTTAATTAAAAAAAGGATTAAATGTTATGACATAAATTACTGATATAGACACAGATATAGACAACCACTATATGGCAATGTATATAATACAAAAAATCGTAATTATAGAAGACTTTGCTAAAGTTCATGTGCAAGAAAACATGATTTCGTTTAAAAATTATTGTAATCTACATAATAACAATTATACCATTTAGCAGACTTGACACTATGCTGTCTGAGTTCATAATATGACTCAAGCTCATGGTATAATTGATAAGGTATGTATATATCTATGTATCTATATTATAATACAAATTACAAAACTTTTTAAAATAACAAATGTTAATTTGATTACAAATTGTTTAAATTGAATATAAATTGTTAATTACAGTATTATAACAAATGTTAATTTGCAACTGACATAAACTTGCAATAAAAAATTGAAATTAATTGTATGGAAATTATATATGTCAATAAAATTACATTATTGTCTTTTAATGTTCAAAATAGTATGTTCAACATTAGCAACAATTTCTTAATTAAGAATACAAAGTAAGTAAGAAAGTGCATATTTTACCACAAATATTTCTGTAGTGAAGGTGGTTGAAGCTGAAATGTTTATGAAACAATGTTTCCATAAAGACAGGTATGGGCATTCTCAAGTAAGGCAGAAACAAAATACATCTTACCAACAGCACTCAAATTCACTTTCATTTGCCTTTTAAAATTTACAAAACTAAAATACTTTGTGATGTTTCCAAACATCCATTCCACTGAAACTCTTACTTCGCTTATTGCTTTGTTGTTAGCTTGCATTTCTGGGGTATGTTGCCTTTCTTTAAAGGGTCCCTTCTCAAGTTAGGTAGCACACCATACTCGTATGGCATTATACTATCATGTCGTTTACCTTCGAATGGACTAGCAAGATTCGATAAGGCCATAATACGGGTAAGGAGAGATGCTAGATGATCTAGTACAAGCTTGATAAATTTACATGGGATGTTATTGGGACCAGTAGAGCAGTGGGATCTAAGGCATTTAATCTCTCTCAAGACCTAATTATAAGTGACTTGGTGGAATTGGAATGGCATGCTCGAATCTGGTGGTAACAAGTCAAGAAGTAGATATAAATCATCACTCCCTAGTGGTGATGAAGTCGCCACACGTTCTGCTGTTGAGACAAAATGTATGTTTAAGTCATCTGGATTTATTCGCAAAGGTTTAGGACTGGGATGCAGTATACGATGAATCCTTGGGTCTCTGAGACGACAGAGCTTTCTTTGCGAATGTTCTTTTTCCTTTTTTTATAATATTTTTAACTGGTTTCGCATATTCCGAAATGTATTCCAATTGTCTTCATTGAATGGGCATTTTTTTGCTCATGGCGACTCTGCTTGCACTTTTCCTGAAGAGTATGAATAGCGTAACCTTCATCCAAGGCGTAGGCGGCCTTGTTAACCTTGTTCTTTAAGGGGAGCATGCTCATCCAAACATTCACTGATTAGGCTGTTAAGAACACTTATTTGATCATTGGGATCGTCAAACGCATAGATGAGCTGAAAATGCTGTTTAGAAAAATCCCCAATAAATGCGGTTTCACAAAACTGTTTTTTCATTTCTAAGATATTTATATCTTGGTGCATAACGGATGACGTGCATTGTCAGTAATATAAGGTGCGTCGTGATCGCTGATCAACGTACATGGTTAAAACATCTGTATGTGTAACATTTTTGGGTAGATTAGTTATAAAATGATCTATAAGTGTCACAATTGACTTTATAGTTCTTGTTGTATTGGTAACCAACTGTTTTAAGTTGAAAGAGTTCATTGTATCTTCGGGTATTAGGTTTGTCCGGTATAAGTAGATCAATGTTGGCATTAATAGCATTCTATCCCAAGAAACAGTGAGATCGCTCAACAAATCTCAAACAAATCAGCCAGTCCAGGAAATTCATCTGACTCTGAGTGACAAAGTGTGCCTATTAACAGCCTGATATTTCAATCCACAAGTGTTCTAGATTTGAATAACGAGCTTAAATATCTTTTCTCCTTTTAAATTTCACTGATTCCTTTTAAATACACACCACACCGCCCCCTCATACTATCCCTATTGCAGAAAGTGTGGCAACACCCAGGAATAGTTAAATACTGAAGCAACAAATCATTATCTTTAAGCCATGTTTCGCTCATAGTGATGATGTCAAACGAATATTGTCTGAGAGTTGTTAACAAGCCGTTGATACCATGCTTTGTGTATTTATATGCATAATTCGATACTTTTAATTAATAGTCGAAATGTTGCTGTGGCATTGGCGTAGTAGGGAGGGAGAAGTTCTCATGCAGCTTAATGTACAGTTCGTCCAATTCATGGCGGCTTTTTTGCAGCGCTTTCTTTGCGTTTTCAACACAAATGAGGTTGCGCTCAATCGATTCGTTCTTAACTTTTCTAGTTGTGGTTAAAGTAGAGGAAATTGTTGGGTGGTTCTTAAGAATTGTTTCCGTATGTTCTCGTGTGATTAGATCAGCCTTGTAAATTCTCTCCAATTCTCATGAAGAAGCTTGTCGATTTCATCCCCATCACATCGGAAGTATTTTTCATTACAACACAACTCTTCTGCCTTTCTGTCCAAAACAATCTCCTTTCTCACTCTTGGCCTACACTATTTATTATCTCCACCTTTGTGAATAGGTGAACACCTTTTCTCGTAAAATCTGGTGCACATTTGCTTTGGTTGGCTTGTCCCAAATTAGCCTGTCAATAAGGCACTTTGTTTTTGCATGTTTACTTTTCGGAGTTTCTTGCTTGGCACGCTTTGATCAGACGTTTCTTGCAAGCCTGCCAAATCGCTTAATATATTACTTTTGCAGGTTGATTCAAACTCAGAACAAGCAGCCTTGCAATGTCCAAGTTCCTTAATCTGGGGAGAGCCATCAATCAGCACGTCCTTCATCATTATTTTTCCTCGTGTATCTTGCTCACTCAACCTCCCCATTTACCTGTAAATTTGAATTTATTTTGTATTAGCTCTTCTATTTCTTCTACCATCTTTTGAATTTCAGATAGACAACATTCCATGTTTTCCACAAAGATTACTCCAGCTACATCGCTTGCCTCACTATTCACAAGTTTCACTTTAACTTCTGACATGATGACAAACAACGTTATCAGTGAGAGCTCCAAGCTACCGAGATCAAACAAAGGTTTTAAATTTCACTTTTTGCGCACCGGATGCCTTGCATGGATGGCTAGCGTTGGCGCTGTTGCCGTTGCATTTCTTAATAATTGAATTGAAATTGATAAATATATATGTTACTGGTATGTTCTTGTCTGTTGTTTAATACTCAAAAACTTCCAAACCGACCCGAGCACACAATACAAAATTTGAAACTTTTGTTTGTAATAATTATTGCAATAATATTATAAACAGTAAAAAAGCTCCAAGTCTGCCTCTTGTTGGTTTGAAACGGGTTTCTTTTTCGAGACCGGTTTAGTTTTGATTTAAATACCAAACATTATTTTAATACTAGAGCCTGCATTCTTCTTGACACAGGTCTTATTTCTCCTCCCTGCTTGCGAGATAAGACCCTGGGTACGAGGTTGTATAAACAGTTTTGTTCCTGCAGGGAATGAAACAAAATGTAACCAAGGTTAACACAGAAAATGGCCGGTGCACGAGTTTGAAAGCGAACATAGAGCCCCAACGTTCATTTAGTGAAAGATGTCAATCAGTAAAATGGATTTATTAATATTTGTAAATTTCTGTGATTCTGTTTAAGAGAAAATTAAATAGCTGAAGGTTGTCTTTCAGTAAAACATGTTTATTTTCATGTTTGGCTAATTGGGCTAGAAACTCAGCTAAAGTATTTGCTCTATTTTTGTTCGCTTTTATACAGATTTGTGCACGATCACTGAACCCATTGTATTTTAGTATGAAGGAATTATCGAATAGCAACGTTTCAGTTTAACAACTCAACATGTCATTTAAATATTAATAAACCTAAAACAAGGGATGTGCATGGTGTGAGGTCGGTTCAATACAAACTGCAGCTCATTTGTTAACCACTTTAAGTTTGGCCTAGTTTTTAGACCATATTTCTATTGACTATGGTTACACCACATGTTATGAGCAGGAAACCTAATACGAAAAGTTCGGACTAATAACGGTTCTGCAGAGATCAATAATCTACTTCATTTGGAATTGAATTTCACTATTGCGTGGTGACATGCCATTTGCACGTTTGATTGCACACAAAGATATTCGATATATGTAAAGATTTTGTGTGGCACATATTTGCCACAATCATATTTGGAACTTTCGCGCAAAGGAATTCAGTAGTCGTAACATTTTGGCAATATCTTGCTCGCTTTTTAATGATTTCGAAAAAAATAGCGACAGTCACGAGATCTCCAGTTTTGTAATTTTAAGTCGATCATACAATTGTATAAACTTAACTTGTTATTGTCACTTAATTAGACATCAAGAAAACCCACTGACACTGACAAAAGGAAATCGGTTGAGAGTCCTTACTTGGCCTTGTTTTGCAATGGCGTTTTGCAATGATCCACTGAATGATATAATGCGTTTGCACTCAATCAATAACTTTATTTAATGAGGTTAAACATTACACAGTCGCAGACTGCCTTGAGAGTTATATCATATAACATAAAATGGATAAATAATAAGTTAATATTCTAAGTAGATATGTACATATAAATATTATAAGACAAAGGCAATATTAAAAGGATAAGCCTAAAACTATATGACTATGATATAGGTAAATGGTCAATTTCTATGTATATTTCCTTTAAAAACTTAATGTAATTATCTTTAAAAACTCGAATGCTGGAATTTGATCTAATGTTGACAAGTAGCATATTCCATAATTTACTGGCTGAAATAATAAATGTCCTCCCGCCTTCTGTTTCCCTCTTGTATTATTATGCACTCTATCATCAAATGCTAGGTTTTCAGAACTACAAAATCTAGCATGCTAAATAAAATAGACCCATTAATTTGGAAAATGCTGGACATATAATTCAAGTACCAGTGAAGATGGTAGACAAAACAGCTTTAAAGTTGTTGGATAATAGAGATAATTGCATGGGAAATACTCAGGAGATGGAAATTGTTTATTTAATGCTGCGAGCCTTGCCATATGTGGAAGAGAAATTCTTACTTTCGAGCTGAGACTGAGAACGGCATTGGAATTGCTCCTTAACCCAAATTTTTATGCAGTACTCGCTGTAGTCACAGGCATGAATCTTTATACCACACGTTCAGGCAGAAGATTTCAAAAGCTTTTGGAAAAAGAAATGAGCAATACCCTCTACCACTGCAGCTGGTCTGCTATAATGTAGATTATGGGCTTAGCGACAGCAATTTTATGTGAAATTAAAATGAACTACCCTGACAAAAAACATATGATGTTGCCCTTGAGTGCTTCGTACAACCCAAGAATTGGAACTTAAGATCAACCAAAGTTAACAATTATGTGGTTGGACAGGTCTAAGGAGCTCTGTAAACCATTTTGTACCACTGCTGAAGGTAATTGGTGAAACCAACAAGTGGACAACTGTATCGAGAAAACATCGATCAGGAAGCTTGGTGAATCAGGAGAGTAATAATTCTCCTTTTAAGGGGTCATTTCTGCCTAGAGCATCTTTGACGCCGACTTTAAAAGTCTATTTTGTTTCAAAACAGACAAAAGAAAAGCATCCATATGCTATCAATACAAAAGGAGCTCGAAGAAAGTCAAGCAACCGTGTCCCTTGTGAACCTGGTCTCCTTTCGTTAAAGTTACCATTAGCACCAGCTCACCGACTTGCACACACAATGCCATCCATCACCCAGCTCAAGCACGTTGAGTAATCCTGGTTAATCTGTACCCTTATTGTTTCTTTCCTCTAAAAAGCAATCTAGTTCTAAGCGCTCATTTCTATCTAGTCCCCCAACACAGACCGTGAATGATTTTTTTGTTTTGAAAGAAAGACTGCCATATGCTACCAACACAAAAAGTGTTCGCAGAAATACGTCGACAGCAGAAAGTTTAAATTTGTCAACTGACAAGGGTTCCTTCTTGTCAAGATTCTCAGTCAAATCTCATCACCTCTGACGGAAGAACCGTCATCCACTCCAAACAACTCTGCCCCTGGTGAATCTGATCTGATCTTCTCGTGGACGTTGCCTGAGAATACAATCTCGCCGTACCTTAGAAAAGAAGAACCGTCATCCCCTCCAAGCTCCCCAAGCAACTCTGCCCCTGGTGAATCTGTGATCTTTTTGTCAACATCCTTCAAGGTGTTCAGAATCTTCTTTCACTCTCATACAATATAGCAAGCGACATTTTTTATATTCAACGGTTTATATGCAAACTGTATATTCCCAGATCTGCTGCAGGTACTTTTATTCGAGCATTCATTGAAGATTTTTAATATATTAAACACTTTGTGATTATTTATAGTCAGGTACAAATTAAAGTGTTGTTGCTGTAATACTGTTTTGAAGTTTTTATTATCTTATTTAATCTGATCATTATCTATTTCTGCAGTCAACAACACAGGGATATATCGAGGAATCTGGAAGGTTGGAAGAGCAGAGAACGATATTTAAACTACGAGGGCTGAGAGATATAATACAATCAACATGGGATATTTTAATTAATATGTAGTGAGGAATATGCTGCACATTTACAGTTTAGTATATGTTAGAAACTTCTTTTACATTCATCGTACATAAGATATAACTCTTAAGTATAGGATAAATACCGAGAACAAGGCTTCAAAGGGACACTCCGGCCCAAATACAAATGCAGTTCATATGAAAGATCTTACTGACTTTAGTTTATTTCCAAAGTTTCAGCATTCCTATCAATTTAGTTGAGAAGATATTGCTAGTTGAAGTTGAAAATTTGTGGATTTTGACGCCATATTGGTTTTGAAAATATGACGTCATTGAGTGATTCTTTATCGTCAGTGGAGTTGTTTTGATGGCGATCACATAGTGATAGTTATTGTGAATGGTCTTTGTACGAAAATTAGTCGAAATAAACTATTTAGTTCCTCATGCAGGAAAGTAGAGGAGCTTCTTAGGCATAATACGAGATCACGTCACTCAGTGACGTCATATTTGAGAAACAAAATGGCGTCGAAATTGGACAAACTCTCCAACTTCAACTAGCCACATCTTCTTAACTAAATTGATAGGAATGCTGAAACTTTGGAAATAATCTAAAGTCAGTAAGATCTTTCATATGAACTACATTTGTATTTGGGCCGGAGTGTCCCTTTAATCCCGAGGGATTTTTTAACGTGCAGTTGATTAAGAATCAATTTGTGCAAATCTAAAAAAATATGTGCAGTTGAAAACTAAAGTAATCAGTTTAGTTTATTAGATTTATCACTCTTTGGTGAACGGAATACCCCAACAGGCTAGAAGCCCAATTGATAGGGTTCCGAGGGCCTACGATTTAAGGTCGTTCTTCTTGACAATCTGTCAACTGCTGCTCGGATTTCGAAGCTTCCGAAAATATTCCCTTAAAATATTGTTGTTGTTTTCCTTTTGGACGATCTCGGATGTGATGCTCTCTTTCATTCATCCAACTCATCATGGATCCCACTGATCCATCGGCGGCATGTTGTAATACACACACAAATTGAGGTTTTCGGTTTCAAGGAGCATTCGAGAACGACCAGGAGACTTCAGTGCCATACTCCAGCTCATCAGACGTTCTACATCTGCACTGTGGCTTGGCTGCAAGGATCGTTGCAAATGCAATTTTGAGGTTAGGGAGCTCGTCAGATTGGACAAACTTTGGAATCGTTCTCTAAGCGAAAGCTTTCTGAAACCCTCTATCTTCCATGCTAAGAACATTGTCAAATTCCATACCAAGTGCCATTAAGTCTAGATCTTTGAAAACTGCTTGTGGACCTCCTTCAAATTGGCTGACTGCTGCAAGTTTACAAATGGCCTTAATAGACAAATGTCATCCTCTTGGTTCAAAAACCTTCGCATCAAAAACTCTGTTGTCAGAGACTCAACGATTTCATTCTTAATTACATCAATGTCCCTTGTGTCAGTTACATAAAGATGGTGAAAAAAACTTGCTCGCTTAGAGCTTCAACCAATTGGATTTCAACCAATTGGATTTCTTGGTTAAAAAAGACAAGAAACCTGCAGTTTCGTTCTTGTTACTTTTCTTGAAATAGGCAACAAGAGCACGCCAAGACCTCAAGACCGATTCTATCAACGACGATGTCAATTCTGTCCAAAAACACAAGGTAATGATAACACGCAGCAGCCTTCAGCATTTGCGGCGTCAGTAAGTTCATGCCAGATGCATGGGAAAATGTGTATATGCTTGAAACCTCCTGAATTAAATTGGTGACAGCTTTCCAGGCCAGCTGCAAACGGTGAGCAGCGCACCCAAATTTTGATCATCGGTGTTAGTACTTCATCGCCCAAAGGAAGATTGAAATCACGATCAATCAAAGCCCAAAGACCATTTTTCTCCCCAGTATTCACTGATGCTCCGTCAGTAACGAAAGAAGAAGCATGTTGAAACACTTTCTTGCCTTGAGTCAATAAAGCTTCTTCTTTACCTTCGGTATTTTCGCCAAGGGTTGCTGACTTGCTGAGCATATGCCGTAAGTATAGCCTTGTGAACCCCCACTGCTCCTCATTCCTTTGCTCTGCAGCGCCAAGAAAGATATTGTTTTCTTCTCCGTCTTTAGATATGGCCTTTGCCATTAAATATATCTTATCTATCTGCGTTCTATCAACAGATCCGTCACATCTTAAAGAGATGGCTAGCGAGTTCGACATCATTGAAGCAAGTGAATTTCTATCTGACTTCACAATGCATTTGAGGAATTCTCTGTGTGCATTTGGTGAAAGGTACTGCAGGTCATGAGGCATATCGTTTACACTCCAATCATCAAAAGAAAAGCCACTTGCTATTCGGCTTACAACCACACGTGAAGGGAAAGAATTGGCAGACAAGGTAAGTCTCTTAGCACCATGGTAAACGTGCAAAAAGAAGCTACCAACTTTCGCTGTCAATCTTATCATATGAAGCTTTTCCGGTCCTTTCATAGACAATAATCTCCTTGTCTTTCTCGCTTCGCGATGAATTTCGCTGTTCAGATGGCAGGAAACATGTTTTCACGGTATATAGTTCCCGATTCTTGTGCAATAGCTGGAACTTTAGCCCTCCTGTATAATCAGTACATACTGCTGACTTGTTTGACAATTTGATACAGCACTTCTTGCATATTCCTTTAATTCCTCAAGATTCATAGTAGCTAGCTTTGTCATGTCAACATCTTTTGATCTAACAAGACTTGACAATAAGTATGAATCACCTGCAAGATGAAAAAGCACATTAAAAAATGCTCATACAACCACTACATATGGCCAAATAAATGTGTGGTTCCAGTTTCACCTGAACTAAAAATGATGTGCCAGGGTGATAGCAATTGAAATAACAAGATGTTCATTGTTGACTTTTCGATGCCTCAAAAATATATATTAATGCCCACTTACATGTACCTACCCTAAATGTTTTTCTAGATGTAACCAGACCCACACCACTCTTTTTATTTGTCCAGGCCATTTTCTATACCTTTTGGAATCTTCATGTTATCAAAAATGTTTGTCTACTTCTGTGTTGTACACTACAGGTGCTCTGAAGGCAGGAGGTATTATGGGAGGAATCTCTTCTGTACAAACCTTCAAACTGTCTATTGTCCTACTATAAACAGACTTTTCAATCATTTTTTGGAAATTCTTTTTAGCAAATCTTCCAGATTAACCATTTCCTTAAGGGAATTTTGTTCATCACTATTCTCAGGGAAAACAATTTATAGAATTAAAAAAAAACACTGGCATAAATAAAAAAGTATGATAAACTGTTTATCAGGAAGATCCATAACAGAATAACAGGCTTTCGATTTCATTTAGGACATCAAGGACATGTCCAATGATAAGGATCATTGGCATTTGGCTGCCAATGTAGTTTTTAAATTTCACCAATCAAATGTGTAGTAATAAATGTTTGGCGATAGAATATCCTAATTGGCCCAGGTGTATCTAAAATGTTTATATACCATAATTTTCCATCAACAGGATCAATATTAGGCTATCATCCTGGAAGTTCAGGCTCATTACAGGCACAACTGTGCTTGATCGCATTATTTAAACAATGGACAGCCAATACAATACAAAGGGCATTGTTTAGTGTTGGATTGAAGCAAAGTGAAGCAGACACTAACAGTTAAAGTGCATATGACATGAAAATTAAGTTTATCTTATTTGAAAGAACTCTTAAAATAATTAAGAATATCAATTTAAAGCTTTTCCATATTTCACTTAGTTCGTGAGATATTTAGACTTATATGATATTCAAATGAGATGATCTATGACGTCACAAGTTGTGCAATACATTTTAACATATTGGAAGATCGTGTATATCTTTAAGATTATTGAACGAAATCACTTGAAACTTTGCATGTCGATACAGACCACTAAACGGAATAAGATCGTTCAAGTTTTAATGTTACAACAGTAATAGTATAGTTCCCAGACCACTACGTCTCTTTTAAAAAAATCTTCGTTTTCTAACATAGTAGGCTTTGCACCAACGTCAAACTTCAGTTTCAAATTAGCTAAGTTAGTGCAAATCTACTCAACCAGTACCAATTCGCAAATGTTTCCCACCGAAAAGAAAACAAATAATTTTGTTTTGAAAATCAAGAGGTCTGGAATCTAATCATTTACCATGGCGACCATAAAACTAAAACTATGTTCTCCAGTTTAGTGGTCTGTATGCACATTCAAAGTTCCAAGTGAGTTCCTTCAAAAATCTTAAATATATATGCGCTTTTCCAATATGTTAAAATGTTGTGCACAACTTGTGACGTCATAGATCATCTCATTTGAATATCATATAAGTCTAAATAACTCAACAACTAAGTGAAATATGGAAAAGCTGTAAATTGATTTTCTTAATTATTTCAGGAGTTCTATATTTTAGGAGTTAAATAAGATGAACCAAATTTTCATGTCATAGGCACTTTAAGCTGGGAAATGCTTAGAAACTATTCCTTTAGAAACATGAAATTTGTCACATAGATGTCATGATAATGTCTGATCCATGTCTTTCTTCACCCTGAATCGTAGAATTCGTGACTGTTTATAAGATAATTGTTAAGGTGTTAAAAGCTTTCGCCTAGGCCTGTTATTAAATCATGTTTAACATAACTCAATAGGTATGAGGCGCCATGTGTAAAAAATATTTAGCAAATTTTAGCATTCAATTTTCCATGGTTTACAATCACATAAAATCTTTGATTTATAACGAAGCATTTTTATGCGCTCCATTATTTATAAACTAGAAATACGTTATACGCAACACCCCTCGCCCGCTTACTGTTGGAAACTTTTATAGCATAGTTGCTAATTTACTACTGTAATACAGTACTGCAGTTATGCACTTTGTCCTAGTGACGTCATCAGCGTTCAATAATTTTTGTTTTGGACACCTCCGTTCAATAATTCACAGTATTCGACGGAATTGGGGAACAGTGTTGAGATGAACTGGTACTTTGTGTTAGGTATGCAAAATGGTTGCAACATTTCATTGGTCTGCAGATTACACCAGTCACAAGTGATTGATGTGGCGATGCGGCCGGGCCCATTGCAAGGTCCCAGCCTATTTTGCCCCCCTTCTCACCGACCTTGTGATTCATGAAATAATCAACTCAGTAGTTAGTATACAGTATTAGGGATTCTATCCCGATTGTTGGTGAGGATAGATGCTCTTGAGGTCTCAATGCAGGGCAGAGAAACTGACCTTTCCTAAGTCTGGACATGAAACTGATCAGTTAATAGAAACCCCAGTACCATGTTAGTTAAGAAATGTCTTGAAGGCATTTTACCACCATTTCTAAAGAACTATTTTAATCTCAATGAATGTGTTCATTGCATACATGTAAGAGCATTATCAAATATCTATTGCCTTAATTGACAATACTACATTTGTAGGATTTATACAACTTTCAAGTTATAATTAATAGTTTTTGTAACATATTGTACATATATATGAATATGTGTAATAACTTTATATTTACATGACATGGTTGTTTTATTGAAGATGGCAGAAATACAGATGTTTTAAAGGTTGGTGCACTGCCAAAATAGTGTGTAACAGGTCTCAGACATTCAACGTTTCGAGCGAAAGCCCTTCGTCACTCAAGACAACCAAAGGCAAAGAGTTACTGTAATAAACGATAAAGTAGTGTCTAGTGAAGGCAGTGGCTATTCGTACGGTAGCAGTAAGGCGGTAGTCTTTTATCATTCAACGAAATGCTCATCCTAATATAATTACCAAACCAAATTACCAACCCTAACCAAAAAAACTATGCTGAAAAGGCATATTAATGTATTACAAATAATATTTATCGAACTCGACCGGAAATCGCCGGTTGGGAACGAACGCCTTGTTTATCTCCTATCTTACAAATATATAGACACTTAAAAGTTAAAATAAAAGGGCATTCGCTCAACACAGACTCACAGTGTACTATCCTTGAATACTGAGAATACAAATTTATTTACCTGTATTCGTGTCCGAGCAAAGTATCCATAGGCATAGATGAATATTTCAAAATAAAACTTGCTTGTCCGTCAACACTACATTCCACAGTTTCGGCATGAATTCAGTGTTTACTTTGTTCAAAAGTCAAAACAAACATTACTTCTTTTGTCCCTGTCACTCTTCTTTTTACTAATACCGTTTCAATTTTGCATTATTCACCAGGCCAAATTTCCGATGCCGCGCATTTGGACGGCGGTTGATGCATATAAATATACAAAACCCATCACTGCAGACCGAAGCGTTCCCCCCGTGATAAGGGACTAAACGCCGGTCAATATTAGCACCCTCGCCCTCAGGCCTTCGCGCCGGGCAAGGGGACAAGTTGGCCGAATGCATGGCCAACTATTCCTGTCATGGCACACCAGTGATACTGCAAATCAAGCATGGCGTCTGTCCAGAGCAAACGAAGCGAAGCACAAGGAGTTGATTATCTTCAACTTCACAATTTTTCGTCCGCTGTGTTATATGGTGATGGTGGTAACAAAAGGCAAAAAACATATCCAAGAACATACATGGTTGAAAGGATATAATATACCACAGAACATGGGACGAAAAAATTGATTTGCACATTTGCAAATCTAACCACAAAAGTGTTGCAAAAATCAAATTTGATAAAAATCTCTAAAAAAAATCTCTATAATACGTAATATCGTTGCAGTGTTCACAGCGCAGTGTTTCATTTACCAGAGAGAATAATTAAAACACCATTAAAGGTTATAAATAAGTGTGATTCCAACAAGATATTGTCGAAATTCTAAAATTGTCATTAACAACATTGAATATCTTACCAATTTAGGAAACGAAAATAATTCCCAATTCCACAGATTTGTGTCCGAAATCGGGATTCGTCGTATTACCTTATATCAAAGGTGTTTCTGGAAAGATTTCTAGAGTTTTAAAACGAGAGAACGTAAAATTAACTGCAAACCTATACGAACACTTCACCACCAATTCCCTAAATCCAATGACAAGTGAGTGACAAAATATCAAAAGTGTTGTATATAAGATTGATTACTTGGTGTGATTTTACCTATTATGGACAAACGGAAAGAGTTTGACCAGAATCAAGGAACATGAACGCGCGGTATCAATATTTGACAAGAAATCGAAAATAACACCCTACTGTCAACAAAGCAAGAAATTACCATGAACGATTATTCCTGGAAGCTTGGTATTCCCAAAAGAATTCTAACTCTGACAATGACTGTATACATATTCCTGACATCTATAAATCACAGCATATTTACATAACCATTGAACCTATTCAAGTCAGCTTTGACATGTATTTAATCTTTTAACCGACTAAGATCCGTAGTTACTAAAACGAGGAACGACCTAAAACGACCTAAAACCATCTAAAACCATCTAAAACGATCTAAAACTATCTAAAACGATCTAAAACCATCTTATAATACCACTGATCTCATCTAGGACAGGGAGATTTAGGGTAATGTAGGGGATTGTAAGGGAAATGAGGGAAAATTGTCGTAGGAGTAAGTAGGGGCAAACGATTGCTCAGTATAGGGGAAGCACATTGTCTTCAATATTACAAGGAGTTGGATTCAATCAAAGTATGACTTAATATGAATAATGATATATATTAGCATTTTTGGCTCCTAATTAAGGAGCCAAAAATGCTAATATATATTTCACATAATTTATACATTATTCATATTAAGTTTACATGCCTTTCCTTGTATTGAAGACAATGTGCTTGCCACTCTATCCTTACCAATCTCCCCTACCGAGCCTATATAATTTCCCCCTACTTACCCCTACGACAATTTCCCCTACAATCCCCTACATTATTCCCTAGTCCATCAGTCCCTAGAATTATATTGTCTGGAAACGCGGCGAACTTCAAAGCGGCTAACAACAAGCTGCGATTTATGTTGAGGATGCCCTGAAAGTGCACAAATCTTTTGTCTTACGTTCATGAATATTTATACAGCATGGTTGAGTGATTAAATCCAAACGCTGCCATTGGCTGCTTGCTTCATTATACAGAAAATACAATGTGTTCAGCAAGTGTGAAAGTGCAACATTTGCATAAACATGAACAAAAACATAGAACAAAGACTTTAGCCGCGTTTCCAGACAATATAATTCTAGGGACTATCATTACCCTAAATCTCCTTGTCCTAGATGGTTTTGTAAGATGGTTTTAGGTTGTTTTAGATTGTTGTAGATGGTTTTAGATGGTTTTAGGTCGTTTTATATTGTTTTAGATCGTTTTACAGGTCGTTGTAGATGGTTTTAGATGGTTTTAGGTCGTTCCTCGTTTTAGTAACTACGGACTAAGATCATAGTTTTTACTAATTTTACATAGTTTTAAACGTCTTTACTAAAGTTTTTATAAACGTTGTTTATACGTTTTAACGTTTTAATATAAAAGTTTTAACAATGAATCCTGACTGCAATTTTAGTGTATATATATATTCTTTTTTATAATTCCATGTTTTTGGAGTGTATTTAAATAAGACAAACTTAATTTTCATTTTTCGTAGGCACTTTAAAAACAAAACATGGGCGTCATTCAATCCCCCTATCCTAACCCTAAACCTAAAATCCTGGGACCTCAATATATATGAAAGTTATGAAAAGTGATTTCGGACAAAGTGAACTCCGCCCTACCTGAAGCGTCCGTTATAACGTTAACGCTAGCGATTGTTGCGTAGATGTACTAACTTATGCAGGCGCGGATCGAGACTGTCGCGAATGTCGCTCGAGCGATAGTCAGAAATTTTAGACAAAATATGCGTATTCAAAATATTGCATAATACGACAATTACTAATGCCGACTAAGGGGCCGACATTACGCGTCACTGCGCTCCATGACTTACAATGTCGTCGTACACGCCAACGTCGGTTATGACGACGACGAAGGCACTATCGACGACGACCCTCTCCTGCCTTCGAACAGCCCTACCCAGAGAACGACTAGACCGGCACGGGGGAAACGTGGATGCACGCCTGCATCACCAACTCCATTTCCAACGCAAGGAGGGTCCTCGTTGCCACACCCACTGGCTTCCTGACCGCTACGTATAGGGCAAGTTTCGGCGCAGCAATCGACTTAACACCGTTCACTCCTCTTTTTGCTATCCAATCGATGGGTCACCACCTCGGACGAGCTGGTCGTTTGCGAACTACGACGCCATGACCTCGACGAAAGATCCATGATTCTCATCCGTATCTTTCACCATTTTATAACTCACTTGGGATACCTCAAGGTGCTATTCTATCCCCACTTTTGTTTAGCATCTATGTCAACGACCTGACACTGACACCACACCACAGTCGTCTTGAATCTTATGTCGATGACTCTAAAATGTTCCTTTCTTTCCATGTTAAAGACGTGGGCCAGGCTAAACTACAACTCGAGGAAGATCTCCTTCAGGTGGCAAGTTGTTTTTCTGAGCATGATTTACTTATTAATCCCAAGAAAACCAAATATCTACTCATAGGAACGAGACAATTGCTACAGAACCTTCCTTATTGAGTTTATTGAGAATATAAGTAAAATAAATATAAGTAAATAAATATAATACAATTAGTAAGAAATTGATAAGTGGCGAGGAGACCTCCAGAAACCATTAGGCTTAATTAATAGGAGGGATCCTCGTGATAAACAGATTTCAGTTATTAGTAAAGTTTGGTGCGTAAGTGCAGACTATATTATCTAATACATTTATTGAGGAGAATAGTGAACTGTTTGATATTTGTTCTACATGCATGAGATCAGTAAGATTTTTCATTTCGGGTGTTATGATCATGGACCTGTTGACTGGTAGTGAATAGATTAAGAAATGGTAACGGAAGTAAGTGATTGTGATAAGAGAACATAAATTTGGCGATATAGAAAGAATTAATTTTATAAATGTCAAGTATTTTTAATTGTCGAAATAGTGGAGCAGTATGAGCATAAAAGTCAGCATTAGTCAATGCTCGAACAAGACGCTTTTGCAGTAGGAATATCCGTTTTAGGTTGGTTACATAAGTGGAGGACCAAACAGTATTACAATAAGTAAGATATGGATAAATTAGAGTATAATATAATTTTCATCCAGGAAAACCCATAGGAAGTTAACTGTTTTCTTTTGTTCTAGCTGTTTTTCGTCAAACAACAATGATATATTACTATTACTTTTCTTTTGTTTGGATTTGAAAATTATATAATTCGTTTTGTTAATATTAACTGAGAGCTTATTAGCCTTCAACCAGGAGTCAACATCATTTCGTAATTCATTATTTAAAACAGTAGCTAGCTCAGTAGCGTCTGAGTGAGAATAATAAATACTAGTGTCATCAGCAAATAGTAATGTTTCAGTTAAGCGTAGGACTTTCGCGAGATCATTAATATAAAAGATAAAAAACAGTGGTCCGAGTATAGAGCCCTGAGGCACTCCACATTTGATAATTTGTTGAGACAAGGAAACATCATTATATTGGACAAATTGCTTACGGTTTTCAAAATAACTCTTAATCCATTGTAGCGCTACTCCACGAATACCGTAATGCTCAAGCTTGGAAAATAAAATTTCATGCTCAAGAGTATCGAACGCTTTAGACAAATCTAAAAAGACACCAGCGGTAATTTTATTTTGGTCAATAGAAGATGAAATTTTGTTAATCAGATGGATGAGCGCAAGATTAGTTGAATGTTTTTTACGAAAGCCAAACTGATAAGAGAATAAGATTTCAAGTTTGTCTATGAATTGAAGCAGACGATTATGCATGACCCTTTCAAAGAATTTCGAAAAATTTGACAGCAAGGAAAATGGGTCTATAATTACTGAAAAGTTCTGGATCATCTGCTTTGAATATAGGAATTATCTTTGCTATTTTCAACTTGCTATTTTCAACTTTTCCAGGAAGACTCCTTTCTCAAGTGACAAATTAATCATATGCATTAGTGGTTCACAAATGAACTCGAAGGAATTCTTAATGAGATCTATTGATATATTATCAAAACCAGGAGCTTTTCCAGATTTACATGACTTGCAAATTTCTTCTAGTTCTATTACTGTAGTAGGTTTAAGAAATATTGTTTTATTGATTGAAGGTCCTAAAAAGTTCTGAAAAGAAGAGGTTGTTGACAGGATTTTATTCGCTAAAGTTGGGCCAATATTTGTAAAATACTTGCAAAATCCATTTTCAATTTCGATAGGATCAGAAATTGCTCTGCCATCCGATTTAAAGGAAGATGGTAAAGGTTGCTTATTCTTCTTCTTATTGATAATTTCATTTATTATGTTTCCATGTTGCTCTCAAATCGTTTTTGACTTGTTCAAATTTATCATCATAATAGGTTCGTTTAGCAATTCCAATTAAGTGGTTCAGTTTATTTCTATATGCTTTGTATTGTGACTCACGTGCCATAGTAGGATTTTTGACAAATATTTTATGTAGTCTATTCTTTTTTCTGACAGAAGCTAATAATCCTTTGCATAATCCATGGCGTCCCTAATTGTTTTAAGGTTTTCTGTTTAGTTGTTTTAAAAGGAAAACAGTCTTCAAAATGTCTATGATATTCAGATGCAAAAGCGTCGAAGAGAGCATTGGATCTTGATCGATTAGGACGTTAGACCAGTTTACCTGAGAAAGGGAAGACCGGAACTTAATAAGATTTATTTCACAAAAGTCATGCATATGTGACCTTTACGTGCAGCAGACTCATTGTTAAAATATGCAAAAATTGGTAAGTGATCAGAAATGTCATTGAAAATAATTCCACTGAGTATACTTTACGAAAAGCAATTTGTAAATATATTATCAATTAAGGTGGCAGAATGAGCAGTTAAACGAGTTGGTAAATATGAGAAAACAAAGAGTCCATGAATTCCTGTGTAGATGTATACTGATTATAATGAAGTAGATCAAGGTTAAAGTCACCCATTAAATAGCAGTGCTTGTTCGCCTTCAAAATGGTTGAGAGTATTCTATTAAATTCCTCCATGAAAATCATAAGATTTTGATTTGGAGGTCGGTATACGTTTCCAACAATGATGTTTTTCCCAAATGGGTTAGAAATTTCGACAAATAAAGACTCAATTGCATCAGAGTTAGACACGCTGCAGTCTTGGACTAGTTTATATTGAAAGTTATTTTGTAAATAGAGACCTGTTCCACCACCAGTTTTACATGTACGATGATTGGAAATGAAATGATATCCCGGAATATCTACAAGATCATATGTTTGGTCATTTAACCAGGTTTCGGAAACTCCAATGACGGAAATGGTTTATGTACATTCGCAATCAAGGCTTTAAATTTATCAAAATTACCAAGCAAGCTGCGACTATTGAGGTGCAGCAAGCCAAAGCTGGAATTAAATTTTTTCCCATTAGTAAGAATATTAATTTCGTCTTCATTCATATAGTTACTGGTAGGTGGAGAGAATGAGAAGTTTAGATCTGGATCTAGGTTAGTCGATTGTCGACATTCAATAGGATTAAATAATAAAGTTTCCAGGTTACTAATATCAAAATTCAAAGCACCATGTGTTAATTCGTACATAGCAGCGTTAAAAGATATATCATCTAAATGATTAAATGGGAGAACCGGCTGAGTGAGTGAACCATCCAAAGCCATTATTAATACAACAAAGATTACTTAGCTTGTAACACAGTTTACACATCTTCCTATAGGTCTGTAAGATCACGTAGGTTGTTCAGCTTTATGACTTCTTCAGTCTCGGACTTGCGTAGGTAGATAGATCTTTGGTTCGCCTTCTGATAATTTTTCGCTTCGTATAGAAGCTCTTGCAAGCGTGGGGTTAAATGATCGTAGATATTAATATTTCCCAATTCCACATGCGATGAGAAACCAAGCTGATTCAGTTGTAAATTTGCCACGCCTTTCCTTGCAGCCATAACTTTCTCCCTCATCATAGGACGAACGAATTTACAAATAATGGCATTGGGGCAGTTGGTTGTTCTTCTTGCTGGAATCCGATGGGCGATATCTATTTCTTGAAGCGACATATCTTGAACTCCAATGGCCGTGAATAATTTGAGACACAGGTTTGCTGTTTGTTCTGATGATTCACGTTCAGTCTCTAGTGGCATGCTAACAATCTTCACATTATATTGATAACTGTAATCTTCCATTTGTTCTATGACGTTCGTAATCTCGTCACATTTCTTTGCTATGGTGTTGACTTGAGATTTTAAATTTTTGAGCTCTTTAATTGTGTTATCCTTAAACAGGACGAGATCATCATATTGATTGCTGATATACTCTACTGACTTTTCTTTATCAGGTGAGAGGACAACATGGCCAACTTCTTGTTTGGTCTTGGCGTTGCTTTTCGAAACGTCTTCAATGACTTTATTTAATTTCTCTTTCAATTCGGCAATCTCCTCTCGTAATAGTTGGTTTTCTTTCTTCAGCTTAGCAGTTGCCATGAGCAAAGCTATTATTTAAAGTAGGCTTATACGGAGCGATAAAAGGCACATCCGTCACGTTATAATGCACACTGATGCACAGATATGAACCTTAGTTTTATGGGAGAGACAATTAGCCCAATGTCCACAGCGAAAGATTTGGGAGTAATGATGGATGCTCACTTAACGTATGATCGTCACACCAAAGATTTGGCTTCATCATGCATGGCAAAATTGATGCAGATCAATCGAGTTAAAAAATGCTTTGATAAGGAAACTTTATCCCTCTTAGTCTCAGCATTGGTAATGAATAAGCTGCTTTACTGTTCAACTATTTGGTCAAATACATCCACCAAAAACATCAATAAGCTGCAATCGGTACAAAGCTTCGCTTGCAGGATAGTAACAAATACTAGAAAGTTTGAACACATTACACCAAAACTACGAGAATTAAATTGGCTTCCGGTGAAACAACTCTTATTCAAAGAATCAGTTATGATATGACCTAGCTCCGCCTTATTTATGTAATAAATTTAAAATACGTTCAAATATCCACGAATGTAACACGTGCAATCGGGGGCTTCTTCAAATCCTACTTTTTAATACCACGTCTGGCCAGAGAACATTCCTATATAGAGGAGTCAAATTGTGGAACAATTTGGATGACGAAATAAAATTGGTTCCCTCTTTGACAATTTTTAAGAAAGAATTAATGAAATTTATGTTAAACAATTTTTACTGTTAGTTATAAAAAGATTTTCTGATTGTAAATACTATTTAACTGAAGTTATTTTAAACTTCATCATAAAACATTTTTTATCTATCCAATTTTTATCTATCCAATGTAAATTAGTGTTGAAAAGCCTTATTAAGGAACACAATAAAGTATGTATGTATGTATATGTACCTTACAGCAGCTACCCAACCGCCCTGTAGTGCTCGATGGCAAAAACAACTGATCGAAACCACAGACATCAGATACTGGAAATCCTACAGATGCTTTGCTGCACACACTACATGCCAACAGCAGCCCGCTTCACAACACAACTTAAGTCTGCGACGAATTGATATGATAGTCCAAACCATAAACGAACAGCCGATGGCAACTTATCGTTACGGTCTCGAGAGTCACCACCACTTGCATAGCAGTCCTTCGATCGTTCTTCAACGAAAGAAACTCGTTTGGCCGCTTTCAGCTGGACGACGATGGATCACCTACCAACGTGTTCAAGGACATGCGCGTCGACATCATCCAAAACAGGGAAGAACGACATGGCGTCGTCAACGGCGAGCCTGCTACCGTTCACCAATGAGAAGGTAACACCATCGTGCTGCACTTGTCGAACGGCAGGTTGTCCCTGTGGTGGAGAGCGCGGAGGAGGAGGACGAAGAACAGTACGCAACTCTACTAGGACCAACTCCACTAAAAATGCGATCCTCAACGCCCAAGCCGACGCAACGCGCACCCTATCAAAGCAACTGGACTCGCGAAATTTGAAGAACGCCAAACAAAGGAAACGCGCAATGCATGACCAACACCCAAAGGTCCCTTTCGCACAACATGGTCAGTCCTGCACACAGACCAACATACACATGCACACGAACGCACACTCGCCATCGACGGTTACGCTAAAAAGCAACGAAGCGCACTGATTTGACTCCAGTGGATGGCTTGTGTGCCACTCGCATAAACAAATTGCACACTGTGATCTCACATGCCAAAACACCGCAGCGACGGTAAAACAGAGCACATGCGAAATCCAGCAAAAGATTGATGAACGCGATTCTCAACACCCATGCCGACGCGCACCATATCAAAGCAAAAGGACTCGCGAAATTCGAAGAACGCCAAACAGAAACGCGCAACGCTACACTCGCATAAACAAATTGCACACTGTGATCTCACATGCCAAAACACCGCAGCGACGGTAAAACAGAGCACATGCGAAATCCAGCGAAAGATTGATGAACGCGATTCTCAACACCCATGCCGACGCGCACCATATCAAAGCAAAAGGACTCGCGAAATTCGAAGAACGCCAAACAGAAACGCGCAACGCTACAGCAAGAATATGCATGATGCATGACCAACACCCAAAGGTCCCTTTCGCACAATATGGTCAGCCTGCACACAGACCAACAGACAGCAACAGAGCGCACTGGTTCGACTCCAGTGGAGCTTGGGCGTAGATGAGCCCACTGGTTTCGCTCAGCAGTTACATAACTAAGGTCCAATGAACTCTAACTAAGATCACTGTGATGGATCGTCAAAATGACGGCGTGGCCATCATGCGTTATGCAACAAGACTAAGGCATTCTCTTCTTGACCTTTCCAGAAGATTACAATACAACCCAGATGAAGAAATGGTAGACTTTATAATATTTCGCTTAGAACAAATTCTTCGCCACTTGACACGCATGGGGAATAGATTTGATGAGGTTTCTGGCAGTATTACAGTAGCAATTTCATTGCTTGAAAATGCGTATTTAGAAAACAGAAGAGTTTCTGGCAACAGCTTGGAATCTACGAGTAGTGCTGTTGGTAGACCGAAGTTCTTCATTCCTAGAGAACAGTTAGTTTATATGCTTGATTACGATATCTCGGTGTCTGATATTGCACATGCACTTGGAGTATCAAAGAGCACAATAAAAAGGCAGCTTCGAGAATACGAAATTTCAGTTCGATGCAGCACTGGACAGTTCGGTCAGAGGTTACAAGAAGAGTTTCCAAATGCAGGTTATCGGAGGGTCTACTCACAACTCAAGTCAAGCTCCATTAAAGTAACTCAGTCAAGGGTTAGAGAATCAATGCATCAGACAGATCCTGAAGGCGTAACAATGAGGTGGTTGTCAATCACTCCAAGAATGGTGTACAGTGTAACCAAGAGGAATTCGAAAAATTTAAATCTCAGAATGACAAGGAGAAATGTGGAATCAAGAAAGGATATGAAAGAGTAAAAGAAAAGTTAAAAAATATCCAACAAGATTACAGGACTGCTGTGAATAAAGGCAGCTGTAGCGGAAAAATTTGATATCCTTAATGAAATTTGGGGAGGCTCTCCCGCTACAAATACAATACATTTTGGTATCGATGGTGACCTTGTGAATGAATCACTTGAGGATGAAAGTAATGATGCAGTTGGAGGTATGTATACAGCAATAAATATTTTCTTGAACAATAATTGTATATGAATTAAAAAAAAGACTGTTTAAAGATTGTACAGCATACTATGTTTATTATATTACAAAAAAAGTTGTTTTACAAAACTCTTGAATTCAGGTTATTGCAATAGGCAGTATCTACTTAAATTTTTTGAGAAGCACACAAAAGAAAACAATATAATTGGCATCTTCCCATCTTTATGTAATATTTATTATTTGTTTCACTTTTTTTTAATTACTGTACTCAGCAAACTGTGAAATATATTAGTTGATCATATTGTTACAATTCTATAATCTGAAAACATAAACTTATATATCCATTTTATTGATTTGGTCTATGTTTAATTTCCATGCCCTTTAGATTCTTCCTATTCCCCATCAACTCTTGGTGATGATGGTGATTATGATACTGATGGCCTATCAAGTGTCAGCCAAAATGATGTGGAAGAAACCAGAAGCTCAGATGATTCCTCAAAACAACATACGAAGGTCAATGGTAAAATAAATTCAGCTAAAATAGCTCGACCAACCTCGTTCCCAGGGCCTTATCTCCGCTCCCCGCCCGCCCCCCACGCTCGCTGCGAAAAGACAACACAAATTTTGTGGGAGGGGAGGTTGTCCAGGTGCAGCAACGGCATGTAATGGCCACTGATGCGAAGAAGTTTTATCCTGTGATGGAAACGATTTTTCGTTCTATCGACTCTGCGAATCACTTGAGGACTCCACATACTGCAAGAACGCGGTTATATTAGTTGAAGTTGAAAAAGTTCATGACAACGTGCTTCATAAAAACAAAGCGCTTCCTGAACTCATCTGTCGTCCTTGCAAAAGAAAAGTAAAGAACGCTTCAAATTTAAAGAAAATTATTTCTGGCACGCAACATGAGTTACTAGTTTCCGCCGTCTGTCCCTTTGTCGAAAAGAACGTTTTTGAACTTCAAAACCGACGCCGCCTCGTCGTCTTCAATTTCAAAGGTTAGTTTTAAAATTGTCAGTTGTTGACTCAATCCAAAATATATAATAACGTTTACCGCTTAACTGCCTTTTGAACAGAGATAGAAATGATCGTCACTGCGTCCAGTGATTTTAATAATAGAAAAGAAACAGTCTACGCACCACTGTCTACTTTGTTATTTCGAATGTCTATTGATAGTATTTTAATATCCGATGGATCGAATTACTTATATTTGCGAAATATTTTATTTTAATTTAATATGAAGTGACACAAGCATCAGTGCTGTAACAGTTACACTTTATTTGTAACTAGTTACCGATACAAGTTACAGATGGCAAAGTGTAACTAGTTACAGTTACAAAGTTACAATATATTTTTTGTAACTTAGTTACAAGTTACATTTATTGATTGCAATTAAGAAGACATCTAAGTAGAATGGCAATGAAACCTGAGTAATCGGCAAACAATGCGTTAAAATGCAGAACAAATGAACAATTATTTAGATGTATGATGTATCTGTAAAATTCAACATTGATATTTTTAATAGAACTGTCAACTATTCAAGAATTCACATTAAAATGGACCAAATTGTCATCCAAAATCCCCACCACAGCCACGGGAAATATGGGGCATTAGTCACCAGACTTAAATAGTGGCTTCGCAATGAAAAAACAGAAACGTGCCGAGGCGACGTGAAGGGGTGAAGGCGAGCGACGGCATTCCGATTAGTTCCCACTAAGTTCCGATGTGCATTGATGAAACTGAAAACCGTATACGTAAATTTTACAGTTTTTTACTTCAATCCTTGACTTAAATTCGTGTCTTGAATGGATTCTGTTGTCATCAGATTAAATTATTCCTGTGTGGATGATCAAGAGCTTGCCTGATTGTTGATTGATTTATTTCATTTAAAAACGTACAGAAAAAGTAACAAACATACGTTTGGCAAAATGTAACTTGTAATCGTTTCAATTTTAAGGCATTTTTTGTAACTAGTTACCGTTACAGTTACATGTTCTCAAAATGTAACGATTACTTGTAACTAGTTACTTTTAACGAAGTTACTTACAGCACTGACAAGCATAACACTATCCTAGACATTCGAAAGTACACAGTGCTGCGTACGCAGTGTTATTTTCCATTTTCTATCAACTTCGAAAATTTCGGGTTAACATGTCTACATTTGGAAATATGCTATTATGAAAATCACTTGACGCATTGACGATCATTTTTATCTCTATTCAACTCTTTCAATGTAAAAAGGCAGTTAAGCGTCAACGTTCTGTCATGATGTTATTATATATTTTAGATTAAAACAACAACTGATAATTTTAAAACTAACCTTTGAAAATTGAAGACGACGACGAGGCGGCGTCGGTTTAGAAGTATTTCTCTAGGGAAAGGGGCAGACGGCGATATTTCAATGCACCTTTTAAATCGGCTGAATTCTGGATAAGTAACTTTCGCGTGTCAGCAATAATTGTCTTTAAATTTGAAGCGTTCTTTACTTTTCTTTCTCAAGGACGGCAGATGAGTTCAGGAAGTGCTTTGTTTCGCTGAAGCACGTCGCCATGAACTTTTGACACATTTTCAACTTCAACTAAACAAGTTCTTACAGCGTGAGGAGTCCGCGACGGTTCGAGGAAAGATCGATTCCCTCTACGACAGGATAAAACTTCTTCGGAGCCATAATACATGCCACCAGTTCTCTTTCCTGGACAACATGAACGTACCATCCTCTCCCACTAAATTATTTTTTGTTGTTATCACCTAAAAAGTTGGTGACACGTGACCAGGCTGTGCCAGGGTCTTTTCGCAGCGAGCGTGGGGGGCGGGCGGGGAGCGGAGATAAGGCCCTGGGAACGAGGTTGTAGCTCGACTAACAACAAAAGGAAACACATGGAAAGAAATTTGTCCCAATACCAAAGAGATAAAGTCCCATTGCAAACTGCTAAAGATGATGTAGACATGAAGAAGAGTCTACTTGAAGCATTTGTTAAGTCCAATGAAACATTGGAGGTTTCTATGACAAAGATGGCGGATTGCCTAAATTCCCTTGGTGGTGGTATTGCATCTGCTATGCAAATGGTTGCAATGTCTTTATCAAGCCAACAACAACCTTATCATCACCTTATCATCCTACTCATATGCAGTACATGAATCAGACACCAAAACCTGTTATATTTGGTCCTGCTGCTGTTGGTAATAACAATAGTGCTGGAGCTCAGCCTTCATTTGGACATTGTAGTCAGTATAGTTCTAGTAATCAGAGTTCTTCTACCAATATGTCTGATTATGACAATGATGGAGAAGATCCTAACACATATTTTCGAGTGTGATTTTATATAAATATTATATGAACAGTAATTTTTTGGCTGTTACACATTCTGTTTAAACTTTTTGAATCTGGTAAACTTGTTGTTAAAATTGTTAAAAAGTTTGTTAATTTTGTTTGCATCACAATATCAGTGTGGGGCAATCTAAAAACTTAGATGTATTTTTATATTGACATTAAAAAATATTTCAAAATCTCTATCATGATTTATGAGCAGGTCATCAAAAAGGTGCCGAAAACCTTGGGGCTGGAATCTGAGCATAGACCGAATACTTGTGGTTGGGAACATTTCACTTGTTCCAGAATTGTTGATACTACTGAATTAATTTGGGTCTTAATAGAGGAAATACCAGTCCTGTATTTTATTATATTTGCCAGATACAAAACATTAAGTTACATAACAAAACAGAAATACTTTAATCACCAAAAATTGGCAATTACACTGCAAGAGCAAAAGCCAATTACTGTGAGCCTAACAAAACTCAAACTAAATAAAATATATTATATTCAAGCAGGGATGACAATATAACTTTTCATTTATTAAAATACAAAAAGCATGACTGTTAATTTATTAAACTAATGAGGAATATGTTCTTTGAACATTAAAATGATAAGATCTCGAACATATGTTCCTTCTGCAATATTAAATGCAGACAACCGGTCCGGCTGAGTGTCTGGTTGAATTGTACTATCATTAGCTATCTGTCTCGCCACATCATGTGCCATTGTAATTCCATTAATTTCGCAAATGTTGTGCAAAACAAAACAAGCATATATAACAGTGGGCACATATTCCAGTTTCAAGTTAATGTGCTTATTCAGGATTTTCCATCTAGCTTTCAGTCTCCCAAATGCACATTCTATTGGGTTTCTTCCACTTCTTATCATATTGTTGAATATTACTTCTTCGTTAGATCTTGGATTTGGGAACTCCTTCATACAATATGGCAATAATGGGTATGCTGGAATGCTGGATCACCAAGTAATAATACTGGTACTTTATCATAACCTGGCAAAATTTCCTTATATAACATGGGTAGTTTATCTTTGCTTAGCATTATATTCATTCTAGAATTTGAAAACACTGCACCAGGCACATACCACTTGTACATTTAAAGTGTACTTTATTTTAGAACAGAAGTAATCATGTGGATTCTCATTAGGTGATAAAATGGGAATATGAGTTCCATCGACACATCCAAATGCTTGCGGAAAGCCAAATTTATTTTCCATTTCAGTAACAATCTTCATTATATCCTGTTAGCTAAACAACGTGTCCTACAATGCTAGAAACATTGTTCAAGATACTGGTGAATATTCCCGCCCATTTTGCACTCTCTTCTTGACGAAGTCCAGTACTTCTGTTGTCCACTTTTATCAAGAGGATTCTCTCCATTAATCTGCAACAAAGCAGCATATTCTGTTTTATACAGAATTAGTGCAGTATGATGCAGAATATATATATACTGCATTACGATCATGTGAAACTGAGTGTGTGTGTGTGAAACTGCATGCTTGCAAGTGCACAATGTCCATTACCAATTGGAGTTGGAGAATGTCTTCTTTTTTGGAGGGGACTACAATTTTATGCATCCCCATATTAATTTACATTCGATTGTACACAAGGTTTCAGACCAACTTTACACCTAAAATATCGAACAATGTTGCCAAAATGTGATTAATACTATTCCCCCAGTTTAGTTACCTCTGTCGCTCAGGTTGCTTTATCACATGATCATTTTAAGTGAAAATGGGACTGCATTTTGGAACCGATTGTCCAAAACAATTTCCACTAGCTCCTTCCGAAAAAAATCGTTTTGATGCCTTTCCTACTTCTATGGGATCACTTGGATCATCAGCTTGGAAGGCCATTGTGGTCATGCTTGCAACTTGGCCTGTATATGCATCCGTAAAGAGGTTGTAGAAATGGTTTGGATATGAACCAGTGCACGTGAGTGCAACATTGCCTGCTTTTGTTTTCCCACTCCCTGGATTGCCAACTGCAACAACAAGGGGACAGATACCAATTTCGGTTTGCCACTACAAAATTAAACTGAGTAATGATTATATAGATACTGTACAATGATTATTATTACAGTACTCTTACTAAGGTTATATATAATCATAATTTGCACTTTGAATTAGTTACAGGATATTGCTGCAGAAGATATTATAAAAAATTGTGATAAAAAGTTGCTGTGACTACCTTTCTCAGATGCTGTAGCCTGTTCATCTTGCATGTCAACCAACCTACATGAATGATATTTAAAAAGTATTTATACATGACATGCAAGATATTTCCATAAAGACAACCAAGTCTCATTACAACATTGATTATAATCACGTACACTTTCAGCATAATGACAAAGTAATAAAAATAATCAGCAAAATCAAAATGATCACAAAACAATAAGTAAAATCGCAGACTAATCTAAATAATCAAGAAATAATAGTAAATGATATTTGTACAAACACCATGTTTATTATGTCTTGTTCAGCTTTTAACCTGTTTATGTGGCCATTATCAGAGCTCATTTGTTTTAGTTTGCTCTAATGAAGTCCTGAGTTGATACTGCAGGTAGGCCAAAAGCTCAACAAGAAGAAGAAGAAGAAGAAATACTTTATTTAATGAGCGTATAACATTAATTACCGGTTACCCGGTAGTTTTCATAATGACCCTCAGATAAATTACATCAAATAGGAATTAAATTACATCAGATAAATTACATAAAATAATAGTTACATCAAAAAAAGAAAATTAGAGTTCTATGTTGTTATTTCAAAGTTTTAACATTCGACAATTTTTGAGTATACGGTTTTGATCCAGAATCATAGTATGTAAAGCTTTTTTTAAATTAGTATGATAGTTAAGTAGGACTTTGCTCCGTTCAAAATATATATTCTCGAGGTAAGTTTCTTAATAAGATTATCTATGTGTTGGTTCCAAGAGAGATTGGCATCTATTACTACACCAAGGAGCTTCTCTCCCTCTGCTTTTTCAAGTATAGATTGGTTAATATACAATTCTAGTGTTGTTTGGTTACTATGATAAAGCTTTTGTGTAGTGCCAATAAGCATGTATTTGGTTTTCTTAATGTTTGGTTGCATGTTATTTAGTAAACCATTCATTTGCTTTATCCAAGTTGTCATTCAGAGTAGTTTGTATTTCTGTGCAGCTTATCCCACTTTTCCAAATTGTTGTATCATCTGCGTAGATATCTGTTTCAACATCTTTGAGCGACAAATGAAGATCATTTAAATATAGAGTAAACAGCAACGGCCCTAGAATTGAGCCCTGTGGAACTCCTGTTTTAGGACTTGCTGGGTTTGACAATGAGCCAGATACAGAGCAAACTTGGGTACGGTTAGTCAAGTATGATTTAAACCATTTGAGTGCAAGGGTACTTGTGTTGTACTTTTCTAGTTTGGGCAGTAATAAGTCGTGATTAACCAAATCGAATGCTTTACTAAGATCCAAGAGCACGGTACCGATTAGTTTACTTTGATCCATAGCTTTTAGCTTTCAGATTTGCATCTCAAAAATTCCATAACAGCTATAATTAGTTACCTCATCTGCATAGTATTCACTAATAGGATATTGTAGTGAGTATCGCAATTAAAGCGTTCTTCATCTCAAGGTTTCTGGATGCAGCAACTTCTGAGCCATTCAGAAAGTGGCACATTATATCAAACGTTTCCATGCCAAATTATATCAAACGTTTCCGTGCCAATAGGCAACTTTATTTTGCACGAGTATTCTTGTTTGGTTACATTTATTCCATCCCCATTCGTCATTTCGCTTAGCCACACCAATCGAAAATCTTTTGGGTTCGACGAGTTTGCCTTCTGCACCACTGCAACCTCCTGGTTGAGAACCCACACTGGAACTCCTGCTCGGTTAAAGTTTTTCCCCATAATACGCACATCCATGTATATTACGCTTTCATCTAGAACAGGAATTGGTCAGAGAATTCCGTCAAAAGCTTACCAAGACGAGAGTTGTTCATCAGCATCATGAAGATTTTTAGGGCTGGTGAATTATGGTTTAGGTCTTTTATGAATTCACTCAATTTTCCAAAAGAGCTTAGGCGACAAAAAAAGTTTCTACAGATAAAATGTAACCATGTTACTCTTAATCTTCTGTATTTACAGATTTCACCCACACAAAGACAAAATAATGGTTTGTAGTAGTCATGATGGGTCAAAATAAAAAATGGTAATGCAAACACAAAAAAAGTTATGTAAAAATTTATTAACAAAAAAGTTACTTTCAGATAAAAACTTCGTGGGTCATAATAAAGGCCACCATACCACGGCTCTTTCGGTTGAACTTCCTTTCTTTTACCTATAAGATAACACTTTCTTAGAATCTTATGCCAATTAATTGTTGACGGTTTAGATTATAAATAATAATAAGGCTTATATATGCAAGCCACTGGCTCCCTACGGAAATTTGAAATAGGGGTCTGGCAACGAATTATAGCGGCTGCGCATGCCTAAAGTCATAAACCCTGATCTTGTCGAGTTGATATTCTATCACGATACAAACGCGCAATACAAACGCGAAATAGTGTGTCCTAATAATGAAAGTTCCAACGTCATTATTACCATGGCAACAATCGATAATTGCACTATTCAACAAATATCTGATAATAATATTTAATAATAATAATATTTAATATTTATATTGCGCAAATATCTATAAAATATTCAAATGCGCATTACAATACATAGAATAGTAATAATAGTAATACCAATAAAAGAGAACTACAATTTAAAATTATATACATGCAAAATAATCCATCATATTCACTAAAAAGTTCTGCAGAATAAAAATGTCTTAACCTTACTTTTAAAAGTTGTAATGTTATCTAGTTCTCTTATTTTTGTCGGAAGAGAGTTCCAAAGTTTAGGAGCTGCAAACATAAAAGCACGATCACCAAGTGTCTTCTTAGATTTGCAAGGAGTAGCTAAAATTAATCCATCACTATTGCGGCATAGATTGTAAACAGATGGTTTACTTATACTTAATAAATCACACAAATATTCCGGAGCCATTCCATGTACAATTTTGAACGTAATCAGTAACAACTTAAATTCAATGCGCGCACGCACAGGTAGCCAGTGTAATTCATGCAGCAAAGGTGTTATGTGACAGAATTTTGTGGCGCAAAAAACTAGTCATGCAGAGGCATTCATTACTCTCTGTAGCTTATGAACTTGGCATTCAGGTAAGCCATAAAGCAGGCTATTGCAGTAATCAAGTCTGCTAGTTATAAATGCATGTATAAGTGTTTCGGTACTTTCTCTATTTAAATATTTCCTAATACGCCTTATGTTGTAAAGGTAGAATGGGTGTTCATATCTAGACAAGAGTCAAACCATGCTCCAAGATTACGTGCTGTAGAAACTGTGTTAATATCCTCCTCGCCAACCTTGATACAATTGACTGAGATTTTCGCTAGTTGTTGCCGTGTCCCGATGAGCAAAACTTCCGTTTTGTCGTCATTGAGTAGCAGCTTATCTTCAGTCATCCAACTTCTGATCGCTTTTACACATTTTCCATGTCAGCGACGGCTTCAGCTTGGCTCGTCTCGGAGTTGGGAGAGAAGGAAAGATACAACTGTGTATCGTCAGCGTATGTGTGTACGTCCGGCAGCTGGTCATTGACAATATCAAACAGCTTACTAGCGTAGATAGAAAATAATAGTGGACCAAGACAGGAGCCTTGTGGAACGCTGCAGTTCAGATCAAACGCCCTGGAGGTGGTACCATTAATAGAAACCCTCTGAGATCTGCCATGTAAGTAGGACTTGAACCAAGTAAGGGCCATGCCGCTGACTCCGAACGATATCGAAAGTCTTTGGAGAAGTATATCGTGGTCTACGGTGTCGAAAGCAGCGCTGAGATCCAATAACACGAGCAAAGTCACGTGACCTTTATTCATATTCATCAGTAGGTCTTTTTTTACTTTAAGTAGTGCAGTTTCAGTGCTGTGGTGTTTACGGTAGGCAGATTGTAGACCTGGGAATAGATTGTTGACCACCATATGATCATGCATCTGATTCGCAACAGTGCACTCAGTTAATTTGGACACAAACTGTAAGCAATTAATTGGGCGAAAGTTCTTGAATATAAGGTCACGACCAGATTTCTTTAGCAGTGGGTTAACAAGCGCCGATTTCCAGTCATTTGCAAAATAGCCCGATTGTAAGGATAGGTTCACCATTCGAGTTATCACTGGTAGTAATACTTCAAGACACACTGGTAGTAACGATGATGGTATGGGATCGAGAGCGCAAGATTTCTTATTAGAACAATCAATCAATTCCATCACTGCCTCCTCAGATTGGCTCTTAAAGCTAGACAAAACGATGTCATTCCTACAAGGGGCATCTGCAGGTGTAGATGGTGAGCTGCTACCGGTGGTGATGTCATAAAATTTTGATCTGATGGCGTCGATCTTCTGGACAAAGAATTCACCAAACTGATTTGCTAGAGAGTAGGAGTCAGTGTGAGGAGGGAGGGCTTTGTCAGTATGCAGGTTTAGCAAGTCCTTGCTGGCTCTAAACAACTTCCTCTGATCAGATCGATTCTCCTCAACAAACTGAGTAAAATATTGCTTGCGTGCCTCATTCATCAATAATAGCACCTGATTCCTTTTCGATTTTTTGATATGTGTGATACTACTACAGTCGGTTTTACTCAATATTTATCTAATCATCATTTTGGTATGATGAATTAAGACTGCTCTCAGCAACATAAAAACATGGAAAACCTAGGGAGCCACCTTAACGCCGCACTTTTGTTCCCACCGCTAGATGTTATCTTAAAACCAAAGCGAGGCTTGGTGATGACAACAAGGTGTAAACTGCAGAAGTCCTGTTAAAACAACAAATAATTTTTTTTTAAACGTTTTTCGCCATGTTTGTTGTTGACCATCTCCGAACACTTCTCTACGGGCTACAGATGTTACCACATTAGGAAGAATCTATGTAATCTTCCTATATTTTTACCCTATATTTTCGTCAAACAAATTGTTTGTTGCTTCATCTCAATAATCTGTTTCTGCCACATTGTTTATACTTTTCAAGCTATTAATTTTATGTGCTTTTACTTGTGTAGTTATGCAGAATGGAAGCTATATATATTTACTTACAAAAGACTTTACAAAATATAAATAAATATCATAGCGACCTGTTGTGTGCATATATTGCAAGTTGAAAACATAGGCAGCCCAATAAATAATCCTTTCACCAATAAAACACGCATAAAATAGTTGTTTACGAACCTCTGATTTGCTTTAATTACCCCCCGAGCCCTTCTGGCCCAAAAAACCCGCCTGCAGAGGAGGTAGTAAAAGCACAGTAGTCCAAGCGCACAGAGTATAGTCTCAGGTAATTACCGCACAAGCTTGCGCGTGGAGGTAATGTCATCTCATGGGCGAGTATTAAAATTTGCATTGGCATTGTTTATTTGTTTTCGTCAAATATTCATACAGATGGGGATAGCAAGAAAGGATCGGAGATCAGTGTCAGGGCATGCACCTCATTCAAGCGTAGTCACTAGACTTAACTATCCAAACTTGATTTGTCAGACACATCACAGGCCCGCAACCGACAAACTCGCATCTCAATGCAAAGCAGAGCTTTTGTTTATTAGGCCTTATTAGCTGGGTATAGCAGCACATTCACCGTTGTCAAAAGATGTAGTATCATTTGCTCAACGAAGTCACCATGGTGTAATCTTACGAAAACATGCAAAAATCATGCAAAATTTTCATCAATTCCTTCGTTTCTCGTTTTGTTTTCAACATTGTTTAGATGTACGCACAGATCTATACTCTTTAATTGAACATTTCTCTTTCGTGTGGATAATATAATAGTTGGAATGGGTACATAAATTCCGTATATAATATAATATACGCGAGTCAGCGACTCGTTTGTACAGTGACTAAACTCAATATAGTCATGCGTAATGTATGCGCAGATCAACCAACATATTGAATTTTGGCGCAAATTTGAGTAGGTAACATGGCGCGCGTACAAACAGAAGAAGTAGAGTACGATCGGGATGTCGGCGTTTGTATAATATATGGCTCGGATTTCTGTTATTTTATATGTTGTCATTTGCTGAAGCAACTAATGATGATAGCTATGAGAACATAAACGAGAAGAAAAGCCATGAAAATTGCTGATCAACAAATCCTTCTTTCAATGTTGTATTATAAACTAGTTAGTATTATCATTTTCAACAACCATATTTACTTGTCAACCATTAGGTTTATTAATACAAAAGCATCGATATACACCCTTTTAATTATAAGTCAAATTTTTCCGCTACTGACGTCATACTCAGCCTTTTTAATTCTTCAATTTTGTTTACTGTTTTATTCTTTTGCATAATTTCTATAAAATTCAAACTCAGCTCTTTGATTTGTATTGAAAATATAAAAACGACTAACATAATAGTTGAAATTAGTCTGAGTATGACATCAGTGGTGCAGAATTGTTGTCTATAGATAACTTACCAACAATTGTTACTGTTAATAATTCATGTACGAATACATCATGTAGTACGATGACAAATAGTGGTATAAATCTACCCGTAGAGGTAGACTTCGATGACTAATTTGACATCAGCCTATTAAAAACTGCTAAATCTTTCTCCCCGTTAGGAAAAAATTCCAGGAAATATTTTTCATTAGATTTCTTCACGCCGAAATTTTTGTCTACATTTATACAGTGATAATATATACGTCGCCAAAATTCGTTATTGCACCACTTCTGCCACGTCTACTTCCGTCAAGCGTAATGTTGTCACGTATGAAAGGTTTCTCGCTGAGTTGAAAACAGCTTCAGAATTTTGTCTGAGAGCCAAAAATTCGTTGAGATGGTTCAATAAAGAAAAAAAGATCCTTTGAAAAGCCAAATGGTGGGTCAATGTTTAGTTATTGTAGCACGGTTGTGAATATTTGGGCTTTTAAGAGGACGTGAAAGCTAAAAAACATTAGCGAAAATCTCGCTTTGTTGTTTTTCGATGTGTATCACCTAAACATAACAAAGTTTTCATTCATAATGCTTTATTACTTCAAAAATTATCTTCACTGAATAATAATCATAATATCTGTAATAAATGTGTTGCTAGCTAACTGTTATCCTTTTTATTTTGTCTGACAAAACAATTCACAATTCAGTCGGGTTTTTCAAAGCTTTAAGACGATTTTTAAAGTGGATTTTCCATCACAACTTCGTAAATTTTGCACTTGGTTGATGTATTTTCTGTTGAACATTAGCCTTGCTCCTCTCAGCTCAGGTTTTTCGCTCTTGTGCGTTAAAGAAACAACCAGTTTCATGTACAGTAGGTTGAGAAAATCACGCCGCCATTTTGTTTTTTATTACTAGTGATATATGAGCTGATAGCTTGCTAGTATAAGAACCAATCAGATTGCAGAACAGCTCATATATGGTGGATGGCTATATTATAAATATATATATATCATCTCTGAGTTCATTCTGTCTTTTCATTGGTTGTTAGTCATGATCTTTTAGAGGACAGATCCTTAGGAACCGCGTCTACCAAGCTTCACATCGCATTCCGGTCGTCGAACACTCGCTAACGTCTTGATTTGGTAGATCAATAATCGATAACGATATAATTAAACTCGAGATCAAGTTTAGAGTTTGGGTACGATTATGGTTTATACTAGTGTATTTGAACCTGAAATTAATGAGGGTTAGATCATCGATATAAAGTTTACGTAAAAACCCAATTTAAGTAAAGAAACTCTGGTCAGTTAAATTGTTTTTAAAACTTAGCCGAAAATAGCAAACAATTTAAATGAATAGTCTTCATAGAATCAAGTATTAATAGTATCCTTGATTACCACAAGGTTCCCAATTTGTCCCTAAGGAATTATCAGTGCTTCCACTTTCAAGGAAATTTCCTTTTTGAAGGATATTTTGACCCCAAAAAGGAATTTTCAAGGAAGGAAAAAATTTAAAGTGCCTATGAAACGAAAATTAAGTTTGTTTTATTTGAAAGAACTTTTAAAATAATGAAGAATATTAATTTACAGCTCTTTCATATTTCACTTGGTTCTTGAGATATTTAGACTTATGTGATATTCAAATGAGATAGCTATGACGTCAAGGGGTTTGCAATACATTTTAACATATTGGAAAATCGTGTATATCTTTAAGATTATTAAAGGAAATCACTTGAAACATTGCATGTGGATACAGACACCTAAACTGGAGAACATCGTTCTAGTTTTATGGTCGCCATGGTAACAAATTAGTTTTCAGACATCTTGATTTCTAAAATAAAATTATTTGTTTTCTCTTCCGTCCAAACATTTGCGGGTTGGTACTGGTTTAGCAGATTTTCACTGAATTAACCAATTCGAAACTGAAGTTTAACTTTGGTGCAACACATAGCTATGTCAGAAAACAAAGATTTTTGACAAAGAGACTTAGAGGTCTGGGAACTATATTATTACTATTGCAACATTGAAACTTGAACGATGTTTTTCAGTTTAGTGGTTTGTATCCACATGCAAAGTTTCAGGTGATTTCGTTTGATAATCTTAAAGATATACACGATTTTCCAATATGTTAAAATGTATTGCAAACCCCTTGACGTCATAGCTATCTCATTTGAATATCACATAAGTCTAAATATCTCAAGAACCAAGTGAAATATTAAAGAACTGTAAATTAATATTCTTCATTATTTTAAAAGTTCTTTCAAATAAAACAAACTTAATTTTCGTTTCATAGGCACTTTAAGGAAATATTGTAATCAGAGAACTTTTGATAAATTCTTGCAGTTGTCGCATCAATTTCACATAGTCTATTAAAAAGTAATAAAATGCAACCTGCTGGTCCTGCGGCCTGCGAACGCGAACATTTATATTACATGAAGTGCTAAAGCGACAAAAGCGTCTCGTCGGCTCGTTCTTGTCATAAATATTCAAATCATCAAATGACAAATGCAAATTAAACTGTTCAAACATGTCTCCGCCTTCGAGCCCGTATTAAAAATTTTAAATATGCATATGAATACAATAACATCAGAGTCAGACGGCTTTGAATCTGATCTTGCCAATCAAGATGAACCAACAGGAAGTCTAAGAAGAAGAAGTACGAGCAAAAATTTTAAATTCCTGGCTGACTGAAAGTGAATTCAAACACTGGCTTGAAAAGCGGGATGGTGCTCCCTACTGCAAACTATGTAATTGCTCGCTGTCATGCGCCAAGACGGCCATAAAACGACATATGGAAAACAAGAAACACAAGAACTTGTGTAAAATAAAAGAGCAGGTAAATGCGCCTATACACTCTATGTTAGGGACACGAGCAAATCCAGCAAGGATCGAGATAAAACTTTGTTCATTTATAGCAGAGAAAGACCTTCCAATCAGCACTGTGGAAGATCTTGTGCCCCTTCTACGAAATATTTTTCCTACCGATTCAGCTCTCCACGAAGTTAAGCTAGGGAAACAAAAGGCCACCAATATAATCCGTCAAGTATTGGGTTTTCATGCCATGAAAGAAGGTGTCTATAAACTTAAAGAGAACAAGTTCTCATTGATTATCGACGAAACAACAGATAAGTCAACAACGTCACAGCTTGCCATACTCGGAGTCTATTTTAACAAACAAACATTTAGACTTGAAATAATTGTCATTGATCTTGTACCAATGTCAGATGGAGCTGCTGCGACGATCTACAAGGCCCTACTAGACAGTCTAAAAGAAAGAGGCATTCCAATGAAAAACGTAATTGGTTTCTGTGCTGATACGTGCAATGTGATGTTTGGTGCCAATCATTCAGTTGCCCAGATGCTCGTCAAAGATCATCCGTGGATTATACCCATTAAATGTTCCTGTGATTTGATTCATCTTTGCAGTTCGCATGCATCAAAGGTTTTCCCTAAAGCTGTGGAAGATATGTGCAGGAACATCTTTTCTCATTTCAGCATGTCCAGTAAAAGGTCTGAGGCATTCAAAGAGTTCCAGGAGTTTCTTGATTCGAAAGAGCTGAAAATCCTGCATCCAGGTAATTAGCTATTGGAAACTGCAAAGTTTAACTGTTTAAGATCGAAAACTATAAATTTAAATTTAAATTATTTTCCTCTTTTTATCTATTAAACTGTAGGTTATACTCGATGGTTATCTATGAAATCATGTGTGAAGAGAATCCTTGACACATACGAATGATGCAATTCTCACAAGTTTAAACAACAAGTTCTTTGAAGTCTACCTGGAGTTTATGGATTTCAATTTATGTAGGCTCGTTTCGTTTAATCTGCTTTTCCAAAGTGAAATGCCACAGCTCCACCAGTTGCAAGGGGAAGTAGACAACCTTATCAAAGCCATGTGTTCTGATTTTATGGATGTGGTATATGTGCGAAGCACCGATGCATTGAAGATTGACCCATCCAGAAAAGACAAGCATTGTCCTCTGGATAAAGTTTATCTTGGCATTCTGGCAACAGCTACTATGTCTACCATCAAGGAAGAGCGTGGCAATGAAGATCCAGGTATTGCACTTGTTTATTCCCAGTGCCAGCAGTTCTTGATTGAGACTGTGCAGCAAATCCAATCTCGATTTGGCGATTGCCACAAAGTAGCTGATCTGGTGTCTTGCATTCTGCCAAGTTGTGCCTACAACTTGAAGATTCATTCATTGAGTGCCTTGTACAGAGAGATGCCTATCCTTAAAGAGGTGGCTGATCTGCAGGAAGTAGATAAGGAATGGAGAGGTCACTCTATGAATCCCAAGTTAAGCGAAGATCTCACCGCAGAAGAGTACTGGCAAGTTGTATTTAAAGAAAAGAAATCGACAAATGAACTTGCCAGACCAAATTTGGTGAAAGTTATCAAAGTCTTGTTGTCCCTGCCATTCTCCAACGCAGCAGTAGAAAGGGTGTTTAGCCATCTTAAATTGATTAAAACAGATCATAAATCTTGTTTAAAACAAGAAAGTTTACTTGCTCTATTAACAACAAAAATGACTCTTTTGAAATCCAACCACTTAAATGTGTCTGCAACTGTAAAGCTTGAGCCATCAAGGGATATGCTCAGTCTTCACAAGAATATGGTGACAAATGCTGACAATGATGAGGTTACCCAGATAAGGAAAGATTTCATGAAGGAAATTAATATGGAAGTAATGGAATAACTAATAAGCATTATAACTGCTGTCTGCATGTCAGCATTCACTATTCACTTCAATAATATAACTGATGTCTCAAGAATTAATAATGTACTTAACTTTTCTTAAGGAGAATTTTACTTCTTATCTGTTGCCTGTTGATTATTTATAGTTATCACTGTAATGAGTTTTTACAATATTTTGTGTAAAGTGTGATTGTGAATTGTGAGACTGTGAAATATAGATGAAATATAGACATAGTATATATTGAATAATTAATACAATATAGTTAATCTGTTAATATCTGATATATCTCATTTCTCTTCACTTTCGCTCTTTTAAAATTAACCAATTTAGTAAGTAGTTGGTCGGACCACGCTATACAGACATCTACGCCCATCAAGTTCATACTGCATGTCCTAAGTTCTATGATTTGCCTACAATTCACAAGCCTAACATCCCACTTCGACTGATAGTAGCGTCCAGAGATTTGCCTACTTACGCTCTGGCCAAACATCTTGCTAACATCCTGAAACGACTGGTTGGAAATTCGGAACATGTTCTCAACGCTTCCACTCTAGTGACTGAGCTCAGAAACGTTAAACTTCAAAAGAACGCACAGGACGAAATAAGAAATATAATGCCATATTAAAGCATGTTAAATGTGTGTTAATACATGCATCCCAACCATTATACTTAATAAATGTATGTAAACACTGCTTTAATGTCCCTATTATAGTGGAATAGTGGAGGCTTTACATGGGTGAGATAAAGGCATTTTAATGTGGTGTGAAGATACATTTACTCACTTACGTAAAGACGAGCATATAAGTATTGAAGGTGCCTTTACATAGCTTTAAAATGGATTTATTGGGTACTATTTGTAATTGTACTTTACGCCGTTTAATCAATACTCAAATAAAAGGTTGTATAGGGTTGCTTGTACTATCCCATTGGTTTGGGAAATTAAACAGACACTCAATGTACATATATGGTGCAGTTGAAATTTATTTCATGACAAAATTCCAATTGTATATACTCAGTTAAAAGCCGTAAAGGGTTGTTTGTACAATCGCGCACTGTGGGGGAAAAAATGTGTTTTTTTAGGGCGGGTGATAATTTTTCTTTTTTATTGGTACCTTTACATTGCTTTAAATGTATTTATTGGGTACTATTTGTATGGTGTTTTATGCCATTTAATCAATACTCAAATAAAAGGTTGTATAGGGTTGCTTGTACTATCCCATTGGTTTGGGAAATTAAACAGACACTCAATGTACATATATGGTGCAGTTGAAATTTATTTCATGACAAAATTCCAATTGTAAAATCCTTAATTAATTAATTTACATATAACTAGATATAAAGGTACATATAACTAGAATACATGTATACAGTACTGTAGTCAGATTTAAAAGTTCCTTTCAAAACCTCATCAGAATTAATGTCCAGAGGAAAATATAACATAGATTACACTACTGTATAGTAATTAGACAAACCAGTGCAGGCCTTGTAATAACAGATGGCCAATTTCCAGTGAAGATTGGTCATACTGCTTTTATATGTGATCAAATTAATTCAGGCTAAATAACTCGGGGAAATCCTGAACCCCAAGCGGCAATTGAACCTGCAACTTTCAATTGTTAGCCGGATGCTCTAAGTACCACTGAGCACAAAAAAAAAACAAGTTGCCATTTCTTGACATTAACAAAAAAACCTTGGTAGTGACAATTTACTAAAATTGACCGACACAAACATGATTTGAGTCAACAAGTTGTATGTGTCAGACTCAAATCAGTATAAAATATCGAAAGTAACCTTGCTGTGCCATGTTATTCCTGGTAACTCGGCGGTTAGAGCATCCGGCTAGCAATTGGAAGGTTCAGGATCTAATTCCTGAGTTATTTACAGCTTCTGTAATAACTTTGTGCACCATATGGAATAAAAAAATGTCCAGAAATTAATTTGTCATACATGCCCATGTTGGGCATTCAGCCGGCTTTGGGCGAGTAGACAACTGGCCACCCCGTCTTCTTGGCATCACTCTTTGCTTCACCAAGGCTGGAAGAGAATCTGTGTGGTGACTATCCAAGGATTTTTTCCTCTTTTTCAGTTCAGCACTCTCCCAGGATAGTGGTCTTACCACATATATTTTTGTTTCACCATCCTCTATTTCGCTCTCCTCACTTGACATGTGGTCAAGTCTCATAACTTCTGCCACCTTTGATTTTCTTGCATCTCCCCAATCCTTTGCAGTTAAGCTGGATAGATGCCTTCCTAAGTTCAAAAAACAATCAGGCTTTGTTGTTCGAAAACGTTACACCACGGGAGGAGAGGGAGCATAAGCACACCATTTATCCCAGTCAGCGGCAAGCAATCGTCTTTTGTATGATCCTTTTATTAGTATTAAGGTTAGTAATAGGATTTTTACTTAGCTTTCCTGTATCATGGGGATTAGGGTTAGAAAACCCATTGGACAGGGCATTAGGATCTAAGTTGTGTATTGGGGTTAGCATGCAGTTCTATGATGTACATGTATAGACATCTCTCACAGATACTACAAAGAATCGTCCAGAAGACAATTGCTTGCTGCTTACTGGGATAAATGGCATGCTCACCCTCCCTCTCCGACCATGATGTTATTAGGTTCAATTAATTCATTTTCAGCCCAGTATCACATCACAGAGTATGGCTATAAATTACAACTAGAGAAATAATGGCACATTGTGTGGGCTGGCCATATGTATTGAACTGAATAATACAGACTACAGGTTTAAAACTAAGGTGATGGGATCCTTAACCTGGCATTTATAGCTCGATCCCTCAGCAAAGCTGGATTCACATGACCAAAATAAGTACTGTTATAAATTATTAAAAAATTCTAATTCTTGATGAAGCATATACGGAACCATTTTCATATTTTTTTTGTAATTATCTTTCATTTACTCGAAGATGAAATTGTTCACCTGATTGTGCCAGCACCTTTATTTTTCGGCGGACATCATTCTAAAAGCATTCAAATGGCATAGTTTTAACTACTATATGACAGTTCGTGCAATATGTATTAAATAAACCACTACAGAAAAAGCGTGCGATCTGAGATCGATCTATTTCAAAAGCGATCTGAATGTGAACACTAGGCCTACTTTGGGACCTAAAGTCGCCGTAACTTTGTGCAACTTAAGGTGATTTAAGCAAAATTCAACAAAATAACTTTGCGATTTAAGGCGACTTAAGGCGACTTTGGGCGATTTAAGGTGATTTTTCAGGGGGCATTTGGAAATCCCACATTGTCCCTATCTATGGGATAAATAGAATTATGAAATCTTACATAAATATTAAAAATAGCAACCACACAAGTGACACAACAAATACATATTTGATTATAATCACATGTTATAATTAGGAACACAACTAAACAAACCACATTTACCAAATAGGTCATGTTCTTAGGTTTAAGATAATATAAAAAAACTGGAAAGTAAATACAATCAATCTTCAATTTCACATGTGATGGAAATTGTGACCATACAGTACTTGTATCCTTTCATTTCACAACTTGCTCTGTTAATTTTGGCTTGGTGGTTTGGTGGTTTGCAGACACACCTTACCAATGTATTCCGTAGTTTTTTTCCGGTACCCATCCAATTTGCTTTTCTCCTGACTCCAACAAGCAAAACACACCAATACCATATTTTGACCCATAAGCCAATGTATTGCGTAGTATGACTTCTTTTCCAGACTGTCCAACTGCCTCTTTGGCTGCAGGAAATTTGGATGTACCACTTAAGATAAACAGAATTTTCTTAGGATAACCTTCTACGACACTGCTGCTGGCAATTGTCTCCACTTGCAAATATTTTACCTGTCAAAATAATATAAATTTGTTTAAATTGAACTCCTGGCTGAAGGCTAGTGTATGTAGAACTGACATGAGTGACATCACTATATCATATGTAATCTAGAACATGTCATTAAGAAGTTATAGTTGGGCATAATTATTGGGTAGGTATCCAAAGTGTTGTTCCTTGAAAACATTATCTAGATCACACTGACATAATCCACTTGTCATAGGGCATTAAATTTAGTGAGCTAGAAAAAAGGGGGAAATGCCCCACCACCTGAGAAGCAATGAACTCTTATTTATTGTACATAACTGTTCCAATATGAAGAAAATAACCGAGTATCAGTGCATAAAAGCCCATCTAAACAATACAACTTCTACACATGCAATTCCTATCCTGGCATATCTGATCAAGTATATTACAAGTACAATTTATATTGCATTTCAAATGTCTTGTTTGCTGAAGAACATGCTGTGCCAAACATAGGGCCATATTACATCCCCTTTAATATTACAAAATTCTAACCCCTAAGAACCTCAGATATTTGTACTGTAAATTTGCCATTACCCCTCAGAAAATGCAAAGAACAAAGGTTGCCAATAGTCTTATTAACCCCTCAGGAATAACTTCTGGAGAATTACTTGGTGGAGGGGGGCTGGACATTAAATGGAATGGCCCACATATAAAACTCAAAAACTGACTTGAACTTGACAAATTATAAAGTTAACAGAAAAATATTTAGAGTTTATATGTATGAAAAGTACTGCACCTTGAATGGATCTGTTGGGATTAGTTTTCTCTGAGCAAAACAACCTGGAAGCCAATCAATGCCTACGAGCGAGACTGTACTCTTTAGTGTTATAGATTTCAATGATTCCAGTCCCGACTGATAGTTTACACCACGGGGAAAGAGCACGAGAGTCGTTCTTTCAGTAATTATTTCGCTTACAGTTCCTAGAAAAGTTTTTACTTTTTCCACAAGAATTTTATGCTGAACTCTTATGAGCCTTTTAGTGATGAAGTAAAGTTCTAAACCACTGAGGAAGTCGAACGACGTGGAAAACATACTATTTATATAAATTCAATGAATATATATACATAACATTTAATAACATGCTTTTTAAATTATACATGCTGAGAGTGAGAGTTTGAGAGTTGAGTCAGTTGTTGGTAGTCAGTGGTCAGGTCTGCTGTGATACCGGGGTCATACTTCATGTATGCAAATCATTTTGTACGACTCACCTTGGATATTTTTACAATGAGCTCAAGTGGAACCGATACAAATAGTTCTTCGTCTTCAAGTGACAGTGATTGCGAAAAATCAGAGAAGCGAAGTGACAAAGGCAAAGGGAGACATTACTCGAGGTCTAGAAGTAGCTCACGAGCTACGAACACGGCGAACGCCAATCATGCAAATTTCCATGGGAAAGACACAGCAATAGTCATAGAAGACGGCGTCGATCCCGATCGCCAGGAAAAGACATATGCAGAGACCTCTCAAACCCCCGCCCACAAAATAGACGACGCTTTCCAAATCGTGATCACGAGAATACTGAAACCGAAGCGGAAAGAACTACTTCTGAGTTTGACAATACAGTAGCTGATTGAGTCTAGGGTGAGGCGTTTTTTTCAAACCAGAAAACAACAGATTTGGCCGATGTTACTTTTTGAGGAAAATGAGATAGAAGAAAAATCGAAGAAAAATCAGTATCTCAATAAAATTGAACCTTGTTGCAAATCAATTAAGTGTTTGCGTTTACACACGAATAACTCTATTTATTATACAACTGTATTAAAAAGTGTCCAAATAACGCTAAAAACGAGTAAAATATACAGCGATATTTGGACACTTGGTTATTTGTATAGTAGTAAACCGGTTTTACAAACAAGTTTATTTTGTTAGCCAATCACATTTGTCGAAGGAGAAACTACTTCATGTATGCTTATTGTGTTGTACTCAAAGTTTTGCCTTTTCAAATTTTCTTTTTCAATTCCAGTGAGATATGGGACATACAGTGATTTAAGGCGACTTTGTGCGATTTAAGGCGACTTAAGCGAAATTCAACAAATAACTTTGCGATTTAAGGCGACTTTGGGCGATTTAAGGCGACTTAAGGCGACTTTGGGCGATTTAAGGCGACTTTAGGTCCCAAAGTAGGTCTAACACTCTAATGCGAACTGAGGTCGATCTAAACGAGTGTGATATGAGATAGATCCAAGTTGGTATGAAATCGTCGGATCATTCAAAGTAGGAACATACAGTTCGATCGATCACAGACTGAACGTGTGTCTGATTTTGCTATTTTTGGCCTGTAAACACATTGAACGAAATAACCGTTTTAACTTACACTGCACATCTTTGGCACATGGACTCTTCCACCACCAGTTTGCCGAACTCGTCTCCTCTGCTCCGATATCGACGACACCTTGGCAGCCAGGCTTTCAACCTTGTTTGACAAGTCTCACAGAACCCCTTGATCAGACTCACTTGTCTGTATTATTTTCTCACCCAGTGCCTTGTTCTCCTTCACAACATCGTTCAGCAGTAGGACATACCGGTCGCTCAGGGAAACATCCGCCATATAAAAACGCGAAGTAATATAATATAAAAGCGAAATTGGTTTATGCAAGTGGTTTAGCAATCGTACAAGTATTCACGATGCTCCTTTCACGTTTTCAATGACCTCGCTGTAGAACTGGTTGAAATGGCGCATTTTAGTTTGGTATTTGACATGGCGAGTGGCACAATTGCCTCTGGTGAACTGCAGCGAGAACGCGGAGATCAACCAGCAATACCATTGGCGAAGAAAGCACGCCTGTCGAGACCCAACAATATCGAAGAAATACGGCGCAAAAGGAGCAGAAGAATGAAAAGAAAAGGACAAGAAGAAAGGAAGATGTCAACGAACACTTTAAGCACGAAGTTGCGAGAGAAGTCCAGAAAGAATTTGCAATTGGCAAATGATCAATTCACCAAAAAGTTATCGAGCGAAAGAAGTCGGACACAAGAGCACAAGAAGAAAGCAATTTTCTACTGGAAGTAGCGTAGAGGAGTTCGAAGAACACTGCAACGCTGGAGCATGAAAGGAATTGTAAGTACTTATTCATATTTGAAACCTATCAGCCTGACTATAGTATTTCTTTGTCTATTCTGTTTGGTGTTTAATATTTACTGTACGATGCACAGTATTTCTTTGTCTATTCTGTTTGGTGTTTATATATGCACAATAAGTAGTATAGAACATGGGGTTATAGGGGTCATGTCGTACCTACAGGAACGAGGTGTATGATTGGTTCTCTGCAACATTCCATCACCGCATCACCGCAGTTTTTCCTTTGAATTTCGTACATAAATTAGCACGTGCATCATGCATATTTTCATATCAGAACCATAACCCTAACGTTAACCCTAACCCTAATCCTAAAACCAACTTGGGTTTATGCTATAATAATTTTAAATTTCGGTTGTTCATATATCGAGAAAGGGCCGGAAATTCGCCTAATATGAGCTCTCGGCTGGAACTCGTTAAAAATCTATTCAATTTTCATAATAGTATGTCCTCTTGCGCGAGCCAAATTTGGCCCTTTCTCGATATACGAACAACCGAAATTTAAAACTATTATAGCATGATTTATTATGGGTTAGGATTAGATCTAGGGTTAGGATTTGGGTTAGGATTTCGGTTTAACCCTATGTTTTGGTAGCTTATGAAGATGCCTAAAGGCTAAAGTGTTTATATTGGTTCCATACTACTTCTGAGTTTATATATTAAAGTGTTTCATAATCTTGATGCCCTATGTAATCGTGCATTTTTAGCAATGGCGTGGTGCCTTAATTTCGTAAAAATTCTTATCAGAAATCGCCGTAAAAGCACTTCTGGCCCTCAGGAACATTTTTAATTTTGCAAAGCTGCATGCCCCCAGACCCCCTACTAGATTACCGTTACCCCTTTCGAACAACCTTGGATCCGCCACTGATCATGAACTGTAGAAAAAATATTTTTAAATAAAATGGCAGACAAATATATACATATATAAATGAAAAAGCCTACTTCAGAAACAGTAAACATATATTTTGGCTACGAAGGTCCCTTTTAGGAAAATGCCCCCCCACGGGAAAATCCTTAAAAAAGGCCCTGGTGCAAGGTCCCAACTTAAATTTTTGCAGAGTTCGTCGCCAATGTAGTCGATGAACTGTCCACATAGTCTGTCGTTTTTATATGCGTTTTCGTGCTGAATGCCGTGTAATTCTTCCAAGGCCAATATTTTCTCGTACTTCGTCAGTGGGAGTTCTTCCTTGGCTACAAAGTAAGCGACTTGAAACTTCCGAACCAAATCATTTCGTGTGCTTTCATTCAGGTTTGCCATTGCGGTCGTTATTGCCATTGCGGTCGTTTTTGTTGAGTAATTTGATAATGTCCACACTTGTTAACCAAAACATGGCAAACTTTTCTGATCACAACGGACACTGTGCATATTGCTATGCCAAAAGCATATTGCTATGCCAAAAGCATTAGCGGTCATGCTAATTGACCCCTGTCATCGCCAATTGCTTCTTCACCGACAAGACGATTAACAGCCCTTCCTTCGCATAAATTTCTCCACCACTGATCTGTGCGTCCAGGTTGTCTCCGTAGTCTTCGTCTGCGTTTAACATACCGCAGTCGAGCCACTGCCGAATTATATTGTGTAGCTGCATTTAACATTAATTGAACCTGTTTGTGTTTTCTCGCAATAAGAAGGTGAAGGAGCAGCAGTTGATTCAATAGAAGAGCAGTAATAAAGGGCAGGATGCTGAGAAGTGTACATATTATCACCAAAATCCTCTTGTCGGCCATTTTGTTTGCTATTGTTTCATTGCTTGGTAACCGCATGTAATAAAGTTGACACGGGCAGTAGGGTAACCCTACCATGTCAAATTTTGCTTGTAAACCCGGGCTAACTTTTTACCCTCTTGCTAGGGTAACCCGGGTGCTAGCTAGGGTAACCATACCTCCTTGTAAACAGGGCCTTAGAGTGTTGCTATGATGTTTGTGGTATTTATGATATTTAAATTTATATTAAATGGGAATCTACAGTCCGTTCTGCGCATGTGCGAGGTTTGTTTACGTTTTTGTTTTGATACACATCAATATCACAACATGAAGTATATGCCCTTCAATTAAGGCAGCCTCGAGTACTTTCCGTCATGGCTGACTTACTTGAAGAAAGCTTCACGCTTGAAGACTTGGAAATCAGTCAGATAGAACAGGTCGCGGCATTGCCAAACATCGATAATATAACGACATGCGCATGTCGTGGCCAGTCTTCGAGAAAATGGCAGAAATTTCTGTCCTTGTAGAAGTTTAAATAACTTCTGTTCAAGTGCGTGCATGGCGAATACTTCGGTGCTTGTATGAACAACAGAAAAGTTCAAGAAAGCGACAGTGATACGGCGGTAAGTTTAATGATTTTCTATCGTATGTTAAAAATCTATTTCGTAAAGCTTTGATCCAGTGCAATCATTGAAATTCAACTATATGATATATTTCTAAACTGCGCACTGGATTAAGCACCACAATTTTTAGTTTTGTCATCTGCGGTCCTTTTCTGTCTTAGGCTTATGAAATGCGCGAATGTGAGCTTATATTTCCTATGTATCGGTTGATTTTGCGGTTCAATGTCCTTTAAAAACTCTCGGAACAAGTGAGCTCTCATATTGGTGGAGCGATCTGCTGTTGAAGATATCGATAGATTATCTTTTCTGCAAGACCCCGTTTGGCCGTTTACACGATGCCGGTACAAAATGAAAAACGGCATGGTTTGAAAATTTATGTTGAATAATTCGCGCACTTTTGCGGGTAGAAAACGGTATGAAATCGTACCGTATTCAGGTGTTTACACGATACCGTTTTCAAATGATTTTCATACCGGTATCGTGTAGATGGAAGGACAATCCGACATTGTCTCATAGAATTGAATGTTTTAGGTATTAGTGCGCTACAGGAATAAGCATCTATGGTGTTTGTTCAAGAGAAAATCAAACCGATAAACTGTTCAAAGTATTTGTATTCATGTTTGGAAATATCAGTTCATTCATGTTAATTTTTTCGTATGAAAAGGGGTTACTATTTACTTGAAAGTGTTCAAATTGTTCTACCTATTGCACAATATGAATGTCTATAGTATTGGTGGTGATGTGTTTACCTTCTACTGCTCTAAGATTCCAATTTCTCTGTGCAAGGCAGTGACGAAGCCGAAGAAGAAATTGAAGAAAGAGGGAGAGGACGTGGCAGAGGACGAGGTAGAGGAAACAGTGGATCTAAAGGGGCAGACAGAGGACAAGCAACAGGACAAGCAAGAGGACAAGCCAGAGGACGAGCCAGAGGAGGGCGTGGGGGGAGAGGAAGAGGTCAACTGGTACCAGAAGCAAATGCTGCCCAGAACCAGGCCAATCATGAAGAACAATTGGTGGTAAGAACAATCTTGATAAATAATTATCAGTGGCCAGTTGTACGAGGCCTGTCTATTTGTGATGGACTACTAGTGGTGAAGAATCACTTCTAAAAGCATTTTTCCGCAGTTTAGATGAGATGTTGTATAATTTGTTTCAAATAATATTTTATTCTACTAGTAGGGTTACACTAAACCAATTCAACAACTTGCTCTTGTCTATAAGCTATAGTCAACATGACTCCACCTCATAACTATCTGCTCATAGAAAACTCAGGTTCATTGTCTAACTGTTAAATATCTCCATATTTCAGGACCTAGTGCAAGCCTTAAATGTTAGAACGCTAAGAAGGCTTGCATTAGAGCTTCTTCGAAGACAACCTGCAGCCTTTTGCTGATCTAGTCAATGGTGAAGTTGCTGGTGGGGATGTACTTCAACCACCCAACTCCCCACCTCCTGATATTAATCTTCCAGAATGGTGCAACTGTGGACATTGCATACCAATGCCAACTCAGGGCCCTGCATATCAACAACACCACTTTTTCAGCAACTTATTCTGGATGGTAATGTTTTAAACATTGCTATGCGGTATCGAGAGGATGTACTTGTGCTACATAATGTTCGAAATAATGAAAATTTTCGACATGCAGCATACACACAGTATGTCTTGTGGCAACATGGGCATTTGGGAAGGGGCAACAGGAGGGTTGTACCCAGTTGTTGCGTAGTTTCTATACGTGCTCGCTACCCTTCCCCTAATGGTGTACACACTGGGTATAGGCCTGCCAGATTGTAATTATTCCTTTGATTTATTAATATTTTTACTTATTTAACATCAACAGTTCAAGTTCTTAATAAATTTTGCATAATCTGTATAGTCTTGGGATTGCGAATGGTTTGTCCTTGTTTCTGTGTCCTGAGTGACAAAATAATACAGGAAACTTTATGATTAATATTTGCAAAATCAGACAATATACTAATTACTGTACAATATACTAATGTGCTGGATGTACCAATGAATATGTATCTGGAATTATAGAACTATGGTATAGCTGTTTCGCTCCATGTCAGAGCTCGTCAGCATGCCTAGGAAACTCTGAAGATATATTAGTGATAAAATCAGTGAGTCCGACATGGACAGCCTGGCCCACAAAGGACCCGGGGGTTTGAAATCAGAGTTTTCCTTCTCCTAGGTGGACTGCCTATCATGGCTTATGAGCTCCACCTACCCAGAGCAATCTAGTTTTAAAGGCCGTTTTCCACTACTCGCACAAATCTACTTGCACAAATCTACTTGCAGCTCGCTGCAATTACTTGCATATAATTAAAAACTCGCAGTGCTTGTTTTCTCGCTGTGAGTTGTTTCTAATTAGATGAAAGTACTCGCAGCGAGTGGCGAGTAGATTAGTGGGAGTAGTGGAAAACAGGCTTAAGGCACCAGAAACTCGCCTCAGTTCTCGACACTTAATTATACCTCGACTTATGGGCCTCTACAAGTGCTTGTATTGAAGGAGGAGGAATGGGAGCTATGTTGGGTGCAATTCTCCTTGGATCTTCACTTGAGAGGCCAATTCTTTGATCCACAGTTCCCTCAGAACTGGCTCTCTTCTCAAACACCTTTAGGATTAGTCCATGGATGTAGATGTACTCTTTTAGCTTCAAGACCTGAACAGTGCACCACCGTTTGGTTCTCTTACTGAACTTCCTTCGCATCCTATTATAGTAGCAAACTCAATTCTAGAATTGCATACCATAGAAATGATCGTACTGTTGGTACAATAAATAGACATTATTTAATAACTTACCTTGGTCGACCATCATCTGTGGTTGCAGCTGCTCTACCTCTGTGATGGTTAAAATCCAGAGCTGCTAACTGATTTCTCAACCGATATCCAACAAATCTGTAGATAAATTAAACATATTTAGCAATTAAATTCATAGTTATTCTTCACCCTTGCCTCATTCCATCATAGGACTATGCTGATTGCTGACTTTAGTATTTTACTCTGGCTAATGCCGGACAATTATTCATCAGGGGGAGAGTCCTAGGACAGGAAAGAGTTAATTACTTTTTTTTTACTACTAGCAGACAAAATTATTTAGTAGATGTCAGAGCAGTTTAGATTGGCCTGGGAGACGAGACAAAATAAATTATGCATACTCACGTGTAAGAGTGGCGCTTGGGGGCATACATCAAAATGTGATTGTGGAAGGACTCTAGAAAACCAGTGTGCCTAGAGATTTTAGAGAGAATGTCAAATTCTACAATACAGTATTTTTGTCAAATAATCGGATGGGGGGTTCTATTACACTTCAACCCGAGAGAGCTAACATCAGTACCTGAAGTTGGTGTAGTATCCAAGAGTGTTGAGAAACCGTTTATCCAGAACAAAGCGGGATGGATATATCTGTGCCATGGTGAAAAACAGGCTTTACTCATGGAACGTGTAGTGTAAATTGTCTTGTAAATACCTTTCATAGAGTCAATGCCTTGTGTGCTGGGGATTCTTTCTTCAACCATGGTTTTGTTCTTTCTGCTTCGTTCAATGGTTCATGGGCACACTTTCCTCCATTACTTCCTTCCTCAATAATCCACTCATGCTCATCAACCACATGATGCAATATACCAATCCATTTGTCCTGTTCAAGAAACAGTAAAATATATATAATATGAATAGCCACTACATTGTGTGTGCAGTCATGACATAAAATAACATTTTGTAAACAGATGCAGTGATTGGTTAAAAGCTGTGTTTCTACTGTATAACTGATACATAAGAAGAATTTACACTTTGAAGACATTTAAATCTAAACTCTATTTCTATGTTTTACTCAAGGTTAACTTACAGTATAAAAAAAATAGAAAACATTATTTCCATCTTCCCATACATTATAGAAACACTACAATTTCTCTGAATTATCCAAACATTCCACTTGTGTTTATACAAATGTATGGAAAATGTTTTCTATTTTAAATACAGTATGTATTATTATTTTGGTAGCAGGAAAATAGCTTCAAAATTTCAATCTTGCCTTTAACTCTTTGGAATCATTACCACAGTTTTTCGAACAGTGCCAGAAATGGTTCTTCATTGATGATGCCCAAAATCCAAGGTCTTCATTGGCTTTGGCAGCCTAAACAATGGGGTTTATATCAATTTACTACAGCATGATCCATTTCGATTACTTTATTTCTTTTCAATGCAAGTCAATTTTATTTTGTGTTTTATGGGCAGAAACCTCTTTTACCCCAAAAGATAAATTGGTGTGGCTAGTACTTTTGACTTTGCATAAGATTTTTTATCAAAAACTTACAGCATTGATTTTCTTGCCGATTCATTTGCCTGCATGCCAAACATCTTTTTGATGTGCAATATTTTTGTACTTGTCATCCCTTTCTATATTATAACGTCTTCATTTTGCAGTCATCCACAAAAAATGTTTTAAAAACACTGATATAATTTGTTGATTTAGTACAAATATACATCATATTGGATACTAATATTGGTGCATACTGCTGTACTTATTGAGCATTTCATATAACTTTTGACGGAAATGTTGCAAAGTTCACAAGTTTGTACTGAACTAAGCATTTGATTGGCTACTGATAATAGCCAATGAACAAAGTTCACAACATTTCTGTTAAAAGTTATATGAAATGCTCAATAATACATAGCTCAATCTTTAACTCTTCATGGAGACTTACTCATCAATGCTGCAATTTCAAGATGACCAACTACCTCCTTCAAGACCATTGGTGATGTGAGCAGCTTGTCCATCCCTCTTTCAAAGCCAATTCTTTCCATGTTGTTACTCTTGCCTGCAGCCTCCCTCACACCCACAATATTCATTTGGAGAATAGCATTGTCGTCCATATCTGCCAGGCTGTAGGTAAATACTGCGTGGAGTGACCAGGCGAGTCATTCCTTCCATCACCACTTAGCAGAATGGCTTTCCCAGTCCTTTCGTTCCAAAGTTCCTGCTTGTGTTGTTCCCAGAACTCATTGACTGCAGGGGCAATGTACAAATTATGGTACTGATTAAACAGTGTTTGTGAAAAGTACTGCAGATTACAGAACTTGAACATCATCCCTACTTTCGTGTATGAGTTTCCGGATAACAAAGCAGATGCGAGCACAAGATTGCCTGCTCTGATTTTATTACAAGATGGTTGAGCTGCCCACCTGCCACCAACATGGCCAGCATTACACCACCAGGATACTACAAGGCATGTCCCAACATAAGTCTTGCGGTATTCCAATACACAATCACAATCAGGCCTTTTACAAACACTCCCATGTAGAGCTCGTAGCAATGACATGAGAATGTCTGTAAAAACAATACACTTTTCCATTTTGATGGCTTCTTCTGGTGACACTTCTTGCACAGTAGAGGTATATCCTGTTGGTCTAATGCTGGCAGTTCCCCCCTCATCATGGTCATCCTCAGGCTCTTCTCCACCATGGCCATCAATGGTGGTGTTATGCACTTCCTCCTCCAAGGACAATTTTTCCAGAAGAGATATTGAGGATCTGAAATTAAATTAACTATGCATTACTTACAGGATACTACCTTAATTAGTCAACTTTATGACCCCAGTTTTTTTATATAAAATATAAAAATTAGAAATATATGATATTTCAACTTAGATCATAACTTGCACAACACTAAACATTTCACAATATAATTAAGTAAATAAATAGAATATATATACAGTACTTTCATTGATAGCAGAGAGAGCATTTGTTGGCGTCGGATCATCATCAACACTATCAGTTTCTGAGTCTCCTTCGCTGGGGGTGAAGGTTTCTTCTTGAAGGGGAAGTTGGCATAATCATAAAATAAGTGTGGTTTGATCAAACAAACCTGGAAGACTTTGCAGATGTTGAGATATCGGGCAACAATCTTCGTCGACTTCCTGCAGTTGGTCCTGGTGTAGAGGTCATAACTACACAAAGAAGTCAAGTAAAAATAAATTTAAACACATTATTGAAAGTTTAACGTCGTCCGTCTAAGCAGAGAAATGTAATAATATTAGTTCACTCACTTGGTGAAGGAAAATTACTCCTACTCCTAGTTTGGGGGGTTGTCATCCTGCTTGACATGAACAATGACTCCATTGTATCAACTCCATCAGTTTGGGTTTCCACATGGCTGAAAATTTCGCAGAACTTTCGACATCAGAACATACACAGAACATGAAAGACATTTAAAAGGTCAAAGGTTTTGTTGCATCAGTAAAATGCTTACCACAATTGCTTCTGAGATTCCCCTGAGGATTTCTCAGCAACGTAGAAGTCAAGTAGCATGTCTGCAACTTCAAAGTCAGACTTTTGGTATTTCTCTTCCTTAAAGACTCTCCATCTCTCAAATGCATCAAATAAGTAAACTTTAGAGGCATCTCTTCTAGCATAGTACTCTTTTCTACCTGAAACTTTTTCTTGACGACCAGTACTCGACGGATTAGGATTCGAAGTAGAAGGAGTTGAATCGGCCATTTTCTTCGATTCTGGCCTTGCGCATGGCTTGAAAACAACGCGGTTAAGACTGAGAACGACAAATCTATTTCCGGTGGAGTCCCCACGATAAACAAACTTCGCACATGCGCAGAACGGACTGTAGATTCCTTTTAAAATTAGAAAATTATTATTAAAAACATTAAAATATAACATTCTACCTGGTATTACCTCATTTTCACTTTCAGATTTTTCAATTTCTGTTGGCTTGACCAGCTGCGTAAACAACAATCATTAACATTAGCTTTTTCAATTGATGTTTAAAAAACTATATGCATGACAAAACAACAAAATTTCCCCATTAAAAGACTTCGTCTTTATTTAGTTGGTATCCTCCTAGTTGTTCCTGTGTTCTGGCTACCCAATCTGTGGAAACAAATATAAAATGATTATGGAAGTGATAAAATAAGATTTAAGTCCTGCAATTTTTGTATATTCAATAAGTTTTTCAAATGAATGGAAACTTTAATGGGGAATGCAAAAATTAAAAGGAGCAAATATTTTTAATACCATTAGTGCAATACCTGGAGAAAACCTGTGGTGTTTGATAGAGTCAAGCTGGAAGCACTCTTCCCACATGCGGCCAAGGTGAAAATTTTTAATCAGAACCCTGGTTGTAGTGGTGATGTGCATTTTTGAAAAGTTTGTTTGGTCTGTGTTTGAACTATCAAAACATGAGAAAGCGATGAACCTGAAGGGATAGGGCTCTAACTATAGTCTTGTACCCACTTTTTCCCTTGAAATTTCACCCATTGTATATGTTCATGTTGGAATTAACATTTTTCTATTTACCTGTAACATCCATCCTAGTCATCTGATTTTTAGGCCACGCACTATAGCTGCCAACCTCTATCTCATCAGATAAAGTTCATCCCAACATTCCAAATCTTCATACAATGCTTTTACAGCTACAGACACCCAGCCATCTGTTAAATAATAGCCATGGCATTTTTAGCATTGCGATTTATTTCTCCTATTCCAACTGTTCTGCCATCTTTCATCAAGCGAACTACACATTGAAAAGAATGTAATAATAGCGTTAATTTTTCTCATAAAAGACCTTAATAGCATACTTGTAGGAACTACTGTATACTGTTTTGTATACCTTACTTATATTAATATTCGCGCGGTATTAGAATTCGCGCAGAGCCAAGGTGCGCGAAATTAAAACTGAGCGAAAAATAATCCGCGCAAAAAGGCAACGAGAACTGAAGAGAAAATTTTGATGATTCCGGAAAAAAAGGGGATATACCGCTATCACTAAAAAACAAATATGCTGTCCTCTTCATCTACCCCTCCTGTTGTTTCTATCGGGATATTTTCGTGTTTCCTGCAATTGGAAAGTTAATACGAATCTCTCAGGCCTCCTTGGGGTAAAGAAGATCTCCTAGTCCTAAACTTTGAATCACACACACAATTGCAGTCAGAATTCCAATTCATACTCAAAATAAAATTTGCAAAATCTCTAAATTTATCTACGTAAATGTCCTACAAAGGACATATTCTCGATCTTTCCTAATCTGATTTTGGTATACAAACCAATTGTGTGTCGGATATAGATTTCCTTTTAACCCCTGCTTTTGTCATTTTGATATGACTGGTTGATCTTTAAATTTCGATGCCCATATTTTCTCAGTATTCGTATAGTTAGATCTGCATAACTTAGCGAAAACTAACCACGTTGAAGCGGAATTAGGTTCTTCCTTGGTGTCCTTTTGTCCCAACTGACAAGTTGCATAGTAACCTGTAAAGATTTACTTGCTTGTTTATGCCATACACAGGTTTCCTTGCGGACACCTCTTTATGTGGTCACGCTTTGTAAATTTTACAAAAATGGTAAACCAGGGTAACATTTGTAACGCAAATGAATTTTACTAGTATGCTCTCTTTGAAAGGTGCGCGAAATTAAAACTGAGCGCATAGATGCTGAAAAAACTGAAAAATCTTGTATTAATTAAATAATGATGGATAATATATTTAGTCATACAGTTAAACTCTCCTATATAACTAATGTTTAAAGCTCTTACAAAAGGTTCAAGCTTTGGCAAAGGCATTTCCTTTGCAGTATGCCAGTAGAAATAATTCGGAATTTATTTTCTTGGCTCATATGTGGTACAGGTAGTGTTATAACCCTACCACAAGCTCCAACTGTTGGGAAACATATGGTATGACTGGGGTTTCTTGTCATACAATCATGATCAAAGTAGACAGAAATTTTCATGGTTTCCCGCATTCAGTGGTATGTGTCTCTGTCCTGTCAGCCATCCTCGCACACCTGCAGGAGAAAGATCTGCCACTTGAAATATTTCATCAGTTATTGCTGCACCATCTGACACTCCGTCATCTACATTGCTTGGGCCATCTTCTGCCCATGCAATTGCTTCCGAGTAACCAGAAATTTACTCATCTTCAAGAATTATAAGAAATCCTGAAGATTATGTACTATGTGCACTTCAACAGCCCTTTTTGTTGTACCATCGTCTGAGTAATGTGGCGACAACATCAAGGAAACCAAGTAGTTTGCATCTACTTTAGTCTTGTCCTCACCTGGTACAAACAGAGTGTGAGCAATTACTGAATTTACTTGGGTAGTTTCCAAAACACCATAGAGCTTAAGACCTTCAGAAAATTCCTTCACGTATAGGAGTCTTTTTCCAGTTATGCTAACCATCATTGTTGTAATGATGTCATCTTTGAGCATCGTCAATAATGCCAGTGTAACCATGATCAAGTATGCAATCCTGATATGCACTTGATAAGGTCTGATAAGGTCTTGCTTCACGTTGTTGAATAGCTCTTTGTCCTTGGGAGTGAAATGATTCTCCAGGTCTATATTGGTGATATCCACATTAGGAGAAACAAGCATGTTGTAAACATTCTCATCCAGGAAGCAGGTCCACCTTGAACAACTGATGTGGCAGCCAATTCCCCACATGATCTTAGCCATTCTGGATATTATACAATGAATCAACTGGAGCACCGTCTGGAAACACGACACTTCCCATTTCTGAAATTGCATTTGCCAAAAATTCCTTTGACAATACAAAAAGTCAATTCCATTTTCGCCCACGTATTTAACACGGAGGATCTTATTGGGAGACGATTTCTTGCACTCACGTTGCCACAAGGACAACAATCTAAGAAAGGATGCACCTCTCCTTATTACTAAAAAAAATTGACAAGTGTTATCAATCTGTCTCTCCAAAGACTGTATTAAACTTGGAAGATCTGTGTATGAGCAGTTGATTGGTTCATTGACCTCTTCTATTTCATCTTTAATATCAATAACAGATATCGGGGTATCATCTAACTGGCTTTGTAGCTGTCTTGCAAGCTTCTCATCATGGGCCACTTGTGCTTGGACCTCCTCAGCTTTACAATCTTTCTCTTCACAACATCTATCGAATATTGAGGGTTGACAGCTACTACTGGTAAAAAGGGTTACCTCATCTACATCATCATTGTCAAAGTGTTCCAACAGTCCAGACTGGCGAAATTTTTTGCTGGTGGATGGACTCTTTACACAGTCGCCAGCCTCATGGTAGTCACTTACTTTACTGTGCATAAATATAGCACAATCTTCTGGTAGTCCTTTCCAATTTCTTCTTTACCTCTTCAAGGTAAAGAATTCTTTCTGGGGCCCTAGGAAGAAATATAGAGCGTCATGGCCATCTATAATCCTGTCGTTCATTAAAGCAATCACTATGAAACATTTTCCACTTATCGACAGCCATTCTCCGAATATCAGAACATGAAGCTACATTTGAAACAGTTAATGTGATTCTCTTTCCTCGTTTTGGCTTAAGTTTGGCTTCTTTTAAATTCCACTCAAACAGAGCAATGATGATTTGCACGTTGTCGTTCTTGCCCTTTTTGCCAGATGTTTTTGAAACAAGAGATTTCCATTGTTTTCCTTTGGAACTTCTAAATTCTTCAAACGATTTTACCTTTTTTATCTTCAGCTATTGGCTCTGGAGATACTGATAGGCAGGAGCTGCATCTAAAGGAAATATTAAAAATTCCAGTTTGGTGAAGTTGCAGAACATATAGTATGAAAGGTCTGAAAATTTCAGTTCAGAATACATAAAAGAAATGACATACATGTAAATAGTGTACTGCCATGGTAAATGTACATACATCAATACATTTTAATTAAAATGTCATTATATAAGAAGTAATGATACGCAATCATGTAAATACATGTAATAATTGATATAATCTTTCAACTCACTGTTCATATTTCTTTTATTTGTTTTTATTCACCCACATGGCCGCTTAGGGACCTACGGTTACTTGGGACCAGTAACAATGCCACCCTCATCTGATGGCAGAGCCCCTAACTTATAATGGTCCTGCAACTGTGGCAATTACAATTTATTAGGAATTAATAAAGTAGTAGCTTTTTGGACTGCAAGGATAGATTCCATGTTTTTCTGATCTAAAAATATGCCAAAAAATGTGTCGAAGCAAACACTACCCCACGACAGGATTCTGGGAAATTTCTATATACAGTAATATATGGCAAGTATTTTCCAGCATTCTGGAGTAAAGTACTGTAGGCCATGCATATAAAATGTATAAATACACTTGCAAACGTACAACTGCAATTTGAATATAATAATTTTTGCTTTGTGTTTGCAATCAGATCCTTCTATTATTAACTACATGTATAAGAAACAATATTGCTGCAAGTGTAGGTAAATATTAATAATTTCGCACAATATTAAAGTTAACAAGAAAATGGGGGGTGGAATTGTATTGACATTCCCTACCTCCCCCCGTCCGGTAAAGCACTCTCCCATGCATGAAAAACAACAGCCATATGGCATCAAGACATAGTTTTGTAGCCAGAAATTAAATGTTGACTGATTAATTTTACAAACTCCCAGCTGCCACCAGCCCCAATTTACTTGGCTGAAATAATACCTGTACGATATACGGAACATTTATACAATCACGAGAATCAATATGCAAATTAACTTATATATAATCGCTCGACAGTCGACATGAATCACAATAACCCAACCACAAAAAATGCAATGATGATGATTTATATCAATGTCACTTAGGCCTGGTTCAAACGTCGAACTTATCATGAGCCGAACCTAATTAAAGGTAACAAACGCTGTTTGTCTTGCGAACAAACCACAAAATATAGGTCTATAACTTGTAATTCTCCGACTTGTAACCGATGTGCGGTGTTTGAAAACAACGAAGAAGTTGATGGATGGCTAGCAGGGAATTCAGTGGGCTACTGCAACGGATGCGACATGAATTTGGGCGAGATGGCGAACAGTGAAAGGTTGTGTGGGACAGAAGCTTCGACCACGAATTCCCTCGACGAAACACGTGAAAGTTTAACGCCGTCGCCGTCATCAGAAGGAGAGAGGTTTGTTATTCATTGTCTTGAGCGCATACTATGTATATTATGCTATGATTATGCTAATCACTCCGTATGTTTATGCAAATCATGTATCCAACCAGGTTTACATATACAGTTCATTAAACAATATTTCTTTTAATATTAATGTCTTACAGGGTCTTACGGTAATATTGCTTTGTATATATATACATGTTTTAGGTTTGTTATTCATTGTCTTGAGCGCAATGCATACTATGTATGTTATGCTAATCACTCCGTCTGGAAGTTTGCCCGCCACATATTTCGTCAGACGTGGTCTCTCTGGACAATTTTTGGCATCTTTTGTCAGTTTAATTTGCTCGATAAATATTTCAAGGCATTTTGTTTCAATTGGGTTTGTAATCGTAATATATCAGGCCCCCACTATAGAATGGGTATTTTTTATAATAATTTTTTTTAATGTTTTTACTAATTTAATTTAACTTTTAATTTAAAATTTTATATTATACCCAGTATATAAAATGTATATTTATAAAATTTGGTATTATAGTTAATTTTAAACGTATAAATAAGTTTAACTTTAAAGGTGCCGTCAAGTCCGTTCGGCGCATGTGCGATATTTCAAACGTGAGGGCCTCCAAATGTCAACAAACTTTAACGGAATAGATTTGCGACAGTTCGAAAGCGAGTATTCGTCAAAGGTGGCGAAGGCGCGAGTGGTAGTTTGATATATTATTCACATTTAGGAACAGAACAGCTTCTTATAACACGCTTTTTAGGCGGAAAAGCTCAAGCGTGGGAAACAAATCCGCAATACTTCTTGTTCAATGTTTATATAATGCAATGTAAACAAACGATGTGAACAGAAACGGGGACATGCGCAGAACGGAGTGGACGGCACCTTTAATAAAAAATTACATTTTTTTAGTTCATCACTAGAGACTGGTGAGCCAGATGAAGAGGCTGATAAAGCACTTCAAACTACATGTATATCAAGCAAACGAAAAGGTGGTAGAAAAGGCCTTTGGTCAGACCACGCCCTTGATGATTTTGTTGACATAATAATTAGTAGTGAATATAACAAGAGAAAACTTGTATTCACTAATAAAAAACCCAGCAGAATAGCATTATTTATGGTAAAATTTTGGAGGAGCTAAAGAAAAGATGCAATGAAAGGGGTGAAATAATAAATAACAAAATTAAAAAAAAACCTCTTGTATACGACCAGTTGCATATCCCCCTGATTTGATCACTGGTCGTTCTTTACAGGGTGACCACACCTTTATTTTTATTCTGTTTGCGTTCAAACACGAAATATGCCTGAATGTACCCTTCCTGGGGATAAATTTGTTTTTTGCAACGTCATGCTTTTGTTATACAAATAATTTCTAAATTCAAAATAAATGGCTTCAACAAGTGCAGTCGAAAGCAATCAGCAATTGTAAGTATTTGCCGTTTAAACCCATGTTTTGATTCATACTTTTGATCTTGTCGGCCATCTTAAATTGCCTTCTTGGCCAATTAGCCACTAGACAGGAATAATTGTGTATAAAAAGTCGGAAGTGCAGCAAGGAAAATAACCACTAAGGAAATTTCATGCTTTTTGGGACACTTCACAAGTTCAAGTCAGAAATACTTTGAAGAGGAAGTCTGATGAATTTGTTGAAGAACTCAAGAGAAATTATGAGAAGAGCAATTATGAGAACAGTACTAAGTTTTCCGATTTAGAGAGGATGAAATTAGTCAAAGAGAAATTGAAGCTGGTAAGAAACATAAAAGATCCTACAATATTTGTCAAATATTCTTGCCCAAAGTTTACATAACATATAGAGCATATAAAATATTGTAATAAGCAGGAGTTATTTGCCAAAATCCTACCCCAATTGACTTGACGTTGATAAAGTTCATGTCTTGATTTAGACACACAAACTAGCCTGTGTGTAGCTTACATTAACATTTTTTGCAATGTGAGCCTTATGTACAATATACCTCTCTTTTATAAAGATAAATTGCTGAATGATACCAGGACTGAAGTGGGAGAACAAGAGCAAAAGCTTGAACTGTTAAAAAGCCTGTATAATCGCTTCAAAGCACTACTTGGCCAGACACATCAGGCAAGAGCGATGAGAATGAAAAATCCCACCATTTATGATTCAATTTGTGATGTGGGCGAACAATGAGCTCAACCAGGCAGCTACATATCCTTGCCCATATGCCAATGTCCATCATGCTGAATTTTCGCACATGGGTGGTTCCATTGGAAGTACTGAGGAATGCACTTGGAAACCTTTTACCAAGGAAAGTAGGGATAGGGATTTGGCAAAGTTGGAAAGGTTTAGGAAAACTTTGCCAAAAATATCTGAAGCTCAAAGCCATAAGGAGATTGAGTTTATGGCTACCAATGGTTTACGGCAACTTGGTGAACCAAGGATTGGATACTATGCCAATCTCCAACGCCCAGAACCCCTGCACATGAAATCAATGTATGGCAACACCTCCTGAATGTTATGTATAAGGAAGCATTGCACAGGTTGTGGCCTTGTATTCATTGCCAACAAGGTCAGGGGGTCAGGGAGCATTATAATGACAAGAGTCATCAATCTAACAATTTAAGTGTAAGACTCATAGGGAAGCAAGCAATCGCATTAGCTAAACATTCATTTAAATTAGTGGATGCCTTGGAGGTTCAGAAACTAAAAAGGCGAGCTCTTTGGCAAAATCGCTCAGTTTCTTAAGGATACTGGTAATAAACAAGAAATTGATCAACTTCAAGATTATTTGACACATTATTTTTCCCAGCATCTGTCAATGTTACCGTATGGACAATGGCTTATGCTATTCCATACCACTCTTCTATTCTGTTTGACAACTATGCTATTGGCTTAGGCATAATATCACGCCAAGCCAAAGATGGTGGCAGGTCATGCAGGCCAATTATGTGAGAGCCTTCTACTTGCCAGACCATCACCCTATGCCGTCAACCTACATATCACATTATGAGTCACGAATGCCCTCCCAGGTTGAAAAACCTGATTACTGTGATTGTGGTACAAAAATAGTGATCCTCATGAACCATTATGCAGTTTTTGTATGCAATGCAGTAACATTCTTCGTTGTGCTTTGGAACAAAAACTAATTCCTGAAGTAGAAGCGGTTGTCTTGCCAGTTGTCTGTTCAACATGTCACATGAGATTTCCTGATAAGTCATACCATGATGACCATGTTAAATATGCACATTCAATGACAGTTCCTGTATTGTGTGGCATTAATGTGAAGTCATTGACTGTGCCTGAACTGAAACAAGAATTAAAAAGGAGAGAGCTCACTACAACAGGAACAAATGAGACTCGAAGCACGCATGGCTGGTGAAATAAGTTAAGGAGAAAATACAGCTGATGTAAAAGCAAAGTCTCCTTATGAGAGGGTTACTGCAGTAGGAATTTGTCATATGATATACTATTTAGTATTACCGTACTGTATATTTTCAAGTAAGAAAACAGTAGTGACACTTCTCAAATCAGATAAAAATATTTTTATTTTACTTAATACACATAACAAGCCATAAGTGATTCAAAATACATGCATTTGTTCCTGTAAAATCTATATAAGTAAACTAAACCATAATTTTGAAAGTCGGAGTAACTAAGTATAGTACTGTAACCAGACACAGTGCTAAAGTACAGTGCCCTGTGGTGTTAATTAAAAATGTCGCTTACTATTGGTTCCTCGCAAACAAACGAAATCACACACACAATAATATAAAGTGCTGCTAAAGGCACTGCAATTCTGTAAAAAAATTCCTATATTACGTAATATGTGTTTGTTAATTTCATGGCAACAATGGGGACTCTCTGCAATATCAAATAGTAAATGTAATTCTGTACTGTATGTGTGTTTTCAGTCATGGTGGATACTTAATGTGAGAGCTTTTTGAATATACCAATCTCCAGTATGCCATGAAATTAGGAATACATCATACATTGTTAATGTATTTTTGAGATATGTGCAACTAAATGAATCTAATATTCAATACTATATATATATTATATGTACATGTGAATAGTTTTCATAGTTATTGAAACAATTCTTGTAAATATTTAACAATTATTGGATGAGGTTGAGCATGATATCAAGAATTATCAATGCCAAGGTTTGTTAACACAAGCAGAGGCCTTGAAATTGAATAAATGTTTCTTTCCAAATTTGATTAGTCATTGATTGTTATGAAAAATTAACTGGGGCTATGGGCCAATCAGGATGGGAAAACATTTTGAATAAATAATGTATCTTATTGTAAATTGTTATCCTTGGTCTGCTACAGTATGTACTCGTAAAAGATCATGTACTGGAAAAAAAACACATGAAGACATGTAGGTTCATAAAAGCCTTATAGATTTTATACCAGTGAGATTTTATAAGGCATATCATGGCTATCTACTGTAATTAATACAGTATGCTAAAATTTGTCAAGAAACTAGTCTTTCAAATCTCTCCGGGTAACCTGTTTACAGGTATTATTATACAATACTCATACAATCTCGATTGTGATTAGCTAAAAAACCTACAGACAATTCTTGATGTCTTGCCTGACCTACAAAATATCAAAAATTGTCTGTAGGTGACATAATTGACTTACTTCCTAAACGCCCTAAATAAAACAATTATTGGAATCGGCTTACACATGATATCAAGAATTATCCAGACCTATGTCAATGTTATCCACCTCAGTCTTTGGCAGATAATATTAACCTTGGTCTGGATAATTATTGATATCATGGTCAGCCTCATCCAATAATTGTTTAATACAAGCACTACGGTACATTATTTTACTGTGGCTAACAATGCAATAATCAATTTAATCCCAGTCGGGGTACTATGGATTTACATTGACTGCTGCATAATACTAAGTAAATTGAATGTTGTGTTATTGGTGCTATATATAATCATGCTAGGTCATGTCAGATGAAAGGGGCCTATTTACCTTTTATAAATGCTAAAATCTATTGTTAGTTGCATAAGGAAAATATAACGGCAATTACTGAATTAGCCATACTTAGTAAAATATTACTATTTTACGATATGAATGATACATTACAGCCTTATACCTCAGCACGATTCATCAACGTTTGCAGGTTTGTATCAATAGCTAACTTGTCAGCAGTATAATGTCATGGTTAGTCTCTCACTCTTCATGGAATAGTCCATTGCAAACGGTGTATTGCTGGTTGCCACCACAACTGATCTGCCATAAAACACAGACACTAGTCTCTTCACAACCTTGCATGGGACATTTTTAAGTGCCTCAGGACTGTGCGAACAACTTCAAGGGAGCCTTTGGAGTTGAAAATTATCAGGTGTTTCTTGCCATCTCGCGAAGACTCTACTTCACCGGAATATCCCATAGCCAAAGTTAAGACATGGCGAAACACAACCCACGGAATAAATAAAATGACAGGAGCCATCAGGCCAGTCGCTTTTGACCCGCAAAGCTTCCGGGAGATAGCTTTGCCAGCTTCTTTCAGGTAGGAATGCACCATAGGGGCCACCATTTCAAGCTTATTGCCTACTACCTCTTTGAGCAAAGAGTCCATTCCCTCCATGCCGTAGTTGGGCTTATTTTCGTCGCTTCGAACGGCTTTGATTCACTCCCGCTCAACGGAAAATTTCCTTTCTGTTATAGAAGTACTCCAGAAACGTTCTCCCTGCTCTGAACACTCAGAAGAACATTTTAAATCGAGTTTTAACTCTCTATCCTTGTTTGGCGCACTCGTGTTGTCAGCCATGTAAATCATCATATTCCTATCAAGAATGAATGACCGGACGCTGACCAACTAACTGCGCCCACACAAGTGTGTGTATATTTTATTTACATACCAGTCCCATACAAATAACCAATACTATGGCTCATACATAGATTGATGACATTCAGTTAAACATCCATTGTTTATCTGCTACTTGCCGTTTTATGTCGTAATTTACCAAATATTCTACTAATCTTGTCGACAGTCTGCATTTCAGACAAGTTAATAGCAATAAGTTCATTGACCATTTGCATATATTTAGTTTTGTCTTCATTGGACAGTTCAAAATTTGGCTGATGCTTACTTATTAAAGTCACTCATTCCTTGAACGAGGTCCAGCTTCCCCTTTGCAGAGAATATATATATATATAGAATATATATATATATAGAATATATATATATATAGAATATATATATATATAGAATATATATAGAATATATATATATATATATATAGAATGTTTTATCACACTAAAGGATCACAAACCAAACTTTGCTAACAATCCTACATCCCGCCTAATCAATCCCGCGAAATCCGAAATCGGCATAATAAGCAAGAAGATCCTCGAGCGCATTAATACGAAAGTAGTGTCAGCGACTGGCGTATATCAGTGGAAAAATAGTGACGCAGTCATAGCTTGGTTTAAAAACATCACCAACAAGCCAGCGCATTCATTTATCGGTTTCGACGTGGTAGATTTTTACCCGTCAATAACTGATGACCTGCTGAACAAAGCACTCACGTTTGCCACTGAATTCGACGAGATAACCGAGGAAGAGAAACATATAGTCATACAAGCCAAGAACTCCCTCCTGTTTAACGAGACAGAAGCGTGGTGCAAGAAAAATTCGAAATCAAATTTTGATGTCACAATGGGCAGCTTTGACGGTGCTGAGACTTGTGAACTCGTCGGTTCCTACCTGCTATCACAGTTACCTCCCCACCTAAGAAACAAGATCGGCCTGTATCGTGACGACGGTCTTGGTGCTTTCGATGACCCACCAAGGATGATCGAAAACATTAAGAAACAAATCTGTAAGATATTTGGTGACCACAACCTAAAACTAACAACCGAAGCGAACAAGAAATGCGTAAATTTTCTCGACTTAACGTTCAACCTGACCACCGGCACCTTCAAACCTTACTCAAAACCCGGCAACACCACCCAGTACATCAACATCAACAGTAACCACCCTCCAACTATCTTACAGAGAATTCCTGAAACGATCAACCGGCGATTGTCAAAAATCTCATCAAACAAGGAAACATTCGACAACAGCTCCCAACCATACCAAGAAGCACTCAAACACAGCGGTTTCAAATACAACTTGCATTACGACCCCCAGCCCACGACCCAAAAACGCCGTAGAAATGTAACCTGGTTCAATCCTCCATATAGCTCGAACGTCGCTACCGACATCGGTCACAAGTTTCTGAAGGCAGTCGACGAATGCTTCCCGCGAAACCATCCTCTCCACAAGCTATTTAACCGCAACACCGTGAAGCTGAGTTATAGTTGCATGCCAAACGTGCAGAGCATAATCGCCACACACAACAAACACATTCTGAAGCAAGAAGAGCAGAAACACAATGAGAGAAATCCAGAATGTAACTGCCGACAAAAGAATAACTGCCCGCTGAACGGAAAGTGCCTTACCAAAGCCGTAGTATACCAAGCCACTGTGACCACCACCGACAACAACGAAAACCATACTTATGTCGGATTGACAGAGACCTCTTTCAAAACTAGATACCTCAATCACACCTCTTCATTCCGTATTATGCATAAGAAAAACGCTACCGAACTTAGTAAACACATTTGGACACTAAAAGAAACTAACACCCCTTATACTATTAACTGGAAAATCCTAAAAACAATGCCAACCCTACTCTAACAAGTCAAAACGATGTAATTTATGCCTACATGAAAAATTTGTAATTATATATCACCCCGAACTAAGCTCTCTTAACAAACGAAACGAACTGATATCCACCTGCCGTCATCGAAAGAAATATCTGTTATGTAAACATCCGTTATGTAAATTTCCCACCTAATCCCTATGTAATTGTAACACTATCCCTATTTGACGCATGCATCTCATATTATATTCTACTGCACTGTAAGCTATATATCATTCACCTGATGAGTGTGGCAAGCTTCGGATTGTCATACGAAACAAGTTTGTTGTGAATAAACTTCAATGAAGTAATCAGTGTTTTCACTTTGTTTGTTATATATATATATATATATATATATGATCACATGTACAGGTTCCTGGATATGTTGCAAACAGTTCCATATTTTGTTTCCCTTAATTAAATCAATTAAGACTATACTATAAGCTGTCCAGTCTTGAGTGATGCTGACTTACATGGTTTAAAATAGTATACATTGGAGAGAAGCATTTATAGAATTGGACAGAATACATAAAAATGTAACAAACAAAAATGAAGAAAACGTGCAGAAAATTATAATTGGTGGAATTAATGATAAAGTATAAAGAAAATAACCAGTCATGCATTTTCTTTTTGAAATACGTTCCACGCACTCTTTGACCGGTGTTTTCTAGGAATGCTGCCTACACCAACCAATGGCAATGAAACAGGATTTGATGAATTTTGCTGGTTGGGTGAATTCTGAACATTGCATGACTTGTACAATGTTTTGGTAATCCAATTCCGGTAAAAATATCAAACAGAACACGAAAGTAACGTATTGTGATACAAGAAAAATTCAAACGATATCACGGCAAAATCGCTTCTGAATTGCTACCATCTATTTGTAACTTTTAATGACAATTAAAATATGTAAATTATGGAAGCTTGCCTTAACCTGCCTTTCTGTAATAACTGTTTCGGCTGCCACAGCATTTATTTTTATGGAAAAATTACCATCCACTCCAACCATACCATTCGTGAAGTAAGTAGAGTCGAAATCTGAGTCACGGTAAATGACCTAATAGGAATCAATACATTTGGCAAGAACTACAAATATATAAGGAGAAAAATTGCTTTCGAAGATGCTTTTGCTTGCTAAACGTTATTAATAATTTTTGCACAAATAAGATATAAGCTGAGGGTAGTGTAAATAGTAAACACTGAGTTATGCAAATTTCGCATGGTATTGAAATTGAACAGAAACAAATTACGAACGCTCAATGCAATGATTTCTGTTTATGCGCCCGAGAATATGGCCTGTAGACTGGTACTGGTGTGTGGGCAGGTTATGTTGTGGTTGGTCAAGATTGCTAATCTGCCTACTATAGGTACTGTGGGTGTCACCAATCGCATAAGTATTTATACTGGATATATTCTGGCGATCCGCCTGGATATATGCATCATATTCAAATTTCATTTGTTGTGTGCATCCTTGCTATTCCAGTTGTGGGTCTGTCATCACACCTGCTGCATTTTGTTTACCATTTCACTTTTTTAAACAATCGTGTGTTTTCGGATAATTTGTTGCAGTATAGCAGTGAACGTTGGTTTTTGCAATATGCATGGACAGAAATGATGGACAGTTAGCAGAATGTTGAGTGGACTCGTATTGTGATTGCTCGCGTTGAAATTCAAGATTGCGGTTCGTTTTTACAGCGAATTAAATCATCTGAGTACCACCGATTTTTTACCGAACAATAATAGATCTGGAAGAGGAAAATGTTATGAGGTGGAGCGGAGTCCTCTAAAAGGACGTGTAAGGAAAGGTAAGCGATTTTTACTTGAAATAATTGTGTATTGCTTGTCTGATTGAGCATTTGATCGTGTTTGATTATGTCAGCTGTCAGAATGAGACATAGATGACTTGTAATCTTCAAATATTGTCTGTTGTCATCACGTCTGATCTGCGTATTCTTGTGTTTTATATTTCTGTAAATTCAGATCGAGTATCTTGTGAAGTGGAAAGGCTATCACTTGTATTCAAACACCAAGTTTTTCCATAATTACTGCATGAAGTGCATCAACTGCATATGAAACCAGTTCTGAAGGTAGATTTGGCTGCATGTATGTTCTGCAAAAAATGTTGAACAATTATGTAGAAAAGAACTATTAGCAGCAATTTAGATGAGAACTGGTAAAATACTAATTGTTTAATTACAGTATGTTTATATGTATATTTGTTATCGTTCTAATTAAAAATGCTATCTAACCTGTTTGCCATACCAGCGAAATGTTGAAAAAATATGCTATTTATATATAGGAGCGTGGTGGCCTGGTTAACCGTGCCAGCCTGGTCTATGTAAACACAGGACAATGGTGACATAAAGAAATATCCATTTCAATTAAGCAGTGACAGGAATCTGTATATTATTTTCGAATATCTGATTCTGTTATAATATTTGCCATTAAAGTGCAATTGAACCATCAGGAGTTAAACAAAAACCGATCAAGTACAGAACAAATACCACACGAATAACAGAGTTGACTAAAGTAACTTAAATATAATTCTCACCTCAAGGCCAGAGAATTAAGATTACACTCTGGCTCTCTGGGTCATGAAGCATACTGCCCATAATCATACATTTTAGGCATGATGTTTTCTGCCATTTGTTTAGTGGTGCAGGAACTGCAAGCCAAACAAGATTTTAATAGATGTACCTTTCCTGAAGATTGGGACATGCTTGTGGATAGGCTAGGTGATGGAGTGAAAGTAGAATTTCCTAACAAATTTCGGTTATTTTTGTCAAGAAGTCGATAGAATCACACACTAAGTGATGGAAAAATCAAGCAATTACCTGCTTATTGAGAAGATCAGTATCGATTTCTGTAAACAAGCAATAAGTTTGTTATGAAAATTATAATTTGTTTTTTAGTTTAGTTTATTTATCACTCTTTAGGTTTACGGAATATCCTAACAGGCTAGAAGCCCAATTGATAGGGGTTCTGACTACCTACTATTTAGGGTCGTTATCCGAGAAGACCCGGATGTCTTATCATTTGCTGACATCATTGCAAAGGCAGCACTTTCTCCTCAGTTTTTTTTAATACCCTGAGTGGTGGTCTGAGACATGTGTGGTAACCACTAGACCACTACATTAAAATATTAGCAAAATAATTGTTATTTAATCCATTCGCCTCCCACATCGCAAGTCTTTAGATTCTTATTCTGGGTTAAGCCATCCAAGATGAGGTAGTCAGTTTAAAGGGGGCCAGAGAATGTACATTTGAGTACATTTAAACGGATGCATTTTTTTAAATATTCAGTATATGATATTATCTCGTTATGTATGATATATAAATTAATTCTTACTATATTACTTGTTTTTAACTCTATCCTAAGCCTCAACTTTCATGTAAAGGTTCGAAATAAACCTTCAAATAAAGGTTCCATCTACTGTACATGTGCATTAACAAAGTTCACAAAGTCATATTAGTATTTCAAAATCTAACATGGGTCATTGTTGGTGACATCAACTTTGCACCAGAGGATCTTCCAAGAAAAACCACCAATACAACCAAGGCTTCTGGATTAACATACAATATGGCTTGATATACATCGTCTCTAACAAGAGAGTAATTCTTTTACATCGTGCCAAGCTTTAAATCATAGTAAATTTCATAAACCTGCACAGACCTAAATTGATGTTATCACATAACCAACCTTTGACAAGCAAATCATGGCTCAGTCTGAGACACTGATGTATGTGACGGTATCCAATAAGTTTTCCAGTTCCCTCATTTTCTCTCTACATGATTGACATTGATTAGCATATTTAAAATAATTACACAATTGTCCTAATGAAAACTACAGGATTTACTATGCTATAATACTGGCAATCATCAAGGATGAACAATGGGAATTGGTAGGGTGGGGTTGGAAAAATCAAAGCTAACAGTAACTAATATTGTATGATATTTTTCTAAAAATTATACCAGTACAGCAACTACAAATTAACAAACAACAGCTCCACTAAAATGTATAAAACGTTACCTGCACAGCATTAATGACGTCTTGTGGAGAAACTGCTTCACTATGCCTTCTAATGTTCATCTTTTTCAGACGCCTTTTCAACGTTGCTGGATTATATAAAAATAAATACGGTATTTTTATTTTATATCAAATTTGTATCGATTACACACTAAAACAATGCAGTTTGTTTATATGGTGTATAAAATACAAATATCGTAGACGATACTTTTAATTTCTGTTTTGCTTTGCAGCAAGACTGTTGGCTTTGAATGCCAAAAGGATATTTCTTTCTTGGCAAACCACAGCATCAACATTTGCATAAACGTTTTTTGGATGCATTCAACACATTTTTTCATGCAGAGGGCTGCCTCTTCTCCCAGCTTCTGACAAATATAACGTTTATCATCGGTTAAAAATGAATAGACAAACTGTTTCCTGCAGTTTGTACAAAAGAGCAAAATCCACTTGTGACTACATTGTGGAATACTTTGACAGCAGAGGAAATGCTCATCTTGGAGATGTTTGCTGTTATGTGCAGTACAAATATTCAACTGTGGCTATTGTGATGCCGGACAATTCCTGGTTTCATAATGAATTACCAGGAATTCCAGCTTGCCAAGCATATTTCAGAAGTTGAGGATTCTAATAGCATTTATGCCATTAAGTTAGAACAGCTACATAAGATTTGTATAAATTTGGAAATACCTGGAAGGAGTCGTATTTGTATTAGCAGATTTCCCAATATGGTAGAAAGAAATTATTTAAACTTAATTAAAATAATTGCTGGTTTATGACTTTCATTAAATCGGCCATCCCTCCCAAGATCCTGGGCTTCCAACCTGGTATTTTTTTACTTGGGTAAGACTATGGGTTCATAAATATCTAAAAACATACTAAATTTCAATAAATTTCGCAATTGAAAATAGTCAAATTTCGTGGGAAATACAAAATATAGCAAATATAGCAAAACCCGAAATCGCTTTAATTCGCTATTTATACGCCCACACAATAATTACATTCTCTCGACGTAGAAAACGACGACGACGAACACAGAAATGAAACCGGATTTAAGACTCGGCTTTTCCAAGTAACAATAAATATACCGTACATGCCATTTCAAAATTTGTACTAAAACTTACTATTCTGCAGTATTATAAAGCATAAATGTTATATATTTTGAACTACATTCCAATGGTATATAATACATCTCTCTCCATTAAGTATTTTGAAATTTGTCAAAAGATTTCTGAGCAAATACCAAAATTATATTTTTTTAAAAGTTCTAAACATTACACACTTTTTCCAAATCTCTGTTAAGTATTTCAAAATGTGTCTATTAGATTTCGGAGCAAATACACAATACAGTGTACAACTATTTAAATAACATTAAAATTAGCGAAAGTCCTTCTTAATAATCACTCAAGAGTCAAGTCAAAGAGTTAAACGATAAAGTGAAGCAATGAACCGAAGGCAATGGCTATTCGTACGGTGCTCGTTTGAGAAATTCCAGAAAGTTCAAGATAGAGCCTTTAAAATTGTATATGGCAATAATAATTGGTCTACGCTCGAAAGTATTCAAAGCAAAATTTGTGTAATAGATGTTTTTAAATGCTTAAACAGCTTGGCCCCTCCGTGCTACGATGGCTACTTCAAAAAACTTTCTCATGGGAAGGGAACAAACTATTGCTGCCCAAAGTTAAAACTGAAACTGCATGGAAAATATTTGCATTCCAAGGAGCAATATTATACAACAAACTTCCAGTTGGCAAAGTGAAATTGTGGTAAACTGCCAATAATTCAGTGACAAGATACTGACGTTTCGAGCGGAGCCCTCTGATGAAGGGCTCCGCTCGAAACGTCAGTATCTTCTGATGAAGGGCTCTGCTCGAAACGTCAGTATCTCGTCACTAAATTCTTGCCAGTTTACCACCTTTGCACTTTGCTCTATATTCAAAACACTGTCTACGCAGCACTTTACTTTTAAACTTCCAGTTAGTCAGGCATTATAATAGCGTGTTTTTGACACACTTTGTGTCCTTGTAAAAGGCGAATGTGTCCTTGTAAATGGAAAAGTGTGTACATGAAAATTTATAAAGTATATAAAAATGCTTGGATAGTTGGATTTAAAATAATATAATCTAGATTCTAGAGGCAGAGACTCGTTTCCCGTCTGGCTGACCGCTGAACAAAATTACAGAATGAGCCCTGAGTGCGCCTGCTTTGTAGTTTCAGCGGTTGTTTATTTCAAATAACATTGCGAATATTTATGGAAATGAAGAACTTTGAGATTGAAATTTGAAAGGTATGACAGGTATGTGCTTTTGTTATTTAAATCAATAAATTTGCAATGAAATCTAAACCATCGTTCTTTAAAAGTGAATCAGTGAGGAAAGAGAATATGTATTTACACTTCAGCATGTATCTTTAATAGTTCGATGGCCAAAGGCTCCTGGTACAAGCCACTAGGTCGACTTTTTAAAATGTTTGAGGGGGATATAAATAAATGACATGGATTTCTAAATTTTAACATTTTAATATGTTTGAGGTTTCAATCAAATATACACCCTATGGCCTATGGCCCTATCCCAGGGAGTTTTCAGTGACTTTGGTTTTATACTTTTATACGTGGCATTGGTTTTATAGTTTATACTTGTAGTTATAATGTGATCATGAAAAATAATTTTTCAATTAGTATACTAATATTAGTATTTTAGTAACTTACTTACCCCTATAACCTATATTGGACCATTGGTAAAATAAAGTCCTAATATTGTCTGAAACAAACATATTTAGGAAGACAAACAGACAGCTGGTAGTGAAAAAATTTGCGTAGACTTAAAACATCTGGAATGTAGAATAGTTTGAGATGGAAACAATCTATCGTCCCCATTCCTCAAAAAACGACAAGATAAACATTCTTTATAGTTTTTAAGTGAAGTAGTCTTTTTACATTTATATTGTAGGGTCTGGTGATGGAAAAATTTCTAATTCGAAAGGAAAGAACTGAAGGTAGTCAAGAAGAGCATGATTGCTCAACTGCAAAATATTCTAAGTTAATTTCTAGTGATGCTTCAGATCAATCAGATGAACAGGAGGCACAGGCATCTGAAGAAGATGATAATTCTGAGGATGAGGCCGATGAGCGTGATGCACATGATGAAGCACATGCATCTACTTCAACTTGCTCCACTGACGAATGTGAAGCTAGTAAGAAAAGTGACTCAAATCCTATAAAAAAGTCACACTGCATGGTTCTGGTAGAAAGCATGTGAGGTGTGACATTTGTTTCCGATTCCCAAACACAGTGAAAATATTCGCACGAAATGGCAAAGTGCCTATAATTTGTTCTGAAAATGGAATTATTCCAAGAAAAACGAACATTAATCACCATCTTAAATCTATGGTGCATAAAGAATGTGTGAAAGCTGACAAATTAGCGAGACTAAGCAGCAATGAGTTACAGGCAAGTGCGCCTATTGATTCCCAGTTTATTTGCGCTAATAAAGATCTCGCCAATTATGTTGGGAATTTTATTTATACTGTGTACAATGATGCAAAACGTGGAACACTTAGCGCTTTTTCATGGCCTTCAAGAGTTGTAGCTAGAAACATTGGTTCAAAATTCGACATTAACTCAGAGTTTACTAACTATGAACCGAACGACCATCGTTATGTTAACCCCATCGGTCATAACGGATTTTTAACTGCCATTGTATCGTCAGAGAAGGAAAAACTAAAAGATATACTTCAGAATTCCTTAGCAGTGTCTTTACGATTTGATGGTTCTGTTGACAGAAATCAAATAGACAACGAACATGTGTTGGCCAAGACCATAAATCAAAAAGGGGAAGAAAATCTATACTTCCTTGGGTTTGAAGAACCAAAAGAGCGGGGCGCAGAAGGAGCACTAAAGGCTATTCAGAATGCTGTTGAAAAGTCGGTTAAATGGGATTCTTTGTTTCCAAACGTTTCATCGCTAGCTTCCGATGGAACAAATCTTAATGCAAGAGCACGATCGGGGATATGGGCAAGGCTCAGTCAGATGCGTCAGCTTCAGGAAAATGGAAATGATGTACCCCTGCTTAAAATCTGGTGTGCAGTGCATCGTAGTGCTCTTGCTTGGAAGTCAGTATGTTCTTCAGTTGCTGAGGTTAGCAACTTGATTAGGGATGCTGCAGCACTTGCAACATATTTCCATTCCTCTGGTGTCCGGACACGAGAACTTCATAAAGTGGCAACTGAAAACAATCTCAAGGTTCTTAGGCTTCCTCAGTATTTCGAAGTACGTTGGTCTCAGTACACAAGCCAACTTCTGCGTTCAATTCTTGCCAGCATTAGGGCTATTTTAATGTATCTGAAGACAAGCCCAGATGCAGATGCAAAAGGTTATTTAAAGAACTGGTTGAACAAAGATAGACTGCATCTGGGCTGCTTTCTAATGGATGTTGTCGCGTTATTCTCAAGGTTCCAAATGAAGCTTCAAAGTGACAGCGTTTTAGTTTTTGATATTGTTGGAGAAAGAGACAAGTTTCTTGCAAGGCTAGTCACAGCTAAGGAGAAGCCTGTTGTAGGTGGCTGGGAGGAGTTGTTTCTTTCTACAATTAAAGAAATTTCACACGAAAGTGACGAATTCGAAAACGAGTGGGAATTTCATGGGATAATGCTGGAAGCACGTGCCAGAAGGCGAAGGCAGCACCATTTGTATGTCACTGACACACGGACTATTGGAGCTGTCAGAAACGAGATTCTTCTGTCTTTAGAGAACTTTCTTTCAGAACGGCTTCAAACTGATGAGTGGAAAGATCTAAACAATTGTTATTATAACCTGGTTCGGTATGTTGGAGCCAATTTGATAACAGTTTTCCATCGAAAACAAACGTTTCTGCAATCCGAGACTCAATTTACGGTGTATGAACCGCGACGCTTGCGAAATAGACCCCTGAAAAACGACGTGGAAACGAGTATGCTCTGCATAGGCAAAGATATAGAGTGCTCACCATCAATAAGAAACATTTTATATCTCTTGTATTCTCCAAGGTATTTTTTGACCGTACTGTTTGCCCGTGATTTTAGTACCAGCCTTACGATGGTCATTCGTTCATTCATTTGCAATCCTGCCCAAGTAGTTGAACTCACAATATCCTGGAACAAATGAAGCAAAAAATTTTGTGTGTGCTTAATTGCACATAAAGTAAATCGAGATAATAAAGCAAAACTGCATATGTGGTGATCCAAGGTCGCCACAGACACTTAGACTAACACAATACACTGTTCTGCTGCTTGACATGAGCGCCAACCGGCAACATGTCCCCAATATAACTTTGCCATCCGGCATCGTTAATTTCCCAAGAATCTTACTGCAAACTATGCGGTTTTTGCCATCCGGCATCATGTATTTCGATTATTTAGTATCAAACACCACACTCATATAATTATGAAAACAATACAATGTTTTACACTTCATTTAGCACAGAGAAATCAAATTGGCACGCCAGGACATTTCCTGTCCATAACTTAGAGCCCAGTAAACATTTTAAATTTGTCCCTTGGCTTAAAGCTAAGCTCCCTTTAAAGACAATTTTTCCCCAAACATAGGAGGAAAACGTGGAAACAATTAATGGCCAGTACGAAGCTGAAGTCCAAAATGGGACCACGATTGTCCCCTTCCACTTATTATGATACATAAAATTCAACACTCTTGCTGTGATAATTACTGGTGGCACAACTAAACAGTTTTAATTTGACCAATCCTGATAGAATGCATCGATCCCTGCAGTACCAGGGTTCCAGTATCTGGAGAAGAACTTTCCGACTTTAGCATTCCTGTAATTCGCGAAACAATCGAGCGTATGTGGGCCAAAAAGACGCTCTAACTGCTGGAAAGTATCAGACGTAATTTCCCAATCATCATAGTCCTTAAATTTGCTAATGTATTCCGCTTTAGTGTTTTTTTGATCTGGGTATCCATTGAATTTCTAACTGAATCCCGCTTTTCCAGCACATGGAAAATATATCGATTGCCAATTTGTGACAATCTAACCGCATACTGCCAACCTGGGCAATCTTCATGGCCGACTGACTGTCGGTAAACCATTTGATACTGCAACCCTTGAGAATCGGTTCAAAGGATGCAACCCCAAATTGTTACACGTGATGAACCTCTTGCTTCTCACCCTTGTATTTATACACTTGGATATGCAAATATCTTTGCATCACTGATTTCTACGTTACTTCCGGTGGAAAATATATTTGTGATTGGTTAATTTAACCAGGATCAAACTTGGATAAGAGTTGGCAAGAAGTTGTTAGGCAAGACCGTTGCGTGTCATGCATGAGATTTTCTTGGCAAGTGTGTATGTGTTATGATGAATGAGAGTTGCTGGCAGGTGTCATGCATGAGAGTTTCTGTGAGTTTTTGGACTTATTGACTTCAATTCAATTCACGAGAGTGTATCCTCGTTCAGTCCAGAGCTTTATACTTGTATTCGCACTTATACTCAGCAAGGATGCTTGCTGATTTCTTTCAATGTCAATCGATTTTGGGGATCCAGCGCATAGATACCAGAAAATAAATCCTGGGCTTCAATAAACACAATGATATTGGAATATATTAGCATTAACAGTTAGGCTTGTGGAGGTTTTTGTTTAGAAAATTAATATAGCTATCTATATAGTTATAATATAGGTCTCCGATTCTATAATTTAGCGTAAGCTCTTGACAGGACAGGGAAAATCCTTGTCATCTGTTGGAAAATTTGGATGGTTATTGGGAATGTTGTTGATTGTAACAGGGTAAACGTTAACCTGTAATAAATCGTACTTAATAGTTTTGCCATGTTGAGATTAGAGCATATGATACAGTACTGCTCAGAATTAACCTAACGAAAAACGCGTTCCGAACGCGTTCGGAACGCGACCGGAACGCGTTCTATTCTCGTTCCGAACGCGTTCGGAACGCATTCCGAACGATATAGTTTCTCTTTTAATCTCGTCTAGTGAACATATACCATAACCAGTCCAGCAATCAAATGATCAAGTTAAATCCGTTTAGAAGTTTACTAAAGTCAGAAATTAACGAAGTCTTCCCATTAACTTTTTAAGCGAAGTCACAATGATATTCCGAACGCGTTCGGAACGCGAACGCAGTGTTAGGTTATTTCTGAGCAGTACTGTACATAATGATAGCATGAAGAGGCTTTACCTATAACTATAATTTTTACATAGTTTATCGTTAAAATATCATTTATCCTTTGTAATATCAAGTGAACAAAACCAAATTGCAATCATTATTCCTATCTATTCCTATCCCTTACCTTCAGCCTGATCTGTGCATCTCTCGGTCACTTCACCATGGGGAAGCCCGACTGGGACATGAGAGCAAGGTCCATAACAGTGAGGGCCCTTACTCTCACTCTGACTTTCGCTTCTCCAGCTTTTTCTGGGGGCCCTTACCTCTAGAAAACCACACTTTCTGTCACCCACAATTTGGGAAAGACTTAAAAATTGAAATGTGTTTGGGAGTCGACTACACGTTTTTACTGATAGCAATGATAATGAAGGGAGCAACTTCCGATTATGCTTGTTTGTAGTGTAGGGTTCAAAAACTACAATGCTGGGATACAAGCAAAGATATAGATTTCTACTAAAAATACGTGTACGCAACAACCCCTCTCCCACTTGCTGTTTGAAGCCTTCATAGTGTAGTGCTCAGTTATTTTACTTGTAAATAGATAACCCATTAATTTGCGAATCTGAATGGATTTTATCTCTGAGAAATTCGGTTTTCTGTATCTGTTGATATTTTTAAAAGATCTTCAAATTTACCTTTTTAATTCTTAAGAGTTATTTATTATCTATTTCCTTTTTAAATAATCTTAGATTTTATTCTACTTTTATTTTATAGTTGTAAGGGCATTGACAATATTGTACAGATGCACAAGAAATAATAATAATTTAACTAAATAGCCCAAAGTGTTTAATTTTTGGGTGTGGTACCTGTATCGAACAGAACAGTAAGGCTGTATACTGGTATTACTACCATCGGTCACTAAGGAAGAACTAACTTGTCACCAGAAGCTCAATACATAAGAAACCATGGTGTATGATTTAAATAATTAACTTTGTCAGCTACAGTTCATAATGAATATCACCATATCCCTAGCTTGTGGATGACCAATGGTGCATATACTAATTTATTATTAATATAAATATTTTATTCTGCTGGAAGAGCTTCATAGCTTTCATAATATTAATTAACAATGTATTTCAATGGTAATTAACACAAAAATAAGAGAATAAGATTAAATAATCAATAATAACAGTTTGAACAGGGCAGCATTCTGTGTTTCGGTACTGACAAGCTGAGATAGATGAAATTATTAATATAATTTAGCATGAGCTACATAACTTGTGTTACAGCAGGTTTTGCTACAGACATACAGGACATAATTTTAAACATTATAAATTATTATAATATTTGTTACTGTTCTTACATTTTTCTTAAGACAATGCGAAAACTTGATCTAAAAGTGCCAACAGTTTGCCTGTTATGGATTTTGAAACCCTTCTGGTTATAACCCCAACCCAAACCCCTTACAAAGTTGTATAATTCTAGGGTATATATACCCCACTGAGAATTCAAGCTTGAATACCATGTGCGTAAACCAAGACGAGCCAGTGTACAATGGAGGAACAAGAAGACGTTTCAAGATAGTATTCAAGATTGTTTCAGTAATATATAATTTATAGACCTCCTCTTGGGGAATACTCTCAGCATGTAATATCATAGCTATCGTTCCGACGGGTTTTATCAAATTCCTGTTGCTCCGGGTCTATAAATCATAAATGTTATCTATGGGTTATCCTCCTCACAGGCCAGGCCTAACTGTGCCATAATGGACGAGGTAAACCCAGAGTGTTGGGCCTAGATCTCTTCTAACATTCATTATTAAAGTAAAATACATTTAACTGATCAAAGTTGTTTTAGGAGTACTATAAAAGTTTTGTTCTGTGTAGCTGCAGTGCAGAAATCCCACATTATATTGTGGCAGTCCACTAAAGTTTGAGTTTTCAATTGGTTTACATGAGAATGCCGATTTATTTACATTATTTGTCAATTACTATACTGCTTCAAGCTGCAACGAACGCAGTGCATGACAAATAAAACCTGCAAAGTGTGAACCTGTCAACAGTTTCGCACAAAGGTAGCTGATAGTACAGTCATGTTTGTTACCGCATCAGCTGATATCATGACGAACTAATTGACAGGCTCATATAAAATGTTCAGACTACGATATCTACCATTACGATATAACCATTAGACATATCTAATGAAAGCTTGATTAACAGCCTCTGACATGCCTACAAAAATATTTTTGCAACTGATTGCTTTACAGCTGTTCATTTGCACAGCTTACATTTGGATTCACGAACTTCGATAAATATATCTTTTAAAACTCTAGCAACTCATGCTATACGCTATACATCAAATCAAAGCCTGAATAACATAGTCGATCATATTTGCAAAACTATCTTTGTATTATTTACTAACAACTTTAAAAAAGAGAAAACGGGTTTACCTTTTGACGCCATGTAAAATTTACGAACTTCAGAAATCTTCAGATGATGATATCCTCTGAACACTGCATTTTATGAACATTTATGAACTTTTTGAACACAAACCTTCATTCGTCGTATAACCCGATAACACATTCTGTACCGTGTACATACTTTTCGTGTTTAAATATCCTCTGTTCATTCAGCTTGCCATGGTGGCTTCACCCCTGCATTAAAAGGCGGTACTCGCGCTGGCGTCAATTTAAATTTAAACGCCAAATTTAAATTTAAACGCCAAATTTAACCAACCAAAAAACTGTTGATGTTTGGCACCACCACTGCAATGGATCACTTGCAGTAGGAATTGAAGGATCACCTTTGTATCTTGTCATTTCTTCTTCTGCTCTATCACTAATCTATGCGCTGCCTTCCTCTGGCTTTTTGGTGGCAAACATGCCAAACATGTCACCAAATATAACTTCTTATTTGGAGTTTCCCCTGGTTCATTTGATGCAACCGATGGCACCAATGCTTTATCCTGCTTTATCATTGTGATCGACTGGGTCAGGGTGTTCGACTGTTCTAGCTCAACACATTTTAAAGCCAGTGAGGAGTATATTTTGAGTCGGGTTTCTTCTTCTTGTTGGAGAGACCGAAAACGGGGATCCAAAGCAGAACTTCCAAGAAGAAATTCCACAACATCTGGTTCTGTATATCTCTTTCTGATATCCTGCACAATAGCTTCTTTCATCTGCTTGACCAATTGAGAATCAGAATCCTTCACAGACATTGATGTCATGATTTACACTTTTCACTGGCATGATCATCGAAACAGTAGGATGCTTCTCTGTACACATACTGTAACTGTAGTTATTGTTTTCATGGGCTTGAGAACCTCAACAGCTTCTTCTGCTTTGGAAACATCACTGTCAGAGAGGGTATCAATATCCGTTCCATTCTGACGAATTTCCCTGCTCATCAAGACAGCCATAATTGCTGGTCGTTGTTCAAGATAGCGTGACAACATGTATCATTAATTCAAGATGAAATTCCCTTCAGCTGCTTGTTGTCAGTGAGATGATACCAGTTGTTTAATCCCTAACGTGTTCCCCTGACACAGTGAGTGTTAACCTTATACCCAATTATACAGTAGCTATATACAGTATATATCCTACAAAATATAAATATATACATATTTGCAAGCCTAGGACTGGCATTGTCTATGCCTAATACAGGACAAAGGTGTTTACACAGACACACTAAGCCATTGGCCAGACAAGCATGCCATCAGCTGAGCGTATAAACACTGATTGGTATAACCAGTGTGGTGCATGTTTACACTATTAAAATCAGTAAAATGTAAGCCAGGCCCAAGGTGGCATTCAGCCATGTTGGTCCTGGTTAGTCCTATAGACTTGCAGTATAAACAGAGCTATAATCTGTACTTTTTTACATCCTTACCACTAGTACTGGTACTCACTATATAGGCTAATGATCAAGTATTGCAATTATTCCATTGTGGATGAGGTTGCAAAGTGACCGAGTGAAACAATGGTGATGGATAATTTAAATAATTAAAAGTATAAGATCTGCCATTCAAAATTTGTATTAACATTTGTTATTCTGCAATATTATAATAAAGCACATAATTTAAATGCTATATATATATATATATATATATATTCTAATCTTCCACTCATCTTCTTTGTGCTTTATTTACTTTCACATTTAAAAGTCTTTCACTTGACATGATTGTGGTTACTATGCATCTTTCAAATCAATCAAGAGTCCACAAAATGCGACAACACATACGAATCGAACAAAACAAAACCAGCCGAAAATTATTGAAATTTGCATAGTTCATTTTACATACCTGTAGTTCATAGCTGTGTTTTGCTCAAATTTGCTAAAGTAAGATCGAGCTGTAAAAAGTGGCCAAGTTCACCATATAGCAACTGGTCTTGCTATGCAAATTTTGAAACGATTTACATATTCAGATCTTTAGAAATATATTGTTTCCAAAATATGCAGATGTTTATAAATTAGCATAGCATTACCAGTTGCTACGGCCAGCTTCGCCACTGGCTGTAAATTAAGGCAAACAATTAGATTCAAAGAAGAAACTGGTCTAAACAATGCGCTCGTTACTCGTTTTTTGTTTACAATTTTTACTGATCTCTCCAACCCTGACTTCGCTTACCTAGCTGGACTTGTCTGTGTAAGCATCACCAAATAGTATGGAGTTTCTACTCGCGATTTTCGACGCCTTTGTTCACAGTCTTTCGACCTTGTTGATGCAAACATACCTTATTACCTGTTGTTGGTTTGGTTTTCCCGCAGGCAATATCGGACTTTACTTCCTGTCCCCTTTCGTTCTCCTCTGCTTGTGCAGCTTCAACCTGCCATTCGTTATTTAAATTACTCATTTCACGTGTTTTCGAGTTTCCAATGCTGTTTAAATTCACAAACAGTAATAAAATCACTCCGACCCATAAATATCCTTGTCCTCTTCATCATAACCAGGACAACCGATGTTCTCCGGTTGATGGATACCTATATTTATACGCGGCCACAAACATATTACAGAACTAACTTCCCCACAAACGACCGGACATTCTACGACCCCGTCAAGATTATCACCCTCGCCCCAGCGCCTTCGGCGGATTATAGTAATAGTTAGTTAATAATAACAGTTTTGTTTTTATTAACTATTACTATAATTTATAACCAGTGGCAGAAACTTGCTTTTCATTATAATTGTAAATATTTCTGACAAAAGGTGAACATTTCTGACAAACTGGCAATTTGGTGTAAAGTTAGTGTGTGAGGAGGGGGTGTGGCTACCCCACCCAACCACAACTTCTGCCACTGATTGTAAGTTGTTACTCTTGAAAATTATAATTTTTCACAAATTATAATTTTAATTTACCAGTTTGGAGTGTTGGAACATTACAAAGTAATGTTGTGAAAACAGCTCTAAGTTTCAGGACTTTCTCCTCGCTTAACTGATACACTTGACATTCCTCTGATTTCCTCTGAACATGTAGATGATCTTTCCTGCATGGCAAGCTCCTTTGTAATCGCACTATGCTTAGGTGTACATGTATCTACTGCCCGATCATAGAATGAATGATAACTCATAACTGTAGGATATAGTACATTGCTCTACATTCAAAATTTATGTCAACGTTGGAATGAGGTTGTGTCACAACGTTCTCACAACGTTAAAATACGTTTTAATAATATATTTGCTAGCGATTCAAAAACTTCGAAAACGCAAACCGAATTGACGTTGAAATGTCGACGTTGCCGACGTCCATATATGCGACATAAATAACATATATTTCAAGCATGGATTTGCTTTATTTATACATGTACCTTGGAAGCACAAAACGATTGAATCCTACAGTCTTTAACCATTGAAAATATAATTATATATAGAAGCATATGCTATATTAGTTTAGTTTAATTAAATTCGTCGCAAAACATTACAACACTATAAATAAATCTACAAACATACTAACACATACATGGTTATTGTTGCGACAGGGGAAAAAACAGGATAATTCCCAATTGACATTTACCCCTTTAACATTAGTAAATATAAAAATCTCGATATAAAGGACGCTACAAGACGCGTACACTCATACATATAATACATTAATATTAAGGAGGTTCATAGGATGTTAAATTTTCCATGTAATTTTTTGTCATTTGATTTCTAAATTGATTTAGTAAATATATACGTTTTAAGCTAGATGGTAATTTATTCCATAGTTCAATGGATCTTGGAAAATATGATTTCCGATAGTAGTTTTGATTGTGAATTGATAGTGGACGGTAGTTGGTAATGTCAAACGCACGCGTAGTTATTCTTCGGATCTCGACAGGTGTAAGAAATTTACTGAAGTCAACATCAAGTTGGCCAATTCTATACTTGAACAAGAGAATCAGATCACTGATCTCTCTTCTAAATTCCAGGGGAAGCATATCAAGTGTTTCCAATCTACTCTTGTAAGTGATATCATGGCTCGGGTAATTCAAGATAAATTTAGTTGCACGCCTCTGAACATTTTCAATGAGGTGGCGATGTTTGACTGTATAAGGAGACCAGATATTTGAGGCATATTCAAGTATGGGTCTTACTAATGAAATGTACAGCAACTTACGTATCCTTGTGTCAATGATGTCACGTCCACAGACGCGCTTAACCAAGCCGAGGATTTTATTTGCTTTCGCACACATTTTCTCAATGTGCAACTCCCAAGACAAATTATTTGATACCGTTATTCCAAGATCTGTGATGTCTGTAACACACACCAACTGATGATCTTCCAGCTGATAATTGTAAGCGGAATTAGATGGTGACCGGTCGCTTCCTTGACATTCGAAGAATTTTACATTTTGAAGAATTAAATGGCATGTTATGATCTTTGCTCCATTTATTTAAGCAGTGAAGATCAGCTTGTAGTTCGCGTCGAGAATTGATAGACGTAATAGGCCGGTAAAGCTTTGAGTCATATGCGAATAATGCAAGGTTTGACTTACTAGTTAAGTAGTTTGGCATATCATTAACATAGATCACAAATAACAGAGGCCTCAATGGATCCTTGAGGTACCCCTGATGACACTGGTAGCCAATCGCTGAAAGCACCATCCAGCACTACACGTTGGGACCTGTCGCTAAGATAACTGTGGAACCATTCTAAAAGTTGACCATCAATTCCATAGCATTTTAGTTTATCGAGCAACAAGCGATGGGGAACCCGATCAAACGCTTTAGATAAATCCAAGTGGATGACATCGACTTCTTGACCACCAGCTAGAGTGTCCAAAATACTATGGTAAACCAACAAAAGTTTATTACCATTGATCTGCCTTTTATGAATCCATGTTGAAAGTTATAGATGTTAGGAGAAAACACAGGAAAACAATGATTGAACACACATCGTTCCAAGATTTTTGATACAATGCATAGTAGAGATATAGGCCGATAGTTCTTGGCCAAATATTGTTCATCCCCCTTAAATACAGGAGAAATGTTGGCTCTTTTCCATATCATGGGTACATGGCCCAGAGATAGCGACATATTAAATACTCGACAAAGTGATGGAGCAATTGCTTCGGCGGTGTTTTTTAAAAGTATTCCTGGAATATTGTCAGGGCCACTCGACTTTGTTGGATTTATATTGTTTAGTTCACTAATAACTTCAGAAACCGTGATCTCAACATTAGAAAGTATATTATACGAATCTAAGGCAGAGTTGTCATTGGAAAAGCTGTCCCATACATCCGTCTCAGCAGAACTAAACACTGAGTGAAAAAACTTATTCAATAAATCTGCTTTCGCTGTAATCAGTAACAAAATCGTTCCCGTCACGAAGAAAATTAGGCATTACATTGACTCTTGTTTTAGATTTTACAAAAGACCAAAAGCGTTTCGGGTTTTCTGCCAAAGATTCATCAATTTTACGTGCATAATCAGTTCTCTTTTGCATAATAAGCTGTTTGACAGAACATCTCAGATCTTTAAATTTCTGCCAACAAGCTGCTAAACCAGTTTTTACTGCTCTCCTTCGCACTGCATTTTTCTTCTTAATTAGTGACAAAACTTCATTATCAATCCAGGCGTGACGTTTTGAACTCTTGATCGTACATTTGGGTATATACCCAGTCATCATTTGGATATAAATACATCACACCAGTTTGAGGCAGTCTGATTAACATCATCATATTCAAAGCAGAGGTCCCAAGGGACATTACGAAGTGCTTCAGTTAGACCCTTCCAATCTGCATTTTTGAACTTATAAACAACGCGCTTTGTTTCAATTTTCTTTGGAATACACATGTCAATGTCAAAACTGATCAATTTATGGTCGGTAAAAGTCAAATCATAAAAACCATGGACATTTACTATTTTCTCTGGAAAATTCGTGAGGATTAAGTCCAATATATTGTCCTTCCTCGTAGGGAAGCTGATCATTTGCCACAGAAAATTATCCTTGACTAATTTTGCAAAATAGTTGTGTAGGGAATCGCTAGAGTTAGCCGTACATGTTGACCAGTTCACATTAGGCAGATTAAAGTCACCACAGATAAGCATTTTGTCAAAGTTAAGTCTAGAAGTCTAGAAGCATAGAGTAAACTTTTCTTTAATTCCTTCAAGTAGTTCAAATCGGTATCTGGAGGTCTGTAGAATACAACTGCCAAAATTTTACGTTTTCCTTCGGGGCGCAGTTCACACACTAGTACTTCGGCATTGTACTCAAGATCAGTCCGACGAAAACTTTGTATATTATTTTTAACAGCAAGCATAACACCTCCACCTACTCTTGTATCTCGATCACGTCGGTAGATGGTAAAATCTAGACCAGGCAGAAGTTCACAATCAAGTATATGTGGTTTAAGCCATGTTTCGGTAATAAAAACACAATCAAAATCAATGACTGTGGCTTGCAACTCAGTAATCTTACCGACTATGCTTCTGGCATTCATGTATAAGCATTTTATTATCGGATAAAATGTCTTAGTACCTGGACCTGGTTGAGGATGTACATCAGAGTTATAATCTTCGAGGATGGGTTAAATGAAGATGTACAGTTCGCGTAGTAGTTTAATCGTCTTTGGAAATATTTCACTCGATAAACAACATACCTCCTGACACGCAATCCATGACAAATGGGAAGTATAGCTCTAGGAACACACAAATACTTTGATACTCGTCGTAGTTTTTGAGTAAATCCACGTTCCATTCCAGTAATAGTTGAAGTAAATTCATATTCAACAACATAGAAGAGCAATAAAGACAACTACAACAGCAACACATTTTCGCGCCGCCATCTTGTACCGTGTTAAGCATGCTATCTCTCTCTCTCTCTCTATATATATATATATCAATATATAATATATAAACTGGATCAATATATATATATACCGGGTGACCCAAAAAAAAGTACTCCGGTTTGATTCATAATAACTTCTAAACCACTGAAGCTATTAAACTGAAATAACTTTCATTAGATAGATGGAAGACTAGCTTAGATTTTGATATATTACAGTTGTATTTTACTTACAAATTCACGGAGATATTAATGTTCAAAATAGGTAGCATATTTCTGGATGTGTCTAAAATATGCAAAAAAACGCCGTATCAAATACTTAATGTTGGATGTCTCTGGGGAGTTGCATGTTATGTCTTATGGAGTTATGGTTTGATTGTGTTTCATAATTCTGAGTTTATTCTGAACATGAACAAATTTGCAATGTACCACATGATCAGCAACCGCAGAATTTAGAAGAGCTTCGCAGCATGCCGTAATCTAGAACAACGAATGATCCATGACTCCTTCGACGCAATGGTGTCACGGGCTAGGCAGTGCATTCGTGCTAGAGGACACGCGATTCCGAACGAATAAATCTTGCTTGTATTTTGCAAATAATAATACTTCGTTTCATAATAAACAATTTGTCAAGTGGCATTTATTTACTGCTAATAGTGCGTGTTTCAGTTGAGCAAAGCTTGATTAATATTTGATACGGCGTTTTTTGCATATTTTAGACACATCCAGAAATATGCTAACTATTTTGAACATTAATATCTCCGTGAATTTTTAAGTAAAATACAACTGTCATATATCAAAATCTAAGTTAGTCTTCCATCTATCTAATGAAAGTTATTTCAGTTTAATAGCTTCAGTGGTTTAGAAGTTATTATGAATCAAACCGGAGTACTTTTTTTTGGGTCACCCGGTATATATATGTTTAAGTGACTCACAGCTGTCCCAAGCGCCTTGTCTCGGCAAGCATTCGCATATTATATATAAGGTAATACGAAATAGTCCTTGTTTCTTGATCAGTAATCGTAAGATTTATCACTAGTAGTCCTGGTATTTATTTGAAGAACAGATCAACAGAATTATTGTTCCTCAGGTCAAGTCTCCGTAGCATATTTGTGTTTAGCCGGAACACGTTGTATCCATTTTCTTCATTGAATATATAATACAGTGATATCTTTATTAACCCAAGAATTTGGTCAGAAGTATAGTGGTCCTCTTTTGTGAAATATATTGTTACAACCATCAGAATTAGCTTTGGTTGTCCCCTATAGTTGTTGACGCTTGCCTTCGATCGCTCGATATGTGTGATTAAGCATAGCTTAACAGTTGTACAGGATCAAAATTTGGCGTTTTCTGATTGGCTTAAGCGGATACGGACCTCTGCGAAGACAGTCCAGCTTGTTTGTTTCTAAATGAAGGTCAGCCTCGCCTGATTGGTTAAAAATTCATAAAATTGATCCTTCGAAAGTGTGAAATTTATGAAATGAGAATTTATCGCGGTGTCAAATATAATTGCTAGTTATTGCCACATTTTAAACAACATACTTTAATTAGCCATGCATAAGATCTTTTGCTGAAATTGTTGTGACGCTAATGCAAGCATAATTTGACGTTGAATCAACATCTATTTCTTACGTTTAATACACCGCGGTGGATAAAGCTAATATATTGGCATTGTCATGAAACATCAAGACACTATATATGCAATCAAAATTCAACGTCGAATCGACATATATTTCTGACATTGATATCATGTCGATAAAGCTACATCGATTCGATGTTGCGGTTTGGTCAATCACGCTGTGATTGGTCAGTTACCATGTTTATATCAGGCTATATAACATGGATGGATTACGCTATCGTCCATCGTGATACGCCATCAATTAGCCATCATACGCCATCAACTAGCCATCATACGCCATCAACTAGCCATCGATTAGACATCACGGCGCCATCATACGCTGTAAGGAGAATTTACGTGTTGATAAAAAAGATATTTGTACATTTTATTTGCTTTCTACGGGTTATTTTATAAAAGAAATAGAAAACATTTTTATCCGTATTCCCATACGTTATATAAATACTCGTGGAAGTATGGGAGAACTCGAAATCGCGTGGAAACACTCGCCCTACGGGCTCGTGTTCCCACTATAATTTCTCGTTCTCCCAAACTTCCACTCGTGTTTATATAACTGTATGTAAACACGGAAAATGTTTTCTATTTCTTAAATATAGATATGGTATAAAACTTCTTCAGGCAAAATAAGATAATAATACATATACACACATCGATAAAGATATAATTAGACTCGAGATCAAGTTTAGAGTTTGGGTAAGATTATGGTTTGTTTGTTACCGATGTATTTGAATCTGGAATTTATATGAGGGTTAGATCATCGATATAAAGTTTACGTAAAAACCCAATTTAAGTAAAGAAACTCTGGTCAGTTAAATTGTTTTTAAAACTTAGCCGAAAATAGCAAACGATTTAAATGAATAGTCTTAATAGAATCAAGTATTAGTAGTATCCTTGATTACCACAAGGTTACCAATTTGTCCCTAAGGAATTATGGAAAGTGATCCCAAAAAATGCGTGCATCTCCAGCGGCTTTTGTATTTTTGCATAACGAACAGGATAGAGTTTATTAAAGAAAAACCCTAGTACTAGCTATTTATTTATACGAAAGTTTAAATTACAAGACAGTAAGGCCAAGGGTCATTACGCTATTAAGTGGATTACTGTCACCATGTTCCTAAACACGTTTAGGTGTTTGCGGATTTTGTTAAATACATTCGTAGCGGTTTTAGAATGCTTGATCTGCAACCTGCAAGTACAAATTAAGTTCACATGTTCATTACTATTACATCATTTTCGAATTTTTCACATACATAGCGCATGTACTCAACAGTGAACAGTCTCAACAATACTATACGCAGACTATTTTAGCTTACCTCGTCTTTTGTTGAAAACAATCATCCGAGATAAGCAGATCTCGCCAGTTCTCCGGTGTGGTCATCACCCTCAATCTCCAGTAACTTTCCTCAAGTTTAGTTATTTGAAACTTTCGTAGTTTCTCAAGGTCTTCTGTTAACGTAAGCCACTCCGGCTTGTTGTGTCTGCGAAAGGAGAGAGTATTGAGAGCATGTGATGATATCTTGTCACTCCACTCAGTTTAATGAAGTTCAAGATACTCTTCACTTCATACTCCCTTTTCTTTATCGCATCTCCACGAACAACATGGGCAATCTTCTTTAGCGCATACCCCAGTCTTTGTGCGGTTGAAGGCTTGTCGAATACATAATCCTTGAAGCCTCATAATTTTTTAACCGTTACAACAACCAGGTCAAACCGGTCTGGTGCCAGAAGATCCTTGATGGTCACCTGCATTGCCAACTCTTTTCTGGCCTGGATCACAAGTCTGGCTATCTCCCTTCTAAGATGGTGCTGCCGTATATTAAGATGATTGGGTCACTTCTCACGACCAACGTTATGTTGTCGGGCGTCATTACTTGCAGTACGTACTTCGACAGCTCATCACTGCTGCCAGCAGGATATTTGTTGGCCGCGAGAAGTAACCCACCTTCATAATGCAGCCTTCTGTTTTCTGCATCACTATTCGTCTCCCGAAACTGGCACGACAAACCCAAGACAATACTTGCACGGCTAGTAATCGCTTGGGTTTGGTTCGCCCTCTGATGAAGGTCACCTACATACTTTCAGATTGTGAGAAAAGTGTCCCTGCAGTCTCATCTTTTCCATTGCCTTTTTAAATTCTTTCGACTTTTTTTCAAGCACAAAGCTTCCACCATCTCCCTCTCATCTTTATGCACCCTTGAGGTGGCGAACTACATCTCCAAATTCCTTGTCGCAGTAAAAACATACGTTTTTCCGGTCGTACACTCGCTTGCCATCTTTGTTCATTTTAAAGAGAGCAACATACACTTGAAAAAGAAGAAAAACCTGTTATTAAATTACAGTGACTTTCATAGGGTATATTGTTTATTTGTTGCCTACATAGTAATGTAGAGTGCAAATGTTACTATAGACTTGCTCCAAGTCTCTCTCTTTGTCGTCCCACGATATGCACGGTATGCGGTATCCCCGGTCTGCGGTATCCCCGGAAAGCGGAAGTGCGACAAGAGGGGAGCGCGAGAGAGAGACTTGTTGAACTTGGACACCGGAAATTCATTCCACATAGTAATTGCTGTTGAAACAAGCAGGGGCGAGAGTTAACTTGGATATGCATTGCGAGTTGCGACAAGATGGAAAGAAAAAAAGATACTGATTCTGCGATATCTTACTCGCTTAAGATACTTGGTCTTGATGGGGAAATAAAGTTGAAAGACTATCAATCGAGATGTTTAGAAGATCTTCTGTGCACATCGCGCGATATCTTCTTAACTCAACCAACAGGTTCTGGTAAAAGTCTGGTTTATCAGCTATTTCCGTTTGCCTTGGAACATTTGCAAGCACAACAAGTTGGGGTCAATCCTACTGGGAAACAAACCAAGAACATTGTTCTTATTGTTTCACCCTTGATATCACTGATGAAAGACCAGATCGCAAAACTTGTCGACAGGTTCGGACTATCGGCATTTAACCTTTCCGATGCCAAGGATGTCCCGACGAGGGAGAAGCTGAAAAATGGCGAGTTTACGTTTGTGTTTGGTAGTCCAGAAACTTTTTTGGCGAAAGAAAATCGAGAGGTTTTAAAGTCGCAGATTTACAAAGAAAGGGTCATTGGAGTTTTTGTTGACGAAAGCCACTGCGTAGCCAAATTGTTAGTAACTTTCTACGTATTTAGATTTTTTTTGTCATCATGGCCATGGGGCGACCAATTTAAAATATAAGTGTATCCCCTGTATTAAGTTCAAAGACAAAATAATATTTGCTTCATAACGACGTTAAAAAGCCTCGGCTCATTTATGTTTATAAGATTTTAATTTAAAATTTAAATTAGCGATCATTATTAATGAGGTCTATGTTTTTGTCAGTCGTGTTCAATTTCCATCCATGTACATTACATATGATGTGCTAATCTAGGCAAGTGGCCATTACAATGTGATTAACTACAAAATCAATATACATTTTTTTTAGTTTCATCTTAAAGGAGCACCATATATAAAATAATTAAATTATAAAATACTATGATTTGTTTTTTTCTGTTTTCATTAAGGGTATTAATTCAGCAAAGAGCAGAGCATTTCGTGAGTGCTATGGTAAATTGGCAGAGATTAGATCTCTGCTTAGACCTATTCCATTTGTGGCGCTTACAGCAACAGCATCGAAAGAAGTCCAAAGTACAATCACTAAATCCCTTTCAATGTACTTGATTGGAATATATGCCAACATATATTTGATTTAGTTCATGGCCTTAGAGATGTCATTGAAATATCCAAAGATTCTGATGTTTCATTGGGTGATCTCCATTTATCCAACCCAAATGACAGTGACAGTACTGAAAATGATGACAGTGACTTTGAAAACTTTCAAGCAACAACATTCTCTGGAGCTGAGCCAGATTCAAGCAGTGACACTGAATATCATACATGTAAACAATCTACCAGGTCTTTATAACCTTACCTGGCCTACATAGACATAATTTGTTTGGTCTCCCATTGAGGAGATTCACCTCCCTTTCTAATTTTGTTTATTATTGCACACTTAAATGCAATATTTGGCAGCAATACTAATTGTATAGGAATGTACACTTTTGTACATTGGTTGTATATTGATTTATATTAAAAACTTATTTGTTTACCACCACCTTTTCACAAGTTAGGAGGTCTCCACCGAAAATTGTATCATCTAACTCACCATTTGGCTTCTATGGTATGTATTTGTGAATAGTCTGAAGTATCTCAATCATGTTAGAGCTTTTGTTCTCATCCTTATTTAATACACCAAGGGCAATCTAAATTTGCAAGAGTTAATGTTTTATATAGGAAAACAAAATAATTTTAATTACACATTTTACCCATATTTTTTGGGCAGTGGTGGGGGGGGGGGCTAGAACCCCCCCCCCAAAAAAAAAATCATTGCCATAACCTTTTCTATTTGTTTGAAATGCATGTTTGAGGGGGTGCAAATTACTTAATATGTCTTTGTGAATACATTATAGGGCATGGCCAAACCTTATTTAGACCAACTAACCCAATAAAAATTCATAGTAGAAGCTTTGCAAATTTAGTTGCAAATAGTGAGAACCAAGAAAAATAACATAAGTACATTTTGAATTAATATTTAACTGCACGTACCTTTTTTGACTTTGTAGAAGTATATTTAACATTGGGATGTTCACAATGATTGGGAATGTGTTCGGCTAACCATTCAAAAGCTGGCACATACTTTTTAAGAGTGTTCCCAATGAGGTGTTTAAAATCTTCGCGAAGAGCACAGTTGTCGTTTCTATCTGGAACAAAATTGCACAATTGTTTGCCAGCAAACTGCGCTGGGATCTGCTGGATTACGGGCTTTCCATCTGCAGATTCTTCAAATGGAACCCTGTTCTCGACAGCGATAATGTTAAAAAGATCGTACTGTTTAGTTTCTCTTCCCTTTCCCATATAACGAGGCGAGGTTCTGACATTGACATTGTCACCAACAAATCTAATACCAAGATTGTTCTTATCGAAGGAATCCTGGTCTTCGGACGCAATATTGGCATGGTTCTCGTCAATTGTTTCAATTTCCGTGTCAATTTCCTTGTAAATTTCATTGTCAACTTCCTTGTCAATGTGGGTTGGCAACTGTACAATTTCTTTGTCATTGCTAATAGCGATATTTACGATGCATGAAAAGTACTTGTAAAGGATCGTTTACATAGATGTGTTACTTCTTGCCTTATATATTTTTCTATCTCGCACAATAAATGTTCTTTCAGACTTTCTATATTTAAAAAAGCACTTATCTTCGCGTAAAATTGCATCTGCAATTTTGGAATAATCGTCATGTAATCCTTTGACGTTTCCATCACAATCAACAATACATGCCTAAAACGAAAACAAGAAGACTTTTTAGGTATTGCAACAAGGACGAAAATGTGGAAAAATTAAGGTATGGCTAAATAGAACCATATATTCTTCAAAAATATATATACCGATTGGTTTCGCTTAGCCGTAATTATTATATACAGTTTTCTTCAGAATAGCTCGAATATTTGCACCGAAAAAAAGTCCAAAATAGAATCTCACCTTTTTGTTTTCAGTGTCAACAGGAACATCTGATGTTTCGTGAAGAATGGATCGTCTGGCTTTTGAGGTTGTTTTGACAGTCGAACATTCAGGCATCGGTGACAATCCACGTTTTACATGCGTCCTCATGAAAGCTTTCCCAGCTTTTCCTTTAGTTGATTTTAACAGCGTCCGATTGTCAGACACAAGCTTTTGCCCTTTCCTTAACCGGTTAAGACAGGGACGACAGATGCATTTCAGATCTTTCGCTTGGTCTAAAGTACACTGTAAGAAATCTTCTACGGTTGTACAGGCATTCGTTTTTCCCCCTAATTTCCACAGGTTGATTTTGTGGCCGTGCTTCACTGCATTCCCCTCGTACTTTTTTTGTAGGTCTTCATAACAAATTATGCAAATCTCGTTAGAGGAAGGTGACAGAAACTCCGTTACCTTAACAGGTGTGTTTTTATCAGCCATGGCAAAAACTCCGCGTAGAACAAAAAAGCGATAAAATGAACTCAATAACAGTACACTGTGGGGGGAAAACAAAGGGCTCTACCCCCTGAACTTTTTCATACGGTCGTGTGACTCATCCGAATTCGATCGCTTCATTGGCTTTGCCTGACCATCAAAGGTGCTGCTACTGTTGGGTTTTCAACAGTAATTTTAACAGGAATTACTATGTGGAATGAATTTCCGGTGTCCGAGTTCAACAAGTCTCTCTCTCGCGCTCCCCTCTTGTCGCACTTCCGCTTTCCGGGGATACTGCAGACCGTGCATATCGTGGGACGACAAAGAGAGAGACTTGGAGCAAGTCTAATGTTACTACAGCCACAGGGACCACAAATGAGCAATGGTGACCAGTACATATAATTGCCGAACTTAATATAAATGCAGTTATAATGTTCAGCGGCTATACAGTGTAGATTTAAATAAAATATATTTTAACTGAAGAACAAATGTTCGAAATATTTAAAAATTTTATCTGGACTGGCGAGAAGTTTTTTTGCTCTTTGTCATTCTCTTCAATTCATATATAATATCATCCAAGAGCATAACCTGCATCCATGTTTGTGGATCCTTCTGCTAGGACCGTTTTGGTCTGCCTGTTCTTTTTTAAATTATATATATTATATAATCAGAGAGCAATGTTATTAATACAGCTCTATTTTTGAGTATGTTTCAACATTAACCTCCAGTTGTGTATTAGTGTACTAATTACACTAAGTTAGTGTTCATTGAAGTATAAGGTTTTCAGGTGTGACATGCCATAGATCTTTTGAATGGGAATCAAATACTTTAAAAGTTTCTTCAGAAACCCTGAATATTGCCACTGTATTACAATCAATAGTCAATAAACAATGTTGATAGTTCATTTCAGAGGGCAATAATAATTTATTTAGACCACTTGTTAGTGAATAAAAAGGTTTATTGTCTGTTGTCATAAAAACATCACCAGCAAAGGGGTCACTGTATTGTAAATTATAGACTTTACCACACAGAGAAATCATTTCTGGGACATCGGTTAAAAGTAAAAAATATTTTGTAATCGAATTACTTATCCAGCTATAAAGGTTCTTTCCAGCAGACAGTATGGTATTTAAAAATGGTGAATCCCATGATTTCTTCGACATCGTTTGCCATTCTCAACAACAATGGTACATATACATTGAACAATTGAGTGAACAACAAACAAAATAACATCACTCTTTTAACATAAAATAACAGCAACGTTATATTCCAAAACGTGTCGTGCTTTTGGAAACTAAACGTATACATTTCTCTTGTTTTGAGAAAACTATTGTGACCACCAATTCTGGCTCGGTATTGCTCAATCGTAACTCCCATTATTTTCACACTCAACAAGGAGATGTTTGGGGTTGCGAGTTGTTTACTGTATTATGTAAAATATGTTCTAAGTCCAAAGTCCAGTGCTTACTGGTTTCGTAATTCGTTTGATTTGTATAATTGTATTTGATTTGAGATTTGTTTTATACTTTGATAGTTTGCTTTGGTATATTTTGCTTTGGTATATTTTGATCAAACGGGAGGTAAAACCACCACGATGATAAGTCTGATCGAATTGCACGCTGGCTTCGGCTGTGATATCCAATCACTATTGATAGCCGATAGGACGTACACCTACACAATATAAAATCAGAAATCAACATCAAATCAAATTTGGAAATATACAAGCGAATAGTTTATAACTTGTATACTTAGGCATATTCTGATGGTAACACTTTCAAGATTAAGTGCTCAGCTATTTTATGACATGCTTTTTTCATGTTCTTCAATTTCAACCACCCAAATTTAAATTATATTAGTAATGTCAATGGGATCCTACTACCTTAAAGCAGCAATGTGAAGACTTGAAATATATAATAGAATATATCGACCCAGGAAAAGCCACCCGACCACCAAAGGAAAATAATAGCGAAGGAACTTCATATTATTCATATTACGTTATTATTCATATTACTGTGTATTCATATTACTATGAATCATTCGCTATTTATATAATTTTCCTTTGGTCGTCTGGCGGCTTTGCCATGAATATATTTCACTCTCGATATTACAAGGATGGTTTCGTTTATAAACGAACGTAATATAGATTACGTTCGTTTATAAACGAAACCATCCTTGTAATATCGAGAGTGAAATATATTCATGGCAAAGCCGCCAGACGACCAAAGGAAAATTATATAAATAGCGAATGATTCATATTTTTAATAGACTGACTATAAATATTGTCGAAAACGTGGTAGAACACGCTTCCTAAAATATCTCACCATTTAGTTCACTGAATGTCACAACGCAAAACCTTTTACCCATCCTTTATTTAACTCACTCCCTTTTTGTCTAGACTCACACAGTTCTCTATAACACTGTATACTATTACAATACGCCGGAGTGATTACAGACTTCCGGCAATTGTGCGTCGCGTGATATAATATATCATAGTCCCCATATCCCGATTAAGTTATTGTCGCACAGTTTCCAACACACTCCCCCATATGACTCATAGACGGGTCATATGCATGATGAAACTGGTTCAACAACTTAACAAATAACAAAACAAATAGTAAAAAATGCTGTTCTAGTTCAATGTTACTAAATCAGTCTAGCTGTTCATCATTCAGTACATTTTGCAAACGCAATATTACCGCTATTGCAGCATCACGACTTGGTCTTGGATTAAACTCGTTCACCTTAGGATTCAGAGGTGTTGGTTCCTTTGCTCTCTCGACTGCGTCCAAAGGCATATCGCACGACAACTCCAATGGATACAACTGTTGGACTGCTCTTTCCAGACCATGTTTTCCAGTTCGGAGTCGAGCGGCACGAATCACGCCATCTCGTCCAACGATGACACTCTCCACAACCCCCAGCGGCCAATGATTCCGATTTCTCTCCGCGGACTTGATAATCACGATGTCACCCACTGTAATTTGGTGACCATGGCTTGAATGCTTCAACCGGTGGCGTTCTCGCAACGCTCTCAAATATTCAGTCGTCCATCGTCTCCACATTACTTCCTTTGTTGTTTTCAGAAATTTGGCTCTTTTTCTCATGTCTTTCTCTTCTTGGTGGTACGGCTCGGATTCTGCCAAGTAGTTGGAGTTCGTAGTCAGCGTTGGCAGTTGGATGTCTTCCTTGAGATAATTCAACGGTCGGTTATTGATTGTGACCTCAATATCTAGCAGAACTTCGGTCAGCTCATCCCACACGAGAATTCCACCTCCAGTCTTGTAGAAGGCCGCCTTCATCAGACCAATTAGGCGTTCAAATTGGCCTCCCCACGAAATTGAATGGTCGCAAAGAAATTCGTTTAACTCTTCATCCTTGCAAACTTCCTTTAACCACCTTGCTGCTGCTACAAAGGTGGATCCATTATCCGAGTAAATTATGGACGGTCTCCCCCTCCTCGCTATTAGTCGCTTCAAGCTCTTGATGAATTCCTTCGTCTCCAGACTAGGCAATAGCTCTAGGAACATACCACTGGTCAGGCTGCAGGCGTACAACACGATGTAGGCCTTTTTCTCCTTCTTTCCTTTACTGAGATACCTTACTGGACCAGCAAAATCGACACCGATGACGTCAAATGGCGTGGTCCCTTCGGTTCTTGCTCTTGGTAGCTGACCGTGACGAGGGCATTTCGCCGCGACTGCTTGCAACCTTTTACAACCCCAACAGTTCTTACAACACGATGTAGGCCTTTTTCTCCTTCTTTCCTTTACTGAAATACCTTACTGGTTTACAACCCCAACAGTTCTTAATTATCTTACCAATTCCGCTGTGCAGTGTTGTCACGTGCTCATGTTGTACAAACTTTGCGGTGAACAGAACAGAGTCAGGTAAGTATATAGGGTACTCCCCCTGAATTCGCCCTCGGCTTTCCCATACACCTTCAGAGCTTAACTGCAGGTTCAGTTGTTTCTGGTCTTCGTCAAATGTAGTCGTATCCATCCCCTGTCGTTGCGCTCTCAAAAATAGATTCTATCAAGTTAAAACAGAAACAAACTTACTCTGTAATATGCTGCCATAACGATTTCCAGATTTCCAACTCTGATTTCCAACTCTTCTTGACTTGTTACTTCTTCTGTGGTTAGGACTCTCCCCATGATTCCCTCGGAAGGGTGTCGAGAGTTATGCATGAATCGCGAGACACGTGCAAAAACCCTCATGGCTTTACGCAAGCCGAACTTATCGAGAAAGATGTCGAGATCATTGCTTATCTCAACTCCAACCGCGAAAAGTTCTCGTCGAACCTTCCTCTCTGCTTTGCTCTCTTCACTTGGTTGCGTCACCATTTATGCTGGCCATTGGTGCGGGTCGGCGAACCACGATGGTCCGCTCCTACCACACCGCCTCCACGACTGCCCAAGTCAGCTGGATTGTCGGATGTAGGGACGTGTCGCCACAGTGTGTTCGGTTGACTCTGCATCTTTCTTACCCTATTCGCTACGAATTGACGGTATTCACCCTGGTCGTTAAGCCAATGCAGGGCTACAGTGCTGTCCAGCCAACACTGGATATCTTCGGCCAGGTTGAAGCATTCTAAATCCTTGCGCACATTCACGGATAAGTTGAGCGCCATATGTCCTGCTACAAGTTCCAAACGTGGAATGGTTAACACCGATTTGGCAAGACGAGACTTGGCTGCAACGATACCTTGTGTCACACCAGAGGCTTGTTTTACGACGGCGTATACTACCCCGCTCACTCCACGACCACTTGAATCTCCGAATGCATGCAACTTTACTTCCTCTATTGGCTCTTGGTAGCTTGTGATACTGCGTGGGACGGACACGGTTTTTGGAAATTCTCGCTCCCATTTCAACCATCGGTTGGCCAACGGGTCTGGTAAAGGTACGTCCCAAGTGGTCTTCAGCTCACAAGCTTCACGGTATATTATCTTTCCTGTTAACAGTTCTGGTAAAACAAGTCCCAGTGGATCATAAATCTTGGCCAGATAAGCGAGGATTCCGCGTCTTGTTAACGTTGCAGGTTCACTCGGAAAGGAGACGTGTAAGGTGTCAGCGATCTTGTCCCACTTAAGGCCCAGAAGTTTGCACTCCCCCTGGGCTGAGGGTACACCAAGCTGTTGTTTGGAAACGAAGGCTCTCCATCGTCACAATCGGTCTCAAGTTCTGGCTCGTTTGAATGCCACTTATGTAGCTTGAACTTGGCGGCGTCGAATCTGTCAACCGCATCTTTCTTCAACTGCTTAGTTTCCATCACGGTCGGTCCTCCAGATATGAGATCATCGACGTAAAGACTCCTACGGATTTCCAGGACGCTCTTGGGATAGCGAGATTCCATACTTTCCAGTTGTTGTTGGATCACCCCATTCAGCAAGAAAGGGGACGGTGCCAGACCAAACACCACTCTAGTGAATCGCAGCGTTTCCATCTCGGTTGACTGCAGGTCTGTGATCCAGTGGAAACGCAATGCGTCTCGTTCAATCTCACGAACGCGCACTTGTAGGAAGGCCTTCTGGAGATCGCCAGCTATGGCGACGGCATGAAAACGGTTTCGGACGATGACACTCCACACCTGGCTATTTAAAAAAGGTCCAGTATTCGTTGAGTGACGGTGCGTTGTCGTATGCACGAGCTGAAGCGTCGTAGACGACTCTCAACTTGGTCGATTCGGCACTCCCTCTAACTACTGCTCGATGAGGCATGTAAAATTCTTTCCCGGTGACTTCTTTAGGCGCTCTTTCAACCACTCCTTTTAACTGTTCGCGGATCACAGCGTCATACTCGGTAAGCGTGTCAGTTCGTTGCAGCTTACGTAGTAGAGAATTCAGACGATGAACACTTCCTTCACGATTACTCGGCAGAGGTGGGTGACTCCCTTTCCATGGTAGCGCTGTCTCGTACCATCCTTCCTCAGATCTTGTTAGTTGCTCTTTAAACTCTTCGTATACGTCGCCCTGGTCTCCGGTTGCATCTACAAGACCAAGTACGTCAAGTGCACATAGGTTATCGTAATCGGTTGTGGCGCTGACTGCTTCACACTCAGGTGATACTTCTTGGTCTGCTGCTGGCGACATTATGGCCCATCCAAGCCAGGTGAATTTGGCCACTGGATCTCCTCGACGGCCCACGCGTAATCGTTCTCCGGTACGTATCTTGGCAAAGTCGTTGGCCCCCATGATTATGTGAGCCGGCAACTGGTCCTTCTCCTCGTCGTCATCCATGTAGACCCCTCTAAGGTGTGCATGTTCGCTGAGAACTTCTTGGTAGCGAGGATTTTCCAAACTCAACAGCTCTCTCTTTTCAACCTTGGTAATGTTCACATCGAGTTTAAATTCACCGGTGACGTAACATACTGTGACTTCGTAGACTTACATCGTGTATAGGGTGGCGTTGAAGGTGTAGGAATGTGGGTGGTGAGGGATGTAGATGGTTCTTCGTTATTCGCAAGACCCGAAGTGGTTTTTCCCAAATTTATATAACGTTGTCGTAATTTTATATTACGTATATAATAGGCCGGCATATGTAATTTTTTCAATTCTTTTAAAGCAACCGTCTGCTTATGTTGTGTAAGATTGAACATGTTTTGTTTGCTGACATTATGCGTTAAATCGTATAATAAATCATGATGGTTTATTCCAACACCGTTTAATTTTATTATATCTGTACCCCCAATTTAAATTCTTTTATTTGTTGACCACTTGTCACAGTCGGCGTTTTCCTTACCTCGGGTGATTCATCATTGGTCACCTCATTTTCAAGTTCATTACTTTTTCTTTTCATATTTTGTTGTCTTTTTAAAAAACTAACCATACTCTCTGCGACACGTTGATCATTAACTTTTTTCATTTCTTCTTTCATTTTATTTTTACTTTCAATAAGTTCGAAATTATTTTTGTTGTTAATTCCCTGCAATAATTTTTCGTTTTCATGATCAGTTTTGATTAAATCTAAAATTTCATTTAATTTACTCGGATTAATTAATTGCATTTTATTTACTTCGGTCATTTTTTTTTATTTGTTGGTTAAGTAATTTGTATGCTTTTTGATATATGTTGATTATACGAAAATCCTCAGATAATAATATTTTTAAATATTTTTTCTTTTATTTTGTTCTTTGAAAACTTATTCAAAATATATTTATTATCACTGGAAAGTTGGATAGAAATTTTTTTATTTAAAATATTTTTAGCAATGTATTGTAATTTATTAATTAATTGAGAATCTAACAACGTATTTTTTTTATCAATATCTGCTTTAAGATATTTTTTTAATGATGGTAAAAAATTTTTGTTTTTTTTTTCAAAAGCTTTTTTCTTTATTTTATTTAATTGAACTAATCTAAAAATTTTAAATCATCTTCGCAACTTGATGAAGAAGTAATGGAACTTTCACTATCCATTTCATCACTAACATCATCGCTAACAACATCGCTATCATTTTCGCTATCAACTTCATCCTCCTCATCATCATCTCTTGAATTATCATTTTTTCGTCTTTTTATACCTCTTCTTTTTTTAATTCATCATTTTTTTCTTCATTCATTTTTTTTTATGCGTAAACTGAAATCGGTGGAAATACAAGAATATGTTCACGATTTAGTGGTATTTTGTTAATAACTGGTTTTTTTTTTTTGGTTTATTTATTCTATTCTTTGTTGTAATGGGTTTTGTGTTCTTCATTTTTTTTGTACATCCCCTTGTTACAAATGTTGATAACTAAATGCTGTGTAATAATCTTGCAGGGGTATTTAATCCTACTCTAATTTCATTTCGAAATTCACCAACAAATATTAACGCCCCTGCCACTGTATTTTGAGAAAAATGAAAATCCACATTAACATTTCCCGATGGTCTTATGGGTAATACTGCAAGATGAGAGTCTCTATTATCTGTTAAATCAAATGCTAATATAGAATACCCGTTTATAAAGTCATTATAAGTCATGGGCATTTCTGAATAGTTGCGATTTAATACCGAACGTAATTTTGAGTAAGCTTCAGCATGATTTTCTATTCTCCCGGAAACAGCGTTATTACCGAAACTTCAACATTATCATAATTAGGCCAGTTAAACTCAAAAATATTATGAGTATATGATCCGTTCCAATTTGCTAATGGCGAAAATACAATATATAAACGTGTAGGAACGCTACCATTAAACACATCGATTACTTGATGTGAATTTCGTCCTGCAGCTAATGATTCAGTAATACAACGATAATTGGTTGTATAATATAATGTTTCTTTATTATGGGTCACCATCCCTATATTAAGCGCATTTGATAATTGTTTTTTGGGTTTAAATACAGGAATTTTTATTTTAAAATCGTCTAGGGTAATTATAGTATCAGCAACGGCCATATTAGCATGATCGGCACCCATCATTACAATTGTATTTAATGCCCGCGTTAAACGTAATTCAACTTTATACGCTGTAGGAATATATATTTCAGCACCACCTTCGCTAAATAATGAACAATCAATCTCATCTATCAAATACTGTGATTGATTTTGAAATGCAAGTGTTTTTTGTCTCCCTCCTGCATTTACGACATTAGCATTATCAGTGAAACCCACGATATCGCTCATATGTTCGGCTGTATCTAAATATGCTAAATTAAGCTCTTTAGAATCTTTATATCCCGACGGTGTTTGACGCGTTATAAATTCTATCCATGATGCAAAATGTGCAAAATTATCTAATGGTGTAATTAAATTTTCATTTATTTTTAATTCTTTTGTTTTCCACATTGTACGAAGGGGTAATGTAATCATCGAAAACCCCGATGCTGCAGGTGATATAACTCCAGCAGCATTTCTAATCGATACTCTAGCCATTATTTTAGCATCGCTTGTTTTCATTAATCCAACGGCGTTCCCATGCCTTGTAACCGTGTATACTGACGATTGATTATCTACAGGCGTTGCGATAATTTCCGTTTCACGACATTCCGTAAACGTATCATTATAGGGTGATGAAGTAAAAAATTGTAAAGGCTCTCTAAATAATATGTCATTTTTTTCCACATCTTCAATTTTTTTACTCTTTTTTTTTTTTTAAACGTTAATTTTAAGAATATTTGAAAGTGTTCCCAACACTTGAGGAAGAAACATACCCAGTGCCAATGCTCCACCAAAACCCCCTTTTTGTATTTTTCTTCTACGTTTTCTTATTCCTCTTTTGTTTTTTCTTTTTTTGATATATTTTTTACGAGTCATTTATTTTATTTTTAAAAAACAACAATAACCACAACAATAAAAATAATAATAATATCCACAACATTATGATTTTTTTATATAACTTTTTTTTTATTTATACTTTTTTTTACACAGTCTATCTATTTTGTAAAAAACGTATTACATTTGGGTCTATTTTTTTTCTATTTTTTTTATTATCACTTGTACAATAAGTATCTAAATTTAAATTTGAGGGTAATCCCACACCCTCATTTAATAAAATTTCTTTCTTAGTTGGATTTTCTTTATTTTTTCTTTTCACAACAAAATATGATGAATAATTTTTTCCACGATTTCTACCATTTAACAATTCAGTATAATCTTCTACGGATACTTCATTAATTTTTTCAGTCATTATTTTTTTCTTCAAATAAATTTATATATATCTTAATTTCTTCACCTTTTAACGGCACGTTATTCTCATAGTTAATAAAGAACTGTAGTGATTGTTTAGCCTCTTTATCACTCTTTTTTCATCATTTAATGATGTATAAGGATTTTTTTCGTCAATATAAAATAATTCTTTTATAGTATATATAAAACGTTGTGTTGCATTGGAAATAATAGTAGATGAAGAAACTGAAATCGTTCCATTAGTTATTTTTGTTGATTGTGTTATTGCACTGAAATCCATTTTGTTTGCACACGTAATTCGAAATGAATTTTTGATATTTTTATATTCAATCGAATTTAAATTCCATAAAAAATTTTCCCACTATTTACTAAAATGTAAAGAGAAAAAGGATAAAATATTTTATATTTTTTAATTATCATTTCCCCATTTTTTTCTTCAAGAACAATCAAAAGCATTATGTTGAATGTATTAAACAATCAATACTAAGCGTTCCTGAATCAAAAGGAACTAATTTTCCTGTAGTATCTTTAACTTTAATATGAATTTCTCTTATAATGTCTTTTTTAAATTTTCTCAATGATTTTGGGGGACTATAACAAATTAATTGTCCATTCCCCCCACCACCTTGTCGATTCCATTGAATGGGGACTGTTGTTAACAATTCGGCACAACTATCACCAACTAACCCCAGTTCTATTTCATCACAATATATAAACATTTTATTTAATCCGTCGGATACATCGGGTAAGTAATCAAAATGTTTAGAAAAAAGGGTTCGAGGTGTAGGGTTATCTTTTTTTATTTCAAACAAGAGAGGTACGATTTCAAGATCTTTTTCATTTTTTAAACCTAGCATAAAAGCTAATTTTTTTGAAAATAATATATTAATCTTTTGATTAAAAGAAGCATATTGAATACCCTTTTTTTCTATTGTAGTCTTGTTAGATAATCGAAATTCATTTACCTGTAACCCATCGACTGCTTTATTCGCATTTTCATATACCCAATACTCAATCTCAACATTAACATTAATAATTACTTTCCCATTTGACCCGATGGTACAAAAAATTTCAAATCCTTCTAAGATATTATTTAAAAATATAATTAATGAAGATAAATCATAAATTCCGTCGGGTATAATAAATTTATCCGATGTAAAAACGAACTCACTGTTTGCGTATACCGTATTATTAATTTCTTCGGGTATAAAATTCTTATAGGTTATGATAAATGAAAAAAAACATTCATCACCTACAATATTTTTAGTTGTTTGGGGATAACAAACTTGTAAAACTTCTAAAAAACATTCATTGTTCAAAGCATCAATAGGCTGTGCAATTTTCATTTCAAAATCATTAATCAAATTCTTTTGAAGTCCTCTTGATATTGAATTACTAGCAATGTGTAAATTCTTTTTTTTTTTAAAACTTGTAATTCAGCACGATAAAAAATTCCTTTAATTTCTTCACGTTGTTCGTCTTCTAATTGATATGTAACGGGATCGGTGATAAATACTTTTTTAATAACAAATATCTCATTTGTCCATCGTCGAAGACTACTTTTTTCAAAAATATTATTTTTTACTCTCACAATACGTACACGAGTACCTTCTCGTATCAGATCTTGAGTGGGAATAGGATAATTTAAATGATCACGTACTATTTTATTTTTTACTTTACGTATTTTTCCTTTTTTTTCTTCGCGATAAATTTCAAAAGGTGTCGCACCAGCTAATGCTTTATGTGCGGAATTATTATAACGATTAACAATAAGGGGTAAATACTGAATATAGTCAAATTCTCCAGTCATTGTTAAAACACGACGAACCATTGTTTTTAAAGTTCCAATTACACGTTCCACATGGGATGCTTTTATTTCTCTATTATACGTATGAAATACTTCAAAATTATATATTTTACTTAATTTCGTACGTATATCTTGAAATTCTGTTCCTTCATCACTTTGAATTTTAAGAGGGGCTATTCCTTCTTCAATAAGAATACTTTCAAATTTATTTTTAACATTATTAGACGTTTTCTTTTTTATTAATTTTACCCAACAAAATCTTGAAAAAATATCAATACACACCAACCAATAACGATATTGATTATTATATCGGGCTAAATCTTTATTTTCAGCTAAATCAATTTCCCATTGTTCATTATTTTTATTAACAGCATATTTCAAACGTCTATATATTTTTTTACTACTACTATGTAATCTATAATTAGAATAATCCTCATCAGTTAATGTCTCTCCTTTTAATAATCTTGAAGCTTTTTCAATAAAGTCAGCAGAAAATTTAGTTTTTTTTCTTTTTATTCATTTCTAAAATAAAGAAATAAAATAAGTATAGTATTCTTCAAGTTCATCAACGAGTTCTTTATCGCGTAATATCCCCATAAAATCAACTTCTATATTTTTACAGGCTAACTCTTTATTTATAGTATTACCGTACAAACATAATGTATCTTGTATATTTTTACAACATCTAAAACGATAATAAAATATTTCTGAAATTACTGATGGTTTTAAACGGTGACAAACCTCATCATCGTCACTTTCTACTTTTATTTTCTTGATCTTTTCGACATCGTTGGCGTCATCATCGTCGTCGTCAAAATTAAGTGGGGAGTTCTTTTTCTTCAATACTCGTTTTTTGACGGGGATAGGTTGGGATTTATGACCTGTCGCATGATTATACTTTCTTAAGGCAATAATATATTCATCCAAGGAATCTTTCTTTTTTATATGAAAACTACCCCAGTCATCTCCCCATACGATTTCACTTGGCGTTGCGTTGTTGTTGTTGCTGGTTGTCGGGGTTGGATCATCGTCAAATTCCATTGCATCGGATAATTCGTTATCTTGATGTTGATAACAAATTTCCAAACCACCCCACGCATCTGTACGAACAACCAAACGGCATGTTTGCTTTTTCCAATTTTCAAATCTTACCACTTCAAAAAATATCTGCACCGATTTCTCTTGAATGCTAATCTTATTAAGAACATTCAACAATGAAGGAATATGATCTTTTTTCACTTCAACAGCGCTATTGTATGTGTACTTGTCACATCTTTTATTTGTCGGATATACTTTGGCGAGAATAGCATTACCGTTGATTTTTTTTTGTGCAATTATTTTTACAGACAAATCTGTATACGATTGCATTTTATAAAAATGGTCATGTTGTTGTCTCTCATAAAGTTCCACCATCTCTGAATCTGTTCCCGAGTGAAGGGTAAATGATGAATCACTGTAGGGACAGTGCTTATTTTATACCCTCCGCACAATTTAAAAAAAATTGTATTCCATGAAAATGAAAAAAATTTTATTACACTAATAACCAACGTTTTATATCAAATAAACTATTTTGTTTTCTTTGCATAACTCCTAAAATTTTACATAACTTTCTATGTTGTTTTTTTGTTTTTATTTTACATTCTATTTTATTTTCTAGAAATGCAACAAGTGCTTTCCCTATTCTTCCATTTCCATCGGAAAAAGGATGAATGGTTTCAAAAATATAATAAATCAAAACTGATATTTTTTCTTTGATAGTTTTTTACGTAAAATTCATCTAAATGTTCCATATATTGTTGAATATATAAAGGATCAAGCCCCTCATGAAATCCAACAAATCTTTTTTTTTTACTGTAATGTCCAGCATTCGTTAAATGGGCCATAGATATTTCATGAATAGTTTTACAACATTCACTTATTTTCCATTTTTCATTTTTTTCCATATAAAATTTTCGAAGGGCAAAACAAAATCTCCCACATCTCATCCAAAATTCTTTTTCATTTTCTTCGTCTTCTTCCATTCGTATAACATCATACGCAAACACTTTAAATTTTATACAGTCTTTTAATTCCATTTTTTTTCTTCCTACATACACGTTTGTTCACTAATACGTTTATAAAAAATATCCCAATTAACATTCGGTTCAGTCAGTTCGTCTTCATATATAGGATTTTTTGAAATTAAATTATAATTCAATGTTGTTTGTATATATTTATATTAATTATCATAGTAAATAAATCTTTTACTTCATCTTCAACCATTATTACATGTGCAAATACTTTCTCATTATACTTAAATTCTCCCGTATGTCCCCCATAATTTTTTATTCGTGTAACATCGACAGGATGTAATAGTAGGGGGTGATTTTCATTTAAATCGTAATTACGTTTGTTTAAAATACTTAATTTCAGGGGATCAAACTCAGAAAAATAACTTTGACGCGTACAATTTTTATACCGACATTTATCAAAGGATACTTTACCCATTTTTATATAATATATAAAATTCCAAAAATCATATCTAATATTTTTTTCAGAAAGACCTTTTTTTTTGTCTTTTGAGAAATCTTCCTATAGGGTTATGTTCACGACAATAAAATATAAAACATGAAGTGACCATGGTAATATTTTTAGTTGAACTACAATAAACATAAGAATTGAAAATACTAGGTGCTACCATTAACAAATAAATATTTAGAAAAAGATTTAAATCACCTTTCTCGCGCTGTGTGTGCTTAAATTTGCTTTTACTAAACTTTCTTTTCCAAAACCCAGGGTATAAGATATGTATTTTCTTTCAAAGGTTAGATTTTGTAGAAAACACGTATAATGATACTTATCTTTGGTTCTTAAACATTGAAATAAATCTGAGTGGTTTTCAAGGGGTAATACAATAAATAATTCGTTAACACAATCGGGGAATGAAAAAAAACTACAGCATATCGTGTCTGATTCAACTAATAAAGTACGTTGAAAGAGTGTTCTCTTTAAGGAATATTTTCTTTGACTTGCTTGTAAATTCGGGATCATATAAGAGAAACGATCTTCTAGGATAAAATAGGATTCCATTCCACGGGTTCCTTTGATTTTTTTCATATTGACAATATAACTTACTTCGTCGTGGGGGCGAATGTTGTTTTTACATTTCATCATGGGACATGTGACATATTTACCACGATAATAATCAAATAATCCACATAACCAAAATAAATATCCAATTTCTCCTTGGTTAAAATATTGAAAATAAAGAACAACTCTTAAAATTGTTCCAATCATATTGCTGTGATTTTGAAAAATGTCTTACTCTTTATATAGCTTTTCAAATTCATTAAGCTAAATAAAATAAAAACCCTTTTATTTTCGGGTTCATTCTTCAGTTGAATCTCATGCAAGCAACATGTCAAAACCCAAACAGTATGATCTTCACTATCTTAAAGAAAATTGTCGAAATCAAAAATTTATTGTACGTAAATGTGAACAAATCCTAAATCCATGCTTTCCTATGAATCGATTATATATAAATTTGGAAGTTATGGAGTATGTAAAAAATAAAAAGCTTAATTATAAACAATATATAACAACATATGTGGCAGGAGATTGTGGTATACATAATTTCATAGATCAAGAAGTGTATATAAATTCTTTTTTTTAAATAAAAAACGCTTTTCTCGATTTATTGAACTGTTTTATTTCAAATATTTAATTCATTAAAATTATTACATAATTCCCCACAACAATTTAAATATACATGTAGTTGCAACATAGATTTATCAAAATGTATTTTATTTATTAATGTTACAATATAATTTCCATTACTGGTACCATAAATCACATTAAGTACAGATAATATATTTTCATCTTTAATAAGAACTAAATAAAGCTCTTGACCCTCAAAATTTTCACGAAAATGATAATTTACTAATCTAAATCTTGAATCCTTACATTTACCATATAAAAACGTTTTTGAATAACATGGGATATTATTTATCTCAAAACAATCAAGGGTAATCTCGGTTCTCTATCAATAAATACTACATGTTTTCCCACTAACTGATCATAAAATGACATAGTCCAGCTAAAACCGGTTATTAAAAATCTATAATATCTTTTTCCACCATATCGTTTCCGAAATATAGATTGTTCATTTTTATCTTCCACATAAATGTTAAAATATTTATAATCATAATCAGCACATCTAAACTGATAGGGATGCTCTCTCCATTCCAAAAAATAAAACGTTGAATCTCGTGTTTTTTCTATCTCAAACAATTCAGCATGTAATAAATATTGAAATATGTCGGGATAAAGAATTTCATCAAAATCACGCTCTCGTACAGCCATTTAAATATTTTTAAAAAAACTTCGACGTCTTTTCTTTCCTATTTCATTCTGAAACAGTCACTGTATATTTCCACCGTATATTTAACTTGTTTAACACCCAACGTTTAAAACTGTTTAGTCTTGAAAGTTTTTAATCATCATCTGATGAATCGGACACAGGTGTTTGTAATACATCTTCCACATGGATGTTTGTTATAATAATCTTTCAAATCGTTCATCTGCTGTTTCTTTACGTTCCATCTTAACAAAAATATAAAAAAACAATTGTTTTTTATTTTACTCTTATTTATACTGTTTCTTTTTTTTATGGGATTTTCTTCTTTAAATCTTTTAACACCATATCTTCTTTAACAACCATCTCTTTAATCTACAACAACGGTTTTTTTGTTTTTGGATCTTTCCACGGTATATAATTCGCACACACTTCCCCACACATATTTCCGTAAGACATTGTCCACAGGGATATTTTGAATAGAATAATCTATTATATCGTGCATCCACGGTTTCCATGATATTTTTGTAAAAAACCATTTTATTACATTTTTATTTATATCCTACTAAATTTAATTTTTATTTTTTTTTTTTTAGAATATCGGTATATTTTTAATTTTTAATTTTTCTTTTTATATTTTTTTTTATAAAAAATTATATATAAACGCGTTACCCCCATGTGGCACGTTATTTGTGAATGATGTCGAATTCACATGTACAGTATCGTGATTGTGATGAACATAACGGTAGAAGTTATCAAAGAATAATTGCTGATGACTTTAACCCCTACAAAATTGAAGATGAAAGTAACTATTATCCAAGTCGTTTTCTAGCAAAAGAATTACACCACTTTACCTATGTTGTAAAGAAATGTCAACCTACGGAATTATGCGAATGTATTGAAGATATACCCTATGAAGATATACCTTCAACGCCTCAAACATATTACCTAGCTCTGGCAGTTAAAAAGAAACATGAATATGAAAATGATGAATGAATGTTCATGGGTGAAAACATAACAACAATTGTTGACTATGATGCTTCTGCTCTTTTACAAAAAGAAATTACACTAATAATAATAGATTTAATAATTTCATGAAAGCTGTAGCATATACTCTATAAAAACTTTTTTTTAAAAAAATTCGTGTTTTTTTATTTTATTATATATTTAAGATCATCTAGAACAAGATGAATCAAGAACAAGATCTCGTGACCTGTGTCAATTATAGGGGTGTAGCATATTATGACTATACTCCTCGTTATTATTCATGTCATTTTCTTCAAAAAACATTTTCCTAACTATACATATTTGGTAGAGGATTGTAAACCTGCTATACTATGTAAAGAATGTAACCCCCCATTTTGTTCTCCACCTCAAGTCTACGAACTAACTCTGAAAATTATTAAACAGGGATTACTTGAAGAGAAGGGAATAACCCTAAAAACAATTCTTGATACTAAAAGTGATCATCTCTTGTATAAAACAATTAAACTAATAAATGGTAACTCAATTCCACAACAAATTAATTTGTAAACATATTTATTTTTCTTGTAATAAAATTTTTACACAAAAATAAAATCGATATTCTGTTTCTAACTTTCAAGGTTTTTTATTTTAAAAACATTACAACGAATGAAATATTTGTTTCCCTCTACCCCTATGGTCAATGAAATTGTGGGGTTTAATGTTTAATATAGGTGTTGAGTTTGCTAATTTTACATTATTATTATTAATATTTATATATTTTCCCTTCAATGATGATAAGAGGTTCTGTAAATTATCCTCCGGAGCTCTAAACGAGTCTACTATCAACAATTTGAAATATCGAGGTCCTTGCCAATCTTTCAGATATAAATAATATCCATATCTTAACAACGAGGGAATCACAGGTTCATAATTTACTAATTGTATGGGTTGAGCATGATAATAAAATGTAAGATAATCATGAGATTCACATTCTCCAAAATCAATCATTGAACGCAGCCACATGTTGAAAAAATAATAGAAAAAATATATTTGATACCCTGTTTATATAGTTTTGCAAAAAATCTATAAAAGTAGGTTGTCAAACTATAAAATTTTCACAAAACGTCCAAAAAAATATTGTCAAGATGGTCTATTGCAGTTTCTGTTGTTGTGAAGTGAATTCCTTCTATCATTTTTTCATGCATTACAGATGTAAAGAATGCTTTGTAAACCATCATTATTGTTATCCCTGTAAACAGAATTACTCACGACTTATCTATAGTAGAATAGTTGATCTATGTGAATGTGATGATAGAATACAAAGATGGAAAAAAACTTATTTGGATTAATAAAATTTTTTTTTAATACATTGTCTACCATTTTCCAAAATTCATAAAACTTATGATTATAATTCGGATGATCTTTTTTCCATCCTCCTTTTTGAATTTTTTTAGAACGTCGTCGTTTTCGTATTCGTTTTTTTATTTTCGCTTTTCTTATACATCTCCTACTCCTACACTTCATTTTTTTTATGTTAACTGAAGTACGACAAGCAATGGTTTAAAAAAAAAAAGAAAAACCATCTATTTATACTGTTCTGTTTTTTGATTTTTTTTTAATATCTTTTCTGAGAACACATATATAATATAAGATATAAGTTAAACTAAAAAACTTTATCATTACTGAAATAAAACAATGTCCGTATTACGTTATGTTAGTATATGTAGAAAGAGTATAACTTTTTTTGACTGCTCCAAAAATACTGTTCAGTGCTATTTATCATATGAATCTCTTCTTAAAGAATATCCTGAATATATATATTTTGTAGAGGATTGCAAACCTGTTACAATAATGGAAACAAAACAATGTTCTGTAACAACATCCGTATGAAGTAACCCTGAAAGTTATCAATCATGGAGAATCTGGCAAAACACTAAAATATTATCAGAGGAAGATGTTCCTCATCTTTTACATAAAAATGTTAAGTTTATAAAAACTGCCAAAGACATAATAATTCCTTCTCTTGTATAAATTTATTTTTTATAATAAAACAATCATTGTTATTTTTTTTTACATGAATTTCTTTCTTTACTCTAAAAGTTTTTTTCTTTTTTCCTTTTGTTTTTGTCGATGCTTGTTTTTATAATCAGCTAATTTGCGGATTCTTTCTCTATTCCATAATTTTCCCATTTTACCCTGACGTTTTCCATATCGATATAACGTGGACGGATCATATATTCTACCCTTAAAATGGTAGAAATCATCAGCATAAGAACGAAGGATTTCTCCCCCATATGGAAGCCAATCAAAAATACAATCTCTTGCTTCTTTGAGATAGACAACCCCTTGAAGATATCCCATTTCTTTATCTTTTACAATTTCACGACTACATTCAAAAAACGATATTTCATTTAATTTAAGACAATTCTGTGGAGTATGAATTAATTTCGCTGCCTCTATCATTTTTTCAGCATTTTCTGGATTACGTATTTGAAATGACCAAATCTTTCGCGAGAGTATATACCCCATCTTCAACAAAATAACTGAACATTTTTTTTATATCGTTTTTTATACCCCCTAGGTTTTTTACAAAGGAAAAAACATTTTTCTCCAAAAACTTTCATATAAATAAGCTGAAACTATTTTTTCTTTTTCATTTATACATACGTGCTTATATATAAAACATTGTCCAAACATATCTACAAACTTAGTTTTAAGAAAAAATAAAAATGGCTATGAAAGAAGAAATAACGAATGAAGCTGGAGAACCCAACCTCATACCCCTGAATGGTTCCCCTCTCATATGGGATTACGGCGATAAAGGAGAAGGATACGCGTACGGTTTTCGTGTACGGGAAACGGATACGTATACGTCGAAAGAGTTTAATTTCGATGACTTCAAACCCCCCAAACCTATTCAGGATGATAGTGATGATAGTTTGAAAACATTTTGGGGTAGTGATGATGATGAAGAAGTAAAGGAGAAAGTATTTAATAGAAAGATGTTAAGCAATATTAAAAAAAAAGTATATACCCGCTGTGATATTAATACTCTTCGACAGAATTTTCCAAATCAAAAATATATTTTACGACACTGTATATACTTTCCCTCGGGTAAGCTATCCGGGTATAAATTATATTTAGAAGTGGTAGATGGAGGAATTCTTTGCCAGCATAAATATCTAACAACAATTATGATAACTGATGATTCCATACTTAGTTCCATTAATAAAGAAATGTATTTAGATTAAATAAAAAAATAAAAAGATTGTTTTTTCAAAAAAAGTTTTTCATTGTGTGTTAAAATACATTTCATTTTTTTTTAAATATATTTCATCTATTTGAAAAACACCAAATAATTTTTTGAGACATCTTAAAATATTTTATCTTTTTTTAAAATACCGTAACTAAAGAATATCAGTCATTCGGCCATAAGATGGCGTCGAGGTAAGAGCTCCATGGCGGAAATTTCTATGATTAATTCTATAAACCAAATTTTGATTATTTTTATTTCAACATCGTACAACTCTTCCAATAAAAATAATATGGACGTTTTTTTGGATGGTACGCGTAAGTATAAATCACATCGGGTGAGGTATGATGGTCGTTTATAAAAGTTTTTTTTGACTTTTAAATATCTATCTCATGAAATTGACTACGATCACCTTGATTGACCTTCCTCTCTCTCTCTGGTCGTCAAACGCAAGGATAATCAAAAAAAAACTGGTCGTACAACAACACCAGGTTTCATGAGATAAATATATACAAAATTCACAAAAAACCTCTTGTATACGACCAGGTGCATATCCCCCCTGATTTGATGGTTGGTCGTTCTATACAGGGTGACCACACCTTAAAAAGCTTCAACCCCCCTGGAAATACGGGATTGTGCTGTGCTCTGATTGGTCCATTCAAATCATTCTTGATTCTGATTGGCTTAGAGCTCGGTTCCAATCCCAAACACATTGATATATATATATATATATATATTACTACTAATATTTATCATGTCGGTGAAAAGAACACAAACGTGGGACAATTATAAAGAGAAAGTTTCGAATAAAAGAGGCGGAAAGGGCGAGAAAAAAGCCGCAGGGCCAAGCGGACTCGATGGCAGCATCACGGTACAACGATTATCATCTGACGTTGAAGGGAAATGTCAGAAATATTCGAGGATTGGCCCCCTGACTTTGGTTCCACTTGAAGAAGAACCAACACTGCAAAATATAAAAGATGCTTGCAAAGCACACTTCGCCACCAGCTTGGATTGCGATGTGCTTGCTGGGGAACGTGGGGCGTCATTTACCGACGCCTCGCAAATAAAGGACTGGAAGGTTGTTCATGTCCGCTTTGTCGAAATCTTATCCTCGAAAGCACCAGATGTTCGTAGCCACAGAAGCGAGCCTAGCCAAGAAAGTCCTATTAAAAGAGAGAAAGATAGCATGCATGCAAGGGAGTTCAAATCCGCACGTATTCCAATGTCTGTGTCACTCAGCAAAATGCTAAAATTGGGAAAAGTAATTAACCCAGAGGCTGACGTTGTCACACTGAGGGTAGAAGAATTCTCTATTGAAGCTGGGATGTGTTGGCTGGAACCCGTTGAAATCACCATGTCAGTACAGCGTAAACCATTCGCTGAGGGAGCCTTTCGAGAGGCTTGCAAGGCAAAGGTAAATCTGTGGATCTTATATTTATAAAAAAGTGGATCTTATATTAAACAACGTGTAAATATCTTAGTAATGAAATGCCAATTCTATAGATTTCTACTTTTAATATATGCATCAATCACATCCTCCTCCAGGGGCCCCTGGGTATTTGCATTTTGTTTTTCTCTCACAACAGTCCCATGCATTACATTTAATATTGGCACCCCTCCCCCCGTAATTGAGGTAGTAGGTAGCTTCTAGGTAGCTTCTTGACCCCTTTTGAATAAAATGAAATTTTTACCCCCTTGGATGGATAAAATGTTTCATTAAGTCACCGCCAGGATTTCTCTCTCCCCCCTTTGATATCAGTAAAATACTAAAATATAGGGCATTTTTTACTTTTATCATAAAAATTCTTTAAGCAACCCCTAGGATAAATTAAAATAAAAGACCCCCTCACCCATTGGAGGTAACCTGCGATCAGGGGGGTTGATTATATTAAATAGAATGGCTCAATTTGCCAGGGCCAGTCAGAGTAAAATGTTGAGGAATCTTGGTATGCATATCAGATACCATAATCTAATAAATCCAGAACCAACCTTCTGATGTATGTTTTATGAGATTGGTTCAGGACAAACTAGCTCAATATTCGAATGTACAATTGGCATTGTAGCCTGTGCCTGGACGATTATATTTGGTGTAAGTAGCGTCTGTGCATCAGAGCCATATTTCGTGTTCTATAATTTATTCAGAGTAAGTGCGAAAATTTAATTGTAATAATAAATTATGTCTTGCCGGAAGCGTAGAACAAGCGCGTAACTAATCATATATATTTATAAAATTAACAGCCAATTAGAACAAAACATTATGTGGTCGACCAATTTGTTCCCGGAATCCTTGCGGATGAGAACACAAAAACTGTCGCTGATGCATAATGGATCAGATGGTACTTACATAATATATTTTACCGTCTATCGTAGACTATTGGCATTGATGATTGCATAAATTGTAAGTTAATTATATTAACATTTGTTGATACTATTGAGGACCATTAGATAAACGGTTGTAAAAAGTAATGTGATTCCCTCTTTACATGAAGATTTTATTGTCATTATTATAGGTCCTTTCTGGCCTTCCTAAAGGAGATTATGTTTTGAAGAAATACAAAAAAGAGGAGGTGGAAGGAATTTCAAGTTTGTTTGGGTCAATAGAAGCCCACACCAGAAAATCTGTACAACTTAATGCACTTGCAAGGAACTTTGCAGAAAACATGGCACGAGAGGTACCTGAAGTAGCATTTGGAAGAACCTTCCAATACAACAAGGTATACTTTTCATGCATGGGCAGTGAGTATGTCACCATAGAGAAGTTTATTGAAGGCACCTTCACAAAGTGGATCAATAACACTGGAGAAATACTATGTGTTGGCAAAGAAGAAACAACAGAAGTCAGTTTAAAAGCAGAGACATTTGTACACTATACTTACATAAAATCAAAGAAACAACTGATGGTATCTGATATTCAAGGAATTGGATATACTCTGTGTGATCCAGAGATTGCTAGTGTTACACAACAAGACCCAGCAGATAGTTCCATTTATTTCTGTACTGGCAACCTATCCACTCAGGCAATAGAACCATTCTTTGAAAAGCATGTATGCAACATGTATTGCAGGCTTATCAAACTTCCAGAAGTTCACACAGTATCTTAAACATACTGTAAATGGTAAACAATGCCACCATAAGTTTTATATTTGTTCATTAATTTCTTTAAAGGGGAAGTAAACCCTAAAATCAAGTTTGTCTTATGTGAAAGAACATTTAAAATAACAGAGTAAGTTATATTTCAGTTTTTGATTCCCTTGCTTCGTTTTTGAGATATTTCACTTTGTTTGATATGCAAATTACACATATGCAATCACGATTTCACGCAATGACGTATCGGAGAATGTTATATATCTCCGCTATTATAAAACGAAATCATTTCAAAATGTACATGTTTGGTGTGGTGGGAGAAACACACGCACATGATTACTTCGAAGTGATTTCGTTTTATAATAGCGGAGATATAACATTCTCCGATACGTCATTGCGTGAAATTGTGATTGCATATGTGTAATTTGCATATCAAGGAAACTGAAATATCTCAAAAACGAAGCAAGGGAATCAAAAACTGAAATATAACTTACTCTGTTATTTTAAATGTTCTTTCACATAAGACAAAATTGATTTTAGGGTTTACTTCCCCTTTAGTATTGTTGAGAAAAGCATGGAACTATACTTGTACATGTATGTTAGCCTTGAAAACAACTGTTTGACAACTAATGACAAGTCATGCCTTTTACCAGGGTTGATAAAGTATATGCTTTATAAGATGGGAGTATATGCTTTATAAGATGGGAGTGTTTGACTTACTAGACTAGTACAATTGCAATTTTGTTTCATAAACAAGAGGTTTGTCCTCTACGCACACACTGATTGGCTGAGCTTTATGTTGTATTTGCTAAATGTAGTAACCTGAAACATTTACAGAACAAATATTCATACTACATTAACATTAAAGTTTGCTTTCAAATATAAGAAGGCATTGGCGGCTTGAGCTGGCACAAGGTCATCTGTGTTTGGGATAATTCGCTCACATTCCCGTAGAAAGTTAGGATGAAGGTAATCATCGGTACCATCAAGAACCCCTGATAACTCAGCAACCTCTCTTAGATCTGCTTCTGTCAAATTAATACCACATCTTTGACCACCATACTTGTCTGGACAATCATAGATGTGGTCTGGAATACCACCAGGGAGTTCTTTTTGTCGTTGTTTACGTATACGATGAGTATTCCATACAGACAATCGAAAATAGTCAAGCTCTTTTTGAATGACAGGTATGTATATGTATGCAAGTAAATTTCTGAAATGATAAAAGACCAGGAAACAAATATAAATTTTAAACATACATAAATTCTTGATCAACCAGGCAAGGCCGAATTTTGGTCAAAATGTCAGGGGAGGTACAGAGTATGGGGAATTATCTGTTGGCCCCTCTAAAAAGCTGTTCATGTGGAAGTTGAATGATTATTTGGGAATCTGGATATTTATTATATAATTTGGTCATGCAGTTGTATTGTTCTATATTAATTATAACGGGAGGTGGAAGAATTGCAGGTGAGGTTCACAAAATCCCTGGGGAGGTACAAAATGTCCTGAGGGAGGTGCAGATAAATATTTTGTAAACAGATAAATAATTGAAAATAATTACCGATCAGTTTCTTCAGTTGGATCGTAGTCTCCATCTTCTGCAAGGCTTGATAACTGGATTTTGAAGAAATTTTCCATGCGTTCATGCAATTCACGCCACCACCTTTCAATTTTATTTTGCGTGGATGGACCATAAAGGACACTTTCAGTAGCATCTTCTAAATCACCTGTTTTGCTGCGGAGAAAACTGTGAATAGTTGCCATTATTCCTGTTTCAGTTCCCCTGTCTACTCTTATTCTCTGTGGCAACACTATTAACAAAGAAAAAATATTGTTGTGTACACAGTGTGATTGGATATTTACACAACATGGAATAAGAAATGCAAATCAAAGTACAAGACAAATGGATTTTGAGTGGCAGACAGAGATGATACTTTAATTTATGGCTTTTCTTTTGAGTTAAGGAATTACTGTCTTTACCAGACTGATTGTCAGTATTCAGTTGCTGTGTCATGCAGTTTGACTTATATATCACTATATATGTACCATATGGGGTATCATTATTGCATTACCTTTGTGCTGAAATAGGTAGTCTAAATAGAATCTGCCAACAATCTTTGGGTCATTATTGGATGTCCAAATTCTAAGAAAATTCATTTTACCACTAAAGGTATCTTGGCCACCATAGATAGAAAGCTGAAACATTGATTTCTGGAACCCACACAGTTCGTCATGCCCATCGAGGGATAATGTACAGTCAGACCCCTCATTAATGAAGTAAAACAAAGAACAAACCTTAAAGTGCAGTAAACAAATATTAAATTTCATGCCGACCACAGGTTCCTTCCATCAATATCTGATATTTCACACAAAAAGTCAGTTCTTTTAACTTCTTTCGTATCAATCTCAGATTGTAAGGTTTTAATAGCTCCGTAGTCCGTATCAGGACAAAATATATTTGTTAACAAATAACGACAACCTCTTATTCAAAGGTTATTTTGGATATGAATTTAGTGAAAACAATATTAATATGTCAATATTATTTTGTCAATATTATTTTTTTAGTTCTTACACTTGACACAAATGCTCTATCCCTCTTTGGACGTTTGGGTTGCCCCACACCACTTCGGGCTTCGAGACCCTCCGGATATAATTCCTCCATTACATCGTACACCAAATTTCTTGGTATGTTGAGCCAGTGCAACTCGCGTATTTTCTTATGAAGAGCACGATATCCGAGCAGGCTTCCTGGACCTTCCATCTCAGCAGCAACAGCTTCTTGCACTGCATCTATACCAGTGTTATAGTCGATGAATTGTATTGCAAAAAACTGCAGGCGGCGCGATAGTGTTCGTAGGCTCCATGCATACATCGGATAATGCATATTCATGTAGTCTAGAATCTCTTTTTGTCGAAAATTACGGCTAACAATTTTGCAAGTCCTCTTTTAACTCTTCATCGTCTTTGCAATCTTCGTTTCGTATTCGTACTGCGGCTGCCATCTTTGTTTACATATCCTTACAGCCAAATGGTTGAGCCCACCATCATTGTGGACTATGGCGTCAATGGGCCATGCAGCAATTTTTTTAATTTATTTTTATTTTTAAATTATCTTGGGAAAAACCACAGAAACGAAAATATACAAACCATAGAAAATAGTTACAAAAAAAAGAATAATAAAAAAGTGATATCGAAAAAGAAAAAATTTGAATAAAATGAAAAAAAGGAATAAAAATAATTAGATAAAAAAAAAAAAATTGAATTAAATAAAAAAGTTAATAAAATATGGTTATAAAGGTAAAAATTGCTATGGCGTCAAAAAAGAAGAAATGCAATGGGCTCAACAGAGTATCCAGATTCTTTCGAAAGATACGGTATGCGAAGGTGAATTCATCGCATGGGCCGCATACCATGCATCTAATCAACCAGAGCCTACACAGCCAAGAGGTATAAGTGCCCTGCTGCCACTCTTTGTCGAGAAAGTGGCAACAATTCCAATGGTCAGACATGGAATGAGCGTCATACAACGTGAAACCGAAAAGTACAATCCAGGACAGATACCCGTGTTTGCAGTCGACCAACCACTGTTTGCATTGGCTAAGTATGTGCAATGGACTTGGCCACAGACATTTGGCGAGATGTCTTTTGTTGTCATGTTCGGAGGCCTTCATATCGAGATGGCTTTGTGGAGGATGGTTGGCCATCTGCTGGAGGGAAGCGGATGGACTACAGCTCTAAGCGAGGGAGGCATTGCTTCTGCAGGAACTGCGGACTCGTTCCTTCATGTGTCTCACTTAACAAGAACAAGACACGCGCATCAGATCACTGCACTCTCCCTTGTCAAACTGCAGCAAGATGCATGGTGCATGCCAAGCAATGCTAGGTCCACATGATGAAGATGCCTTCGATAACTGGAAAGAAGATATGCGTGCAAAGAACCCCACTTTTAAGTATTGGGACATGATTTTAAGCGTAGAAATCCTGATCCTTATCTTCGTCCGTTGTCATCGTGAGCGAAATTTCTCACTTTACATCAATGTATTGGAGACACTCGTCCCTTTGTTCTTCGCCTTGGATTACCCAAACTACGCTCGCTGGATACCCGTGCATATCAGGGACATGAAAACTCTGCCAGACGGAATCAGAGATGACCTACAGAAGTTCTGGGTTTTCCCAAAGACACAAAGAAAGTTCTCCGCCATGCCGCTGGATCAGGCACACGAGCAAAATAATAGGATGGTAAAAGATGCTGGTGGAGCAATTGGCTTGACAGAAAACCCTGCAGCCTTGAAGAGATGGATGGTGTCTGGCCCTGAACAGGCAATATTATTGTTAGAGTTTGAAGAGCAATACAATAATCGTTGCAATGTCGATTGCAAAAACCATGAACAAGGGAGTTCAACTCAAGAATCCTTTAAGACGCAAGTCAATAAGTTCTGTGCAACAGTTGTTTTGATGGATAACCCTTTTCTGGGCGATTCGCAAGAACTTACCACCCTCGATACTCATGACTGTGTCGATAAAGAAGTGGCCAGCACCCTTTACACTATAGAATCAGTTGGAAAAGAGCAGTACACAGCGTATGTGAAGGACGTTCTTGTCGAAAGGACGGTGTCAATCCATCAACCAATCAAGAATAATCGCTTCCTTCTCTTCAGGCAACTTCAAGTTAAGTCTAAATCCAAGGCAAAGCAGCAAATGGACGACATAAAGAACGACTACAGTCTCTTCAGCAAGCTATTAATTTCCAGTCAGGTTCGTGATGGTAATCTGGACGAGTTTTTCTCTCATGAGAATCACCCCTGGCCGCCATCTTTGAGTCAGCATGGTAAACTCCGACTACCAAGTGCTAAATCACAGTTACTAGAGCTCTTGAATCCCAGCTCGCAGCCAGAAGTCCCTACACAGTTCGATGTGAAAGTGTTTGATGGTCCAGCAATAGTGCATACTCTTCCCACAGATGACTCATCAACATTTGGCGACTATAGCGCTGTTAACTTCATACGTTGGATCGATCGCCAGCTACAGAGTTGTAAGCGGGTAGATATCGTATGGGATACTTACCGAGAAGACAGCCTGAAGGAAGCTACTCGTGAAAAGAGAGGGAAAGGAGTAAGGAAGAAAGTTTCATGACAGACAAAGCTCCCATCGAACTTTGCCACGTTCCTACAGGATTGCAAGAACAAAGAAGAGCTGTTTGCATTGCTAACAGAAGAAGTGGCTGGTCATGAATACCCAGCGGACAAAGAAGTGCACATCACCTCTGGGAATTCAGTTGTGTCCAAAGGCAGGAATGACCCAATGCCAGCAACAGACCATGAAGAGGCTGATACCAGAATGTGTCTCCACATTGCAGATGCTTTGCAAAAGGGAGCACAGACTGTTATGGTCAGCACAGTGGATACAGATGTTGTGGTTATACTGGTTGCCAATCTTCTTTGTCCTTGTGAAACAACATCCTGATCTGCAGCTTAGGGTGGCATTCGGAAAGGGGAAATACTTCAGGTTTTACCATATTAACTCTGTCTGTGGTAAACTCGGGGAAGCGAAATCAAGAGCACTTCCATTCTTCCATGCCTTTACTGGATCAGATACCACTTCACAGTTCAATGGAAGGGTAAAGAAGTCATCTTGGGATGCTTGGGAGGCATGTCCCACCGCTGTGGAAGCCTTCCTCTTCCCTGTGCAAGTTCCTTTTCAGCCAATGCCGATTGAATCTCCAATTTTTAAAGTCATAGAGAAATTCACATGCATGCTTTATGACCGATCATCTTCATGCGAGAGTGTCAACAACTTGAGAAAGGAACTTTTCCCTCGCAAGGTCGAAATGAAGCAAAACCTCCCACCAACTCAGGCCGCTCTGATCCAGCACACCAACCGGAGTATTTACCAAGCTAGTATCTGGTTGACAAGCCTCGATACTGAACAGAATTCCCCCAGTCCTGATGCCTTCGGTTGGACTTCTAATGCCAACTTGTGGGAACCGTTGTGGACAACACTGCCAGATGCTGGAAAAGGTTGCACGCAGCTAATTAAGTGTGGTTGTAAGGCAGCACCCCTTTGCTCAAGAAGATGCACATGCCGCAGTACTGGACTCAAGTGCACGGCACTATGTCATTGCAGAGGAAATTGTACAATTATTTCGTGAGAAATAAAATCTTCGCTCGTACAAGTACAAACATGCATGTTTATTTAATAATTCCTTGAATGTTTGCATATAACATATAACATTAAGTGATAATTTAGGATACACAACGATTATTTATCGCTATTATCAATTATTATCAATTATTATTATTAATTATTATATTTTATTTATTTATAGCAATAAATAATATGACGTAGTGTTTCCACAAATTATAGCTTAATGTTATGTTTATTTATCATAATACATACTGAAGGGCATTTATAGCCTAGCCCGCCTAGCCTAGCCTAGCCTAGCATAGTATCTTATGGCAACCATTTTAGATTCTTGTAAATAGATGTTCAAGAAGTAACACAGTTGTTTGACTGGAATGACTGGGGCATAAAATAGGTTTTATTTGCAAATGATTAGATGTACGATCACATTATGTTATTTTTTGGAATGATGGCGGCCATCTTGGAAATTCTTGACCTTCGCTACCCAGATCGGGCACCCCCTGTTAGAATGTTTCTACAGAACTTATATAACACGTGTACGAAGTTTGGTGCTTTAATCCGGCGTGTCACGATTTTTTCCTTGAGCCACCGGACTACTTTGCGGTTCTCAGTTATTCGATTCTCAGTCAAACACACTGTGGTACAAGAATAAATGGGGCACTATCTAGTCCTTGTCATTATAATAAATGTATTTAATATATAGATATCGATTAAATGCTAGGTTTTTCTGTTTAGAAAAAGTAGTATTTGTTTATTTATTTAAAAATCTTTATACATGGTAACTAATCAACCTTATAAAGTAAAAAATGGTTGCTTTTCATCAGGCCGTGTTGTATATGTTATATATAAAAATTACTAAAAGGCTAAAGTATTACAAATTATTTACAAAATATCTATAAAAAATCAATATATAGTGGTGTTATCAAGTTTCTATTAATTACTTTTTTCAATACATTTTTCTTAGTCAAACTAGGGAGCTTGTTCCAGACTTTAGCTGCCACGTAACCAAAACTTATCTTCATAGCATTGGTTTTTGGTTGAGACAACATCAGCATATTGTTATTACTTCTTAGGTTGTAGTAATTAGTATTATTCGAAATTTCGAACATAGAAGTAATATTAGGTCTAGGACATTTATTGTTTAATTTGGAGTTTTTGCAACTTGTTTTTAACGATTGGTTGCAATTCCCCCAAATGTTTCACACGTCTTAAAATTGCGGGTGTAGGTAAAACATGGCATTGTGCAAAATATGATGTAAACCACTTTAAAGCAGAATCTCTAATCCCATTCGAAGGCTTTACACAAATCAAGAAAGATTATTCCGTTTATTAAATCGGAATCCATATTAATCAGCTATGAATTAGTTGTAGTTAACATTGATGTAGAGGTGGAATGACCTTTTCTAAAACCAGATTGACATGTTGTAAGAATATGATTTTCCGCTAAGTAATCATTTAACTGTGTATATACTAATTTCTCATAATTTTGAAACTACTGGTAACACCGATATAGGTCGATAGTTACCACACTCTGTTTTATTGCCTGACTTACTCCTGTCATATACATCTGATGGTAAGAGGAAAGCATGTAGAGCATGACCAATCAACCAAACTCCTTGGAGTGAATCTAAATGATTCACTTAGATGGCAAACAAAAGGAAAAACAATTCAAGTTTAACTGGATATTTTAAATTATGAAAAATTTGATAACTTGTCTACATGCAAGTTGTTTGTCAATGTTGTGGCAATCATCTTTTTCTATATACCCAGGTGTGGAGAACACACAGTTTAGTAGTAAAAAAATATGGAAATTCCTTTGGGGAATTGAACCATGCATTGTAAGTTTATTCAAATCATATAGGTTGTATGCTTACAATGTGTGAAATGGTATACATGCTAAACATCAATACCCGTACTAGCAAACACACTGACAATGCCTGCGTCCAAATTCGTATAGTGCGTCCAAATTCGTATAGTACGTGAAATCTACAAACAAGGATCTGACCACAACGTTGGTGAGTGTAAACACAATGGCTCAATGTGGTTAGAGCCATTGAAGCAACAAACGATCTCGCCGAACTTTCGCTATCTGTAATAGCGTATTCGGTGTGACGTTGTTCCCACAAGCTGACACCAAACCAATTGCATAGTGTTTGGCGACTATGTCATCGGACAAAAACTATCAACCATTGAATCAACTACAGAATGCTAAAAACTGTGGAGGTGTATATGCACTTCAATTAAAATGAGCATAGAAAATTATACAATATAACAATACAGTATATATATATACCTTATTAGACAGTTTAGTTCAATATTTTAAAACCAGCCCATAGGGTGAGTCAAAATACAAATGGGATATTACATAGTGACGAGAAGATATGGATTTTATGTTTGAGTGGCAAGAACAATATCGCACGATCGAACGAATTGTTTTGGGTTTATAGACGGCACAGTCCGACCGATCTGTTGCCCAGGACAATCCCAAATAATTGTATACAATGGCCATAAGAGGGTTCACTTTACCAATTGGAATGATTGCTCAATTGTATGGCCCAGTAGGTAAGACTGCCATACATTTTATATTAGCCCTATTAACTGTCAATTAACAGATTTTGTCCCAATTATTTGTTTGTCTCAAATTTAAAGATGTGTTCTAGAGGTTAAATTATCAACTCGAATGTTAGCTAATAAAATTAATGTTGTAGGTGTACTACAATAAAAAGGTTTTAGTGCAACATAAGCAGTGTCAAATTGTGAAAGAAACTGAGCTCATTGATGCTTTTGCAACGAAAATCTAACTCTACTCAGAGTGTTGTCAGTTTACCAGTGTTTCACTAGTATTTGATGTTGTAGATACATGTATGTAGTTATTTAATTCTAGTCTTTTTACTTTTGCAGAGGGAAAGATACATGAAGGTATGCTCATGAATTCAGGACTCCTGAACCAGAATGCAGCAGTCTCAACAACAGGTCGTCCGCTTTGCCTATATGGTGACCCTGCCTATCCACTTCGAATTAATCTGCAGGCACCATTCAGAAATGCTGTTATTACACCACAAATGCAGAAATGAGTGCAGTTCGCGTATCTGTCGAATGGCTATTTGGTGACATCAATTATGTTAAATTTTTAGATTTAAAAAAACACTTTAAAATTGGCCTTAGTTCAATTGGTGAAATGTATGTAGTCTGTGCCATTTTACATAATGCAATGATGTACCTCTATCATAATCAACTTTTTTAACATTGAGCCACCAACAATCCAAGAATACTTTGCTTGAATTCAGGACAGAAATGCTATTATATATTGTACCCAGTTGACTTACTCAATTGTCAAACGATGCCTTTGCAGTGTGATTAATTTACTTAACCCATCATCAATGGTCAACTTGTATTAAACGTTTTTAAACAGGGCTTCACTGGAAACGTTAGACCTCCCATACACAATTTCGGCAGTATACCAACTTTTTAGAGTATTTAAACTGCTTTCAATGTATTCACATACTTCTGTTTTAACACAATGGGCATCTTGCCATGTAGTCACACATTTGTGCATCGTACATTAATACTTAAATATGTGCCATTGAGAGTTGACTTGTATATAAATAATGTGGAAGCTAACACAATACTTGTAGGCTGGTCACAAGAACATTTTGTTTAATCTCTGATGTATATATATTTATTTGTAAATACTACATTCATATGTATAAATGTAATTTAAATTGTTATAAAAATATTGTATAATATATAATCTGTGTAAAAATTATTGAATAATTTAGAACTGGTGAAAGCATATATAAAATATAATTAAGATACTCATTTATAATAAATAATGATTAATATAATATATATTTTTAATATATACATGTATTTATAAATATAAATAAATATATAACAATTATATTCAGATAAATAAATGCTGAGTCAGTTTTATGATTTATTTGAAATTTTCCCAAACAATTTCATCATTGCAAGTTGCCCCTGTTGTTGTTGCATCAACTGAAGCTGCTGCATTTGCATTTGTTGCTGGTGCTGGAACATCTGCATCATATCTGAATGCTTGAAAGCAAATGGTTGCTTTTCTTTGTGCTAATTTTTTTGCTTGGCTATTTCGATATTCATTTCATGTTTCTTCTTAAGAAATTCCATTGTCACTACCCGACCTGCGTTTCTTTGGAGTTATAGTCTCCCCTCCCTCTGATTTCCTCTTTTTAGTGGTACCTAATTGATCAATTAATTGATAATTTTAATTGTAGCTTAATTGGCGCTGCAGCTCGACAAGCGCCACAAGGCACAATGATAAAGATGTTCAGATGATTTTAGTATTGATAATTTTTTTTGCTTTATTTTCGCCTAGTTGTTAATTGTGGCGTTTGTAAATTTATGCAAAATAAACTTAAATGGTGCAAGTATATGCTGTAAAATCACTAGATATAAAATCACTTCTCACCATAGGGCCTCATTGAAAAACATTTGTGTGACATGGGCTACCTGTTTAAATGTTATTATTAATATTAATGTTAAAAATCAACAGTATCAAGTACCTAAGGATTCCATTGCCTTTCTCCTGACTTCCACAGCCACTGCTCTATCTGTGGTTTTCTTAGCTTCATGTTGCCCTTTTTGCAACTCTTCCGATGCTTCTTTTTCAACAATTAGCTCCAAAGCCTGCTCGACTTCCGACATATCAGTTTCAATTCCACTAGCTAAAGGTTCCGATTTGGTTATTCTTGTGAACCGCTCAGCCAGAAGGTTGTACCTGTCATTCACTGCTCTCTTGTCTACACAGAATGGCAAATAAGGTGATGACAAGGTTGAAGCGATTTCAGCCCATTTTATACTTCGTTGCACAGTTCCTTTCTTTGTCTCGGTAAATGGATCAGAAGCAATAATTTCTCGACAAAGGAGTTTATCATGAGCTTCTGTCCAGACCATGGTGGCTCGTTTTTTGAGAGTACTAAACCAAATTTTCAATATTACTATGTAATTTTTATATGACAATATTGTCATTGATGACGATGTAAACAAACCAGATATTATTGAAAATTGTAAATGTATAACATATATACTTAGATAAAAACAGGTAGAAAGAATAAATCGATAAATTAGAAACATGTAATTGGGATATATGTTTTATTTAAACAGGGGTACACATCCGCAATAAGCTGTTCTCCCTATGTATATCAGTTTGACTGAAAAACAACAGACATGAGGTTGTTAGTTTTTATTCAATCGAGTCAAACAATGCCTGCTGTATTTAATGTCATACCTGTTTTCTTCTGAACTAAAAACTCTTGCATTTAAAAAGTTTCCCCTGAGGCTTAAATAATCTACATTCTTTATGCTTTTTATTGAAAGTTTCGTCCGTTTGTTCCACCATGTTCAAGACTTGCAGACTTGTCGAGAGTGGCTGTTGTTGCGTATTACTCTGAAAAACATATTGAAGTTTTTTTTTAATATATTGAATTTTTTTTATATTGAAGTTTTTTTTTATTGAATTTTTTTTTAAACTATATATATATATTTCTTTGTTTGTAGTAGATAGAAGAGTACTCAATACTGTAAATATTCAGCAGAGCAATATAAATTTTTTTTAATAAATATCTTAAAAATGAAACATCGCTACTCAGGCGATTGAGTGAAGTAATAAAAATTCAGTTCGTTAATAGCATCAAAACATCGACTGTTTGATGACGCAAGTTGAGCGCGCGCGTTTTAACTTTCCCGCGCAAAATTTGTCTCGATGGCGGCACTTTGCAAAGATTTCTATTCAGTGAATACCGTTTGTCCGCTTTCATTAGACACAATTTCTCTTCAAGGCAAAGATTGCATCGCTTTCCTCCGGCTGCATATGAGTTTGCACGCTTTAGAATGGACCCCGTTGGACAAACTCTTTCCTGCTTTCCTTCAGCTTCCACACGTACTTCGAGAGCTCTGTATCTTTCGAATATCTTACGTCCTTAAAAGACTTCTTGTGGTTGCCATGTCTCTCCTTGAAAGAAGTAGCTGTCATAGCTACGTATTCTTTCGTCTCATCTGATCAGTCATCTTTTGATTCTTCCACACCATTTTACGAAAGTGCTCTCGGCCGTCGCAACTATAACGTTTCACTACAATATTCTGGCAACAATCATCCCACCCCACCATCTTCGAGGAGAAATCGCCTACGAAATGTCATCTGGTTCAACCCCCCTTAACACTGCGTTCGCGTTCGGAACGCCATTGTGGCTTTGGTTGAAACGCTCATCGGAAATTTTGATTTAGCTTTGTTAATCTCCGACTTTAACCAATTTTCAAAACTAAAATCGTTGTTGGAGTGCTTGCGGTATATAGTTTATTAAACGAGATTAAAGGAGAAAGTACATTAAATTGCCGTCCTTTGAATGGGTGATTTTCCCCAAGTCTATAATGAAGGCTTTTATTTCAATGCTATTCAAAATCATATCGTGAGACGGCAGAGTAAATAAATTAAGAGCATCATGGAAAGTCTTCGCCGTTGTCACGTTCAATCGCTGACAATTGATGCATGGATATAAGTGCTACGTCCTAACTTTATCTATAGATATCTTTATACTAGTCTAGAAAAATACTGAAATAACTGTATGTCGTTTATATATGATTTGGTCGCCCACTTGTTGCTTTGATCCTCGCTGCCTCAAGTTAGCTTCCGCTTCGCTTCGCATCTTGCATGTCGTGAAGCCATGTGTTCCTTAAAGAATATATATATATAGACCTCTTTCATAATGGCGCCCAAATTAAATATTCTTTTATATTCATTTAAATTAGCCTTTCTGACCTCGTTCGTGTGTCTGTAATTCCAAAGAATCGTCGCTTTGTAACGAGGCCAGAAAGGCTAATTTGCATGCATATAAAAGAATATTTAAACTGGCCGCCATTATGAAAGAGGTCTATATCAGATGTCAAAACAATAGTTACAAGTTCAAGTCTGTGGTTTGGTTTGGCTTTGCTTGAAGAACGAAGATCTCTTTAGTATCTGCTCGGCGCTCGAAGTTCGATGAATTCGACGAGCAAAGATGAATTTCGAGGATTCTTACATGGTAAGAAAGCCTATTCAGTTCGCCGTTAAGCTCTTACTAAGTGTACCGAAATTTAGCACTGTGTAGAACTGCCTCGTTCTTTAAAAATCTCGTTTATTTTTATCTTGAAATTGTCCAATTCATGAATTAAACCTATCGTAGATAAAATAAACGGGATTTTTGAATGAGGCAGTTCCATACAGTACTAAGTAACATTTTACTCATGCAAATTTATATGTCCGGTACACAAAGCCGCCATTGATATCCAGTTACGTATATTGTAACAATCGTAGATGATATCGGCTCTTCATTTATGGTATCTCTTTGAAGAACATGTCTAATTCGTTCAAGAATAAAATTAAAAGATACTCTGAAGGTTTTTTGAACCGTTTGTAGGAATATGTAGTAGAGACGAAGTTAAACTATCCAAAGTTTCTTCCCAGGCACCGGCGATTATATACAGCCAGTGTTTTATTTCTATTCGACAAGAGCAGAGTGATTAGACACTCTAACCAGCTGTGTTCTTCTATTTACAAGATAATGTAAAGCAGTTTGCATCTTTCTCCTCCTTTCGATCATCATTTGTGGTAGAAGAGTCCTCCATGTTTACAATAATAATGTCAGTGTCACATTTTCACAGTCTACTGCTGACGTGAACCTTGAGTTCGAATTCAGTACGGCGAATTAAGTTGGGATTATGTCATATAGGTCGGCCCAAATTGGAATTAGGTTCGGCTCATAAAAAGTTTGGTGTCTGAACTGGGCCTTAGTTTTGTTGGTTTTGCATTCGTTGTTTTGTTGGTGTCTTTGCAATGTTTTTTGTCTGTTGCTTTTAGTATTCGTTTTTCCTGCTCGTTGTCGGTAGATATGTTGTTTATATGTTCAATATTTGTTAATATCCGTTGGTGTTGTTGTTTGGCGACATCCCTTGATGCTTTCACCCATCATGAACGAATGTCGTCGTCTAGGATGATGCTGCAGTCGGTGATGTAATTTAGTCCATCAGGCAAGTTCCGTCATTTCTGTAATCTGGTAGTCTCTCAATAGTTGTTCGTGTTTTTCGTTTATGTTTTACAGTGTTCAGACTTCAGAGTTTGAAAAGATGTAGGAATGTTATTTATGTTTTTTGTTTTTTTTCAGTCAAACTAAGCCAATGTTATGTAGTTAGCTTGTTTCATGCATTAACTCTTACTGTCATATAAATGATGTTTGAAATGGTAAAGTCTATAAAACTTAACGGAAACTTATTAGTTATTATTTTACCACATTTAATAACTTGTCCAGGTTTATTGCGCCTTGTAAACATCTGTCATCAGTGCCGGAGCCCAAAGACAGCAATGGAGCACTTTTATATATTTTAATTTTAGTGGAAAGCGTTTATATTTTTTAAAAGTAGAATGCTGCATAGACAGTGTTTTGAATATATAGCAAAGTGAAAAGGTGGTAAACTGCTAAGAATTTAGTGACGAAATACTGAATTATTTTCGTTTATATTTTTAATTTAATTGAGAAATAAGCTAGAAGCTAATCGTTATTCGGAAAGTGAGGTGAGAGTAATCGTAAAAGCGGAATTGGTGTTACTTCGTGCTGACAAAAAATTTCAAACCATGGTCAACGCGAAGTTAGCTAGGGTGTTCACATTTTATTAAATAATCTAGCTGTGCGTCGTTAAATCATTTGTGGTTAAGATGGATCTCTTTAGGTTGAATAATTTTATCTTAGTATTTTTGGTGGTAACGGCCGCCCACTATCTTACGCCACTCCGCAGAGGCTTCATTGTACGCTAGACTATATAGTGTTATAAATTACGTACATATTATGGCAAATTAAATTTCTTAAGCGAATTTACATGATTTACACATATTAAGGGCATTAAACTGCCCGGATTTCTCTGAGGAAAAACTGATGAACAATGATAATATATACATATGAGAGTGTTCTTACGAAATTTTACCGCATAGTAAAGGTTTTCCGTTGTGGTATCGTACGGTTTCGTAAATGTAAACACTGCTCTTTTTAAAAGTCGAAATCGGAGACTCTATAGTCTGCACGCAGCCTAAGTATTAGTGTTATGAATTACTAAACGCCCCCCCCCCCGAACTATTTAATTAATAACACGAGAGGTGTTTGGATTCCCACGGCCGGCACCAACGTTAACAAGCTTCCGCGCCCGTTTGTTTAAAACGTCATAATATTTGCGTTTAATGAAGGTTTGAGATCGCGAATAAGTAGAGTTTCGCTCAAAAGAAATTCTGGTTCAAATGTATGGCTAGAAATAATCTTAAAATCATTTAAAGAGAGAGGCTTGACCAGTGTCATGGATACTTGTGACAGGATGGTTAAATTTTGGAAAAATTGATGGAAAAATTTTGTGGCAGCCTTTTGTTACATTGCTTCAGGTGCAATGGCAATGCACTACAAACGGTGCAAGAAAAGTTTGGACAGTGCCCTACACCGATTGCAGTCGGATCTAATGACACAGGTAAAACTACGTCGGCCAAGGCTTTTTTGGCACTTGTTGGAAGGGTCTTGCCAGACAACTGACAGAAGCCGAGGCTGCCTGGAAATGCTCGTCGTCCACAGTACCTTTCGTATTCGACGACCCTGATAACCTAACAGAGGTTAACACTTTAATTAACAATAATTTCAATGGACAAGTTCGAACAACTAGCGTCCCGAAAACAACATGCCTTTTTACACTAAATGAAGAGAGACTACCAAGACTTCTTGTCAATTTTAGGTATGATTGGTTTTCAAAACACCGTCAGTTATTCTAGCTATTCTACAATCCCAAAACCAGCCGACGATTTAAAGAAATATAGTATAAAACAATCAGAAAACACAGGCACGAGCGAGTTTTTCAATGACTCAAAATATCACGAGTCTGCAGGACAAGTGCTTGTTTTCCCAAATTTCACAAGAAATTATGCTATTAATTATTTCTGTAGTAAGTACAGTTCTCTTACACATTTTCGTGTACGACATAACAGAGTCCCGTTTATTTCTCCAACGTAAATCATGCTTTGCTTCACAACTGGTCTACGGCATCTTTATTTAACGGAATCAACGGAATCGACGGAATCTACCGGAAATTTGGTTAATCGCTTACTAGCAAAAGGTTAATAAATTACATTTACTTGGGACTGAAACTGATCTGTCGTCAATGCTGCAAGTAAGGTTATTGGATTAGACATATTATGGACATATTAAACAGTGTTGTGTATCACAGACAGCCTAATCGGCCTAAACATTTTAATTTGATTTAGTCTTAGTCGTAAGACTACGAGTCAGTAAACGCGAAGTTAACGACGACGTTTTAATCAGGGACTTTTCTCAAAACAAAGAGAATGGATAAGAAATTTTATAATTTCAAGTTTTATAATTTTATAATTTCATTTTATAATTTCAAGTACTGTACTGCACATACAATCACTAGAGCATATACATACATTCAGTTACGACGCTGCGGCTATTAGTTTCTTCACTGAATGTCGTTGTCGTAGTATGGCTTCATCCGAGCTTGAAGAAAGTCTGAAAATAATCTGGCCCGCGTGAAATCATTGTATCCCTGGGAAGTTTGTGCATGAAAATGCTTAACTTACTACACAAGCAAATAAAAAATGACATAAAATATTTTCAGGTTCAAAAGCTTTTATTGTATTATATTTACAGCGTTTAGCATGATTAATACGATACAAAATATTACATTAATACAGGGGCGCAACTGGAGGGGGGTCGCGACCCCTGCCCTTTTCCTAAAGATATTTGCCCTCATTTTTCCGAATATGTTTTATATTAATTTAAAGCATTCAACCAATAAAAATGCCGAAAACGCGGACGCTAAAGTTACTTTGCCCTAATAGCATTCATGGACCCCTGTCCTCGAAAATTCCTAGTTGCGCCCCTGTTAATAACGTATATGCATATAAAACATGTAGAACAACAAATTCTATATTGTGATCGCTGGGATATTTTCAAACTCTAAAACCTGGTCTTGTCAAGTCGTCCAAAACTCGATTAGCATAAATAGTGAATTTTAAATATTGTGCTTTTTAGACAATATTTAAGGCTAAATTTGCTATATATAATTTCTGTGTATATAATGCCAAAATATTAAAGAAAATTCATCTCATTAGACAGCGTGCGACATGCAAGATACGACAATGTCTTCACGACATGTCAGCCGAAATAAAATGGATCGGCCACGATTATGTTAATCTGTTTTGAACAACTGGATTTATTTGTTATGGCAAGCATACTATATTTGCACAAGTCCAAACGTGCGACCTAGACAATCCCAATGCACCTTATTTAGTTTACTTTTAACTAAATTACATACATGAATGTCTAAATGCAAATATTCTTTTACGCATGACCGCTTAATGTGGAAGTGTTTCCAACCATTTTTGAATGTGAGAATCGCTGTTCTTGGGTGATGGAATGAATATAAAATTTTAGCCGCCAAGACAAAGTCGTTGGGGGGTGGGGAACTGCTGGAGGTGTTCTAATACTTTTCCCACAACCGTAACACTTGCGTATTTGAGTACCGTGTAAATGTTTTAATAGAGTTGAGTGCAAGGCTCTGGAAAATTAGTAGGGGAACATTCTCTATCCGCAGCCTTGTTCGCATTTATACGTTTACGACGGGGAGCGTTTCCTTTTTGCCCTACACACCTTAAATTAATGTTTTGTGTTGACTGTTTATGTTTATTTGTCCGCCTACCATTTTCAGAATGCCACTTTAAAAGTGCATTAAGTTTTTCATTCATGTCGGCGCATGCAACTGCATGACTACAAATTGAATGCACAAAATAACATTTACAATCACATTCGACTTTACCGGATTCTGAAAACATTGTTACTATGTGAGTCTCTCCGCAGTCTCTGTGCCCTAAATTCCTCCCGGACTACATATTTTCCGTTTAGATTGCAGTATGCTTTGTTTCTATCTGCTTCTTCAGCGTCGACAAACTTTGATACCTCTTCAATAAATCTTGGCATGCTCGACTCTCTGAAACCAAGCCAATTTTTTATCCGGAAGTTATTACTCTCTGAGTCGTTAGTGTAAAATTTTGTTGGAGGAAAACCTAAACCAGCAAGAGTGCGTACTGATGCAATCATAGAAGATTTCATTACCGGTGCAAGCGAATTTATGTACTTGGTAAAACGTAAATCTACATCAATCACCGCCCAGTTGGAGCTTATAGATCTGAGCATGTTATCGAAAGCGGAAGAATTCTCGCTGTCAAGAAGGGCGTTCTCGCCGTGTATGATATCATCAAGAAATGTCTTTTCGTGTCGCCTAAGCTTAAGTTCTGTCAACTTAGTAATAATATTTGTCTCGATATGCTTAAAGCAACGAAGAGGTACTGCATTGGGAAATACATTTTACAGGGCGCTGCACAAAGCTGTTTCTCCGTCAGTGCCATAACATGTTAGATATTGGAGGCCAGGCCTCAACCTAAGTAACGTTTGTAAGAAGGCAGTGTATACCTCTTCAGTCTTCGAAAAGTGGATCAGCAAAGGCCCAAGTTCGATGGGACTGCTTAATCGCTGAGGATGCGTGGAAAGTGTTAAATTACGAAAGCTAATTGGGGTGACATTAAATCTCCCGAGTTTAAACGTTGGGTCAATCGACATTGGCATGTGCTCATTATCATGCACATTGTCATGTGCTCAAGATTTAACAGTTGACTATCGGATGCAAGAACAACAAATGGTTCAGGAAATTCCTTTATCTCTCGGATGAAATGACCAAAATTATTCTGCGCCATTTCAACGATATGTGAAATCTCATCCTCACTAATTGGTGTAGTGCCAGTGGAGTTTTGGCGATATCTCATTTGGTACATTTGTGCTGCGTTTATTATATCTGCTGGACTATCAACATTGTGAATTCCTCCAATGTCAACGGCATTGGCAGCAACACTTCGCGAAGCACCAGCAAAGTTTTGCCGTGCTTGCTGTAGCAATGATGGCTTAACTTTACAATATGTATGACCTTCATGCTTAGCATTACCATGCTTCTGTGGTGTGATCGGATGCTGTTTACCAGTGAAAAAGTACTGTAAAAACACTAAATTGTTGGTTATCTGATCTCGGTTATTCTTAACAAAAGCAATAACCTTCTTGAAATCAGGGTAGGTTCTATGGTGATAATACTTTCTTACCAGCAGAAAGTGACTAGGTGTCATATTCCTTTCGTCTAATTTCTTACTACACTCTAAATTATAGTTTTCTAGGTGCTTTCGAAAGGTGAAAGTTCTAACGCCATCATTTACCCAACTACTGTGACCGTCGCAACCGATATCCTATAAAGGTACATCTGAGGATTTAACGGATAAAAGAACGGTCAGATAGTCCTCAACAAGTGGGGGTAATTTCGTGCACACCATATCTAGTTTTGGATTGTCAACGAGATCTCTAAAATAATCCAGATACATCGGAGAATATTTACCAGTCTTGAAAATGGGCGTCGATGGATTGTTTTGATAGAATCGAGGCTTCACTTCGTCTGGCACGTCTGCAGAGTCATTTGATGTTTCACTCTCATCGTCAGTGATGGTAATGACAACTGGTGAGGAAGTGTCGCTTGTTTTTACTTTCTTCACACGTCCACTTTGCTGCCTGGTACCCGTTATATGGATGTCATCTGAGTTATCTCCAGATGACACCTCAGCCATCAACAGATCTGAGTCGTCACTATCCAAACAACGCAATTTCCTTTTCCTACATCGGATTAATCGGACGAAAACAATTAATACATGTATGACGACAACTTTTTATGTTCTCTCCAGAATAGGCGCATGCAAACCAGTTATACCACGGTTAGCTACTGCTTTGGGTGAACGAGTAATGTCGGTGAGCATAACAACCCGAATGGCGATTCATTCTCACAGCCACTTCCAAAGACTTGCTTCAAGTCCGCATCAGGAAGAAAGGCAGGCAGGAGGAAGGAAGGAAAGCGCGGGCGAAAAGGATGCGGGAAGAAAGGCGGGAAAAAAGAAGGCTACAATCTTAGACAAAACTTGTTGAGACAAATTACCTAAATGACAGTTACAATGCCATATCTCGCATGTAATGACAGGAAAATTCCTTCCAGATACCAAGTATTCCCCTCTCCCCAAATCAATATTGTTTTATCTTGTTTTGGGTTTTTATGCAGATATTTCTGTCTTTGAAAACAAAATTTTCTGGGTCCTGCAACAATGATTTGGGGCGAGGGGGGCGAAAAACATAAAAATTATAAAGTGTCTCAACAGTTTTGTCTAAGATTGTAGCTTGTCTGCCGCCCTTCTTTCCACCGCCTTTTCTCCTGCGCTTGCATTTCTACCATAAAAAAGAGGCGGGCTTCGAGCAACTACCACTTCCATGGAATTTTCCTGAACTTGCGCAGGTAGGTGTTTTTGTGCGGGAATGAGAACAAAGGAAAAGCTAGGTTGGCTTTTTGTTATATTATAACATTACCAAATGAACATATGAAAAATATTGATACTTTTCAATGCTCACATATTGACATAAAAGTGACATACATTTGTTTGTTTCCTTTGCCTTCATAGATTTCATCGGTCTGATTAGGTGAGCTTGCCCAGAATGGTGGAGACGGAGAGGCACGAAGATGTACATAACAAGAGTCCTAGAGAAAAATATAAATATGTATCTAGTATGTAGAATCTATCTAGTATCTATCTCCGGTTTTAATTGTTCCATCAAGGGTGAGGACCATCGGGTTATCAGTATGCAGCACTGGCTTAAAGCAATTGACTAACTTAAATAGTCACCCCGTCACAATCAACGAAACAATAAAGAAAAAATAGTGCAGTCTGAATTTAAAAATTCCTCTCTTCCAAACACTGAAAAGTGAATATTACATGCTGGCATACGTTTCAGTTTACTTACGTTTTCGTTGTTGTCAAAATTCGTGGGACCAGTTTTTGAAGGTTTGGATAAGAAGCTTTCGCCAGAATCAGTATCGACTTCCATTCCACGAAGATTGTTCATCTTCAACCCATCGAAGTGTTCCCCTTCTCGCAAAATGACAACACTGGCAGTCTCAGAAGGATCGGGTCGACGGGGTGGAAAGGTTGTCTCTATAATATGATGTCCTCGTACGTCTGCCACAATGACACTAACATCAAGGGTATTTGCCAAAATCTGGAGAATGATGTCGACAACTTGAAGATTGTAGGCATTGTTGTTTACGTGTTCGTCAAACTCCCCAAGAAGATCGTCACCAATATAAAATACAGAATAGGTTTCGAAATGTTCGACCAACTCGTTTCGGCACTTTGACAGCATGTCTGATGAAGATATGAACATGTTGCACTGGCCAGCTAAACTGGAATGAACAGAATGCACGAGGCAATGGCCATCACCAGGGCTGGGTATAACTGTCAAGTTTTCTTTGCTTAAGTAGCTATCTACTGGGACGTTGATTCTGTTAAATGAACAAAAGCAAACGTAGAGGGTACCCTCTGAATAAAAAAACAGATTTTACTTACAGTTTACAGATTGAAGTCGCCATATCAAATCCAAATGTCCAATGCAAAATGTATAGATATACTGAAGGTGGAGCCGCAACGAGTCTCAGTGTTGAGATAAAAATACTGAGGAAAGCATAGTGAAAACGTAGGCAAACTGGCGAACTTATATAGGCCAGAAATCATTGATTTTTGCACAATAACTGTAAACTTTTACTATCGATGGCATACGACAGATATTGGGCAAGAAACACTTACCGATTATGAAATATCGTAACGCTATGGGTATACCGGGTGACCCAAAAAAAAGTACTCCGGTTTGATTCATAATAACTTCTAAACCACTGAAGCTATTAAACTGAAATAACTTTCATTAGATAGATGGAAGACTAGCTTAGATTTTGATATATTACAGTTGTATTTTACTTACAAATTCACGGAGATATTAATGTTCAAAATAGGTAGCATATTTCTGGATGTGTCTAAAATATGCAAAAAACGCCGTATCAAATACTTAATGTTGGATGTCTCTGGGGAGTTGCATGTTATGTCTTATGGAGTTATGGTTTGATTGTGTTTCATAATTCTGAGTTTATTCTGAACATGAACAAATTTGCAATGTACCACATGATCAGCAACCGCAGAATTTAGAAGAGCTTCGCAGCATGCCGTAATCTAGAACAACGAATGATCCATGACTCCTTCGACGCAATGGTGTCACGGGCTAGGCAGTGCATTCGTGCTAGAGGACACGCGATTCCGAACGAATAAATCTTGCTTGTATTTTGCAAATAATAATACTTCGTTTCATAATAAACAACTTGTCAAGTGGCATTTATTTACTGCTAATAGTGCGTGTTTCAGTTGAGCAAAGCTTGATTAATATTTGATACGGCGTTTTTTGCATATTTTAGACACATCCAGAAATATGCTACCTATTTTGAACATTAATATCTCCGTGAATTTTTAAGTAAAATACAACTGTCATATATCAAAATCTAAGTTAGTCTTCCATCTATCTAATGAAAGTTATTTCAGTTTAATAGCTTCAGTGGTTTAGAAGTTATTATGAATCAAACCGGAGTACTTTTTTTTGGGTCACCCGGTAGTATACTGCCGAACGAAATTATAAGTAAGCAATGACGTTTCGGATGAATTTAATAAGACTTAAGGTTCTTCATCTTCGAGTGATCCACATTTTTATATTTAATTCGTAACACGCGCTGTCCACCAAGCACTACATACTTTTATATTACTATAACATTAATCATAAGCTCCGTCTTCGTTAAATGGTTTGTCCTATTTTTCTAGAATTGATGATTTCAGACAATTTTTCAGTGTGTGTCTAAATTCGTGCAACATAACGGAAAACTAAAATTGACGACATGGCAACATACACACATCGTAAATGTGGTGTTTTGCCATGCAAAGTAAACTCATTTGCAAGACCTAAAGAAACTATAGATATAGCAACACAAGATAGTAGGCACAGTAACAAAAGATAGTGCTAGTCACAAAATTATACAATTGAATGACTATTCCCACTTGTCATACTTAACGAAAATACCACCATCTCTTAATCCATTTATGCGAATATATCAGGAAATCACGAATATGCGCACTGGGTGTATCGCATGGTAATTAATCCCTTGCTAATACCAAAAATTCATGTTGGACAAATATTTTGCGATTTAAAAAATTAAAATTGCAATTAAGAAATAAGGTCAACTTTTTCGAAATTGAGATGGCAACGAGAAACATGTGTCTTAAATTTTATCTGTAACCGCCATATTAACTTTCAACTCAACTGAGTTCTGGGTGTTCTTTTTTTTGTTTACAATATAGCAACTAGCTACATTTATGTGTAATAGCTTATTCGAAGAAGATAACGGTCAACATTGGCAAAAGTCTGCAATAACAAAACGGAATACTTTTTAAATACTTTTTAAATAGGATATGGAACAGGTGTAGGCGAATGTCGAGACGAAATCTTGAATGAGATCTCTTTGTCACAATCAAGATTAACAGCGTAGCGTAAAACGTGGCAAAAAAACTGGATTGTTGTTTTGAAATAAGATTTGTAAAGGTGCAGTAACAAAGTACACGCTTATAATTGGATTTCTAACATTCTTAGTTACAACCAACGTTACCCATCCGCAAGAACTAGGACAGCTATTATAACACCTGTAATTTAGGGCAACTGTATATTTTGCTCCATCATGAATCGATAGCATTTTTCAAACACAGGAAACTACTCATTTAAATATAAGCCTTTTAACGGAAACTTGCATGAGATCTAATACAATTATAGATTCGCGCAAATCAAGACGCAATACTATCCTCCAAATGCAGGACTGAATTTCTCTCGGCGGCCCTGTTCGCGCTGTTGTAATATAACGAAGATTCCCCTATCTACTCAATGTAAGACAATTTATGCGTTATGAGTTGCCAAAGAGTCAAATTAGATGTTAACTTTTTCCTCAGATTTGGCAACATTGTGTTTGGCTAGTCAATCCTAAAAATTAGACCTAGTTCCAGACATGTTTCAAAACCTAGTTCTGAAGAAAGTCTGCACAAAATTTCTACTGATAAATTTTTCAAATTATCACTTAAATCACAATTTGCGGTGTCTTTTATTAATTAATAAATAATTTTATTAATAATTAGGTTCATTTCCTGTAAGAAAGAGTCGAGTGGATTAAAAAACCCTTAAACTTTATTTCTTTCCTCCCAATGCTCGAGGAACGCCGAAATTGGAGGGGTCGTAGGGGCGGCCGACTCTCTTGCCTTTATTTGCTAGGGATCAGGAGCTTTATATTTAAAATAATTGCAAAATTCTTTCAAAGATGCGTTTTATCGCATATAAACATGCGTGAAGGTTTAATATGATCTAATTCATATGTTGAACTTCGATCTTAGTTCACTGGGCAACTGCATGGTGGTTAAAATCCAGTATAACTGTCTTTGTCTGTGTCGTGCTATGGAAGACATATCCGTAACTCAATCAACAATTTATTTGTTGCATTTGCGCAATCATAAATACGCAATAGTACCTTCTAATCGATTACACTGAATCTCCTCAAGATAATCCATATTGACACAAATACATTTGATGCAATCTTTTCTGTTAATCACTCCGCGGGTTGTGTCACTCTTGGTAAATTTAAAATGAGACACGTATTTGCGCAATCGTAGCAATTATTTGCGCAATCATAAAATCTCTAAACCAAGGATACGCGAACGTAATATGTCTAATCCAATAACCTTACTTGAAGCATTGACGACAGATCAGTTTCAGTCCCAAGCAAGCAAACGTAAATAAATGTAATTTATTAACCTTTTGCTAGTAAGCGATTAACCTAATTTCCGGTAGATTCCGTTGATTCCGTCGATTCCGTTGATTCCGTTAAATAAAGATGCCGACTAGTCTACTAGAAAAAAATCACTCAATGCACTAAGTCTTCTTAGATGCAATTTGTTCACAATATTAAAGAATACTCTATTGGCTTTTAATGGATAGCTGCGATTCGTGCTCGCCATATGTAGTTGTTATTATGTGTAGAAAATAACCACCTGTCAAAATCCGCTGTATAACGTATAATCGCTTTTTTAGACATTTCCCGCTATTTTTGGAGTAGGTTTTATAATATACATATATCAATCCAGATTTTAAAAGATTTTATAGTTTGTCCTAGATGGCTAGAAGAATGTTCTTGATATAATTATATGCAGAGAGTTTGCACTCAGCTCAATTTAAATGATTATATACCATGGGATTTGTTTATAATACTTTTAATCCTTATAGGGAAGCAAGTAGGGTGATTCTTGTATCTTGTTGCATGATAGTTCCCTGCACAGGCTAGCCCGAGTTAACGCCTAGCGGGCGTCTTGTTTTACTCTGTTAAACGCCAGACAATTTTACACATCAAGGGAGAGCCTCTAGGTGGGAGAGGGTTAACCAGGCCTATCTAGTGTCTGCGCATCTCTCTTTGTTAACCCTTTCCCTCCTAAACCAGCAAAACTGCCCTCTCCCTCTTTGTTGTTTTATTATGTCCAATGCCAGATGCTTTTACTCGCCAATTAAAGGACAGCCCAAGGTGAGAAATGGTTAAAAAATATTTTAGATCTTGGAGCGAGATCCCGCCAAGGCGGGCCACCTCTTCACATAACAAAATTGTCAAATAATGTAACTGAGAGGCAAGCAGGCCTAAATGATTGCCTCATGGTGTGTAAGGTGTACAACTGGCAGAATTACAAATTGTAAGTATTTTTATTATGAATTGCAGTTGGTTGTAATATGTAGGTTGTAATATGTAGGTTGTACCAGTTGTTCGATTTGACTACACATTTATTATTTTGTCATAATTTCAATCGTGGTATAACCTTCGAATACTGCGGTATGTCATGCTTGTCGCTTGCAAATTCACTGCAATTCATGTTCAAAATACTCACCAAATTTGTAGAATGTAATATTAAGCTTCCCTTCTTGAAACAAGATGGCGTCAACTTTGAGTAACGTACAGTGGTAAGTTGTTGTCAAAGTTAACAAACTTAACATAACTTAACATGATAACAATATATCTGCGCAAGCGCAGATACAAAAACCATACACAGGCTCAGTGCAACAATACCTGAATTTATTAAGTACGTAAAATTAACATTATGGATTGGAATTAATAAAAACATATTTATGGTTGGCCAATTTGTGCATTTAAAACAGAAGGTATTCAAAATTGCAGGTAAATGTGATACCTATAGGTTTTGGCCTATTAGTTTCTGGGTGTACTTAACTAAAATACCTCTGCTATCTACCTTGATGATAGCAAGAGAACTGGTGAGATTGGACTACGAAATACAGCTTTATAAATCGCATTTAAAATTTCGAAAAACGTTTATTAATTCATGACAGACCATAAATGTGTACCAATGCACTCAACATTGCGTATTTTTTATCTCTTGCATAAGCTACAACTCAATTGCTTTAAAGGCCAGAACCCGAACCAAATTAAAAGAAAGATCAAAAAGAATGAGAGACGATGCAAAAGAGAAGGAGAAACGCAAAAAACCCATTCGAGGAGGACTTGAAAAGGGAAAACGGCAGCGAATCCTCGGAAAAGTGTTCAAAAAACGTTTCAAAAAACGCAAAAACTAACAGGCGACTAATATATTCCTCATCGGACGAAAATTAAGAAAACCCACCTCCTCCATCTTATGGTGTACTGAATCCACCGGCTGCGCCAAAAGTAATTGAAAGAAACGCTTGTCCGATTTCTGGACCGCATGCTCTCCATCGAAGGTGGACGTTGGGGGCTGAAGGCGGCCAAGGAAGCGCAACGTCGAGTGGGCCGCATCGTCTTGGAAGTAGACGAAACTATTAGAAACGTTCGTCTTCTTTGGACAGAGGAAGCGATGGTTCAAATAAGATCTACCTTTATCGAGGGGAATCATTTGCTTGATAAACCAACGGAGGTGGGCATGCTCAAGGCCTACCTCACTAACCCTATACAACTTTTTATAATTTTTTATTAACAAGAGCCTCTACTATTTTGGAAGAATTGGATATCACCCCTGAAGACTACTGTCTCATCAAAGAATTTCAGGGAAGGATTTCGAATTGGATGAAATCCTTCACTGACATATGCGCGAATCGGATGTCAGACGTCCATCGACAAGATTATGGACTATTATTAAAAACGTCCTAAATTTGGATCTTGATGAATTCCCCGTTACATGATGAATATCAGAAGAGTTGAAGGTTTGTTAAATTACGAGATTATTTAATGACGATGCTCTTCGTACAAAGCGCACAGCGTCCTTGCGCTGTGTACAACGTTACAATCAACGAGTTTGAAGCAGTACGTTACACTAACAAAACGTTACAAGATGGCAGGTTTGTAATACATCAATATTTCTTTGGTAAGGGGTAGGTGGTAAACAAAGTTTTTGGTTTTATTAAATTATAGGTACGGCTCATCGCGTACAAGTGCGCTGAAATTTATTTGGAAAAGTTGAGACCAATTGTCGCCAATGCCAATTTGTATCTAAAACGACAAAACCAGAGGGAAGGGGAGCCTCTTTGCTTTCTCACAGTGAATGGCAACCCTCTTCCTTCATCTGAGATTTCAAACCGTATCACTAAAGTGGCCAAATTGTTGGATCCTTCGATAAAGGTAACTGTGACTGGGAAGAGAATATGTAAGTCTGCTGTGTCTCGCCACAGACAGTTATGGGATTCTGGCAAGTTCAGTGGGATTTCGAAAGAAGAATTGGTGTGGCAAATGTCACACTCGACATCCACGGCAGAGGGTATGGTGGCTTGTTAGGGCCATCGCCGCACAGTATGGAATTTCTCCGTAGAACGGTAGTCTTTCCGTAGAATAAGGTATATCTCCGTACAGTGGGGTATATTTCCCTACAGTGGGGTACGTCTCCGTAGAACGAGCTGTCTCCGTAGAACGAGCTGTTTCCGTTGAATGGAACTTTCTCTGTAGAACGAGTTGTCTCCGTAGAACGAGCTAGCAGAACAAGCTGTTTGATTTTTTGCTTACTCTAATGGTACACAGCGCTGACAATACGCGCCCGTGCAAGTGGGAGAAAATATTCTCAATCAGAAGCAAAACAACTAGCCATAGTTAATATTAACTATGAATTAGCATAACCATGGGTTGAATAATGTCGTTCTGTCAAAATTGTGGAAATAAGTTTGCAGTTGGTGGTCTCTTTTGTCATAATTGTGGTCATAAAAATTCAGGTACAGTATGTAAGCTGTCACGGCTTGACTTGTTTACCTTTGCCCTTTTTGTTTTTGGTTTGACTGTAATTGAAGAAAAATGGCATGTTTCATTCATGAATATGCTAATTTTGTCGTAGGAGGAGTAAATCCGGACGCCAATGGTCCAGCGACCAACTTGTCTTCGTCAACTGTCTCATCCCCAGCATCGACATTGCCGTTCCAGGAATTCAGGAAGAGGAAGGAGGCAAGTAGGTCTTCTTTCTTTACAAAAAGAATCCCAAAAGCAGAAAGGGAAACAATGAAGAAGTGAAAATTCAAGTGGGTCTCCTTCACATGGTTGATGGGAGACTGAGGAAAATGAAAGGAAGGACCCTTCCTGTCACAGTATCTCCCAATATTGATGCAAGCAGTCTTGTACAGGCTGCTGTTGAAAAACATGGAAAACACTTCCAACAGTTTAATGTCTCCCACAAATATGTTTTATTATATCCTGACTACACTTTGGTTTTCAAGAATTTTCCTTATCCAAATACAAAGAAGACTTGGGGAAGTCATATTATGCAAAGGTATATTTATGGCTGTGCAAGTTTACTGATTTTGAAGCAATGCAAGCTGACTGATTGTGAGGAAACTAACCAGACACCACCAATTGGGCAACAAAGTGTAACCATGGAAACCACTGATAGAGAGCAAGCCATCTGCAGTAGTCCATGCCCCACAACAACTATCTCTTCAATATCTGACCCCGTCCTTATTTGTGACCAGGAGTCTAACCTTAATCCTATTGTTATTCTGGACCATAGCATAAATGGTAACCAGACATCCAGCAGTAATCCTATACCACCTGGATCTGAGGTAAGAAAAGAAGAACTAACTGCTTTATGCCCGACATGTTACAGAAGAATTATGGTAATGACCATAATAGAGGAGCACGCTGACCTATGTGCAGATAACTTTGATCCAGTTGGGGAAGTTCAAGTTATAAACACACAGTCCACAAACATGCCTGATACCATGGTTGCTGTTCATGCTCAACTTGAAAGTGATGCTCCTAGTACATATTCAATGGCGGAGGAGGACCTGAAGATGAAGACCATCGTTGACCAGCTGCAAAGTAACATTGACCTTTTTAATAAGACAAGAATAAGTATAATAAGAAAAAATATACTTGAAGATTTCCTTGCCATCAGAAAGAAACCTTGGTTCAACTTGAGTGGTGTCTTCAAGGTGACTTTTATCGGAGAGCCAGCGATTGATGATGGTGGACCGAGACGTGAATTTTTTTCAGGTTTGTTTTGTAATTTATTAATGTCCCATATCAGGTTTAGCCAGAAAGAACAGAATTAACAATTGTATTGAGCTAGGCCCAGACATAGCCGGTCAATCGTCAATCATGACAAACACTCCTATCCAGTCATTGGAGCTTTGCTGAAGCAAAAAACTATATTCTATCATGCCCTGCAAAGATTGTGATTTGAGGTTGCCCTGTTTTATTGACAATAGTACAAACATGTACTTCACTACTCAACAATCAAAAATTGAATCAGTCAAAAAACTTTGTGGTTATCACCATGTGTAATAATTTAATCTGAGCTAATAAAAAATTGGCTTAGAAAAGGTAGAACATAAAGATGTTAATTGCGGGAATAAATTAATGTGCTTGAGAACTAATCTGTTACCGGTACCTGTACTATATCAATGATAAAGTTGATGTGGTAATATTTAATGTACAGTAGTGAACTGTATTTTTGAAAGTTTAATACCATTTTGTTCAAGTTTTGAAGATATCCTTCATTTTCAAATATATTTGGTAATAATGGTGGTTCAGTACCTCATAACTTTGTATAACTCAAGAAGGAGAGAAGATTATGGGAGTTCTTTCAAATAAATCAATAAAAAATTCATGTCAATGCTTGTTTCCGAACCAGTTTGACCAATTCCTGCCAAGACGGCCTCTTATAAATAAAATAAAATTATGTTGGCTAATTAATATGCCAGACAATTTTATGTGGCAAGGAGAGCCCAGGCATCTGGTTGGTAGGAATGGGCGATATTTCTATCTCTAAGGGCATTGTACAACTAGACTTAAAATACTGACTGTATACAACTCCAACATGCATGAGTTTGTACATTACCGTACATAAGAAATTGATATAGATTTTTCTTGCTTTTGGGGGGTGGGGCTGGGGCAAATGCCCCTTGGAAAATCCGCCCTCCCAATGGTTTTTGTCTCTAGAAATATTACAACAAGTGCGACAACACTGCTATCTAATGGTGTTCCAATATCGACTGTTACAGCATTAACAAACGGTGAATTTAAAGCTGCTGGTGAGCTCATGATATTATCCATAGCATAAGGTGGTCCATCTCCCAGCATTTTGGCAAAAGAGGTGTACGATTATATAGTTGATGGTGTGGCAAGTGTCCTGCCAGAGAAGTGGGGTAGTCAACTGAGGCCTGAAGTGCAAACAATAATTGACCAGGTATGGTTTAACTGGTTTTTAAAAAGCCTAAAAATAAACATATTCTGTAAACCAACATTGTATAGTACATGTACAGTAATAGCAAATTTCAAGTCCTTGAATTCAAGCACTTTCAACGACATTCAACTTATGTATGAACCCTGTCATATAGTACTGTATATATACATGTAGAAATGTATAACAATTTGTTTTATTCGGACTGTAGGTAATACCTGTATTTGTGCACATAATGTATGTTTGGGTACATTGTTTCAAGAAACTGTATGGAGCCACCTTAATTTTCTGCCTATACTTTAAAATAGATAGCTCAAGCTAGCACTGATTATGAATTGCAGAAAGTTTTAATGGAGGACTCAAGCTTGGAACAGCTGAGTCGTGTTGGCTATAGAGGAGTACCAACCAAAGAAACCATTTCAAACAAGGAATATCTGATCAGGTCAGTACAATAACTTTGGACTGTGCTGGGGTGTAACAGTCTGCTCTGAGGGATTTATTTTCATTAGTTTTATTCTTTCTTACCAGGTCACTGGTAATGTTTGAGTTAACAACAATTCTGCCAATGTTGGACCAGCTTGCTGCAGGTCTAAACACATTTGGTATTTTGGAAACCATTAAATCAAACAGAATAGCAATGGAAGCCTTTTTTACCAAGCCAGAATGCTTTTTGCCAACTGTTGATTACATGTTGGATAACCTTCAAGGCGACTTTAGTGAAGAAGGCAGTAACAGCAGGCCTACAGAAGTTAATGTCTTCAAGTACCTGTCTGACTACATTACAGATGTTGGTTTTACAGGTAAAAACAACTGCTGTTCAGTGTAGTATTTCTCTGAAAGGTTAGAATGAATTAAAGCTTTCAATGTGAATAACTTGTTTATATTTTATTTCCTTTCAGTTGGTTCCTAATGATGGTGCTGCAACTCTGTCAAACCTATTCAAGTTTATAACTGGGGCAGAAAATATTCCACCTCTTGCTTTACCAAATGGCATCACAGTTAAATTCAAGCATCACTGTAATTCTGGCTGCAGGTGCAGGCCAACTGCATCAACCTACGATATTAGCATCACATTTCCAGTTCACTATGAAAATTATCAAGACTTCACAGATTCAATGTCTTCAGCCCTTATGGAAGGCTTTGGATTTGGTTTTATTTGGTAATTTTCAAATTTGGATTATAAACATTTATTAAAGTAGAGTTACTAAAGCTAGGGGTGGTGGAATACAGTACAGTAGGTGCTGCACTTTTTTGCTAAAATGCGATATTGTATTTACGCAGTATATACTATACTGTATTTATATATTTTATTTTATTAATATTAAGTCTGCTTTGCAGGTGGATATTGGTACTTGCATATTATCATTCATCAATACATTGACTTTTATCACAAATGTCTCATGAAAATTACCAAAAACGATTTGAAATATTAACATTTTCTGTGGCATGCCTGTACACCCCTATAAACTATAGCAGTGTTGCAGCTTCACCACTCAAATGGAACTAATTTTCTGCCACACGACATTTCAACATCTTCCACAGCTGTCAACAGCACAGTGTCCCTAAAATAAAGGTATTAATACTGTATGTTTGGTGCAGTTTGTTAAACAACAAGTTTTGAATATGATTTTTTGTACATGCATGTACCTTCTGGCTTCAGGTAGCTATGTTTACTAAATAAACAAACAGATTGTATCCCTGTTCATGGTTGGCTGGGTACTGCATGTTATTCTCTTGCATCAAATAATGAAAGTATTCTTGGTATAGGTTTGGCTCTTCCACATCATGCTCACAAAAACCAGCCCCTTCATTCAGTTTTTCAGTAGAAAGTGGTACTAAGCAGTCCCATGCATTTGACCTCTCAGGCAAATAGTAAAGAACATCGGGAACTCCAGGAACAGTCTCATGCCTTGATGCTTTTATATGATGTGAATTCCAGTACTCTTTCACCTGGTCAAGTGTTTGCTGCAGAATCCCATGGAAGCAAAACCACAAACACTCCTTGTGAAGCTCAATGCTTGTATTCAAGACATTTGCATCTATCATATCCTTAAAGGAATGGATCCACCAATTTGAACTTACTCTACGGAAACTGGACCACCAGTTTGCGATTCTTTGGTTTGTGGTGGATGTACCATACCTGTGAGCCTGATCACCAGCAAGAGGATAACAATCATCTCTTCGAAAGTAACATTGTAATGCTGCTAAAGTCCCATTCTCTGTCCCACATGTGTTTGTCTAAAAATGCATTTATAAATTTATTTTTTGGTTTAGAAACAAACTGTGAATGTTGCTTGTTAACAATTGATTGTAACAGTGTTTAAAATGATAGGCAATAATTTCAAGATATTTTATTCACACTCAAGGGACGTATATGGAATGTTGTGTTTTTCCGGTAGATGTGTTTTGTTTACTGTTGCTTTCAATTGACAATCTATTTTTCAAATGATTTCCATTTGAAATAAAAGGTGTCTCAGTCACTTTGGCCAGTATTGATAATAATAAAAATAAAGTCAATGATCAAAAGATCTCAAGTAATAATTTGTGCCAAGATTGCGAACATCATTAAGCGGGCCCTTTTCCCACCCTATTCGCCTGGGGAAAAATCTGCATTGTCCCTGGGGTTGTCAATGTTCCAATATTATGGTTCGAAAAGTGTAGTTATAACTTCATTATTCCAATATCAGCTTGCTGTTGCCAGCTTGTTTACGGTGAAAGAAAATGGGAAAATGGCAGGATCTTTGCAAAGATTTGCCAATGTAACAGAAAACTTGAAAAGTCATTGTTTTAGCATTTCTTATACATAATAAAACAATTATTGGATTTGGTTTTCGCATTATATTGAGAATTATCAAGGTCTCAGTTTGTGTTCTCAGCCTCCGGCTTTGGCAGATAACACAAACGTTGACCTTAATAATTCTCAATATCATGCTTCACCTCATCCAATAATTTATAATTATTATATGAGAAAACTGATGCCTTAACCTATAGTGAATCATTTACCAGTGAATTGACATAATAGAACCTATATTTGTCTTAAAAATGCATTTACAAATTTATTCTCTGCTGATTTAGTTAAATCTGCTGTTTAGTAATCCAGCATGAGAAAATTTCAACACCTGGTTTATGCACCCTCTACCCCTAGTCCAAACAAATATTGTGATGTTTATGTCAAGTGTATTATGAAATGAAAATTCACCACTGGCTTTTTATGATTGTATTTGAAAGAACACGCTAAATAATGAAAAATGGCTTTTTCATGACTCATATCAATCAATAAATCAATCAATCTGTTTAATTAAAACCAATTTGCAGTTTTTTAAAGGAAAAACTGAATTACATGGAGTACTAATATAACATAAAATTTTATATTAAAATGTACAATTCATAATCTTAATATATATATATATATATATTATGTAGAATAATGTTTATTTAGTTAGGACTGTCAATTAACTATAAAACTAATAATATTTCCTAGTCACGAAGTTCTTTAACCGTTCAGTGGTTTCTGGCCATAAAATTTGTTCGACCATTCTGTCGTTCCTTAAGTCATAATCATGAGTTTTAACCCCGGGACGAATTTCCATAATTTTAGTCAAAAGGGTTGTAGGGTGAAGCATCACGTCGCAAAGATTCGACGAATTTCTTGCAAGAGATGTCTCTACGAGTACTCAAATACTGTAAGTTTGAAATTTCAAGGGCTTCATCATATAACAGATCTGGATAAGCTATTCTCAATGCTCTCTTTTGAACAGATTCGAGAATGTCAGATAATGATTTAGGTATTGACGACCACACAGGGGATGCATATTCAATTCTGGATCTAATGAATGAGATATTTGTACAATGTGAGATGCTTGAAGACCAGCCTTTTTTAACAGACGCAATGCGTATAAGCGAGAATTTGCCTTTTTCAATACCATGTCAACATGAGTATTCCATGACAAGTCGTTTGATATCCATACACCTAGGAGCTTGAAATAGGACACAGTTTCCACCGGTTTACCTGTAATATAGATCGGGTTTTCATTATCAGATCCTTTATATTTAAGAAAGTTGATCAACATCTGTTTGCATTTCTTATAATTTAGTTCCATTCCACGTTCTGAAGCGTAGTCCGAGATTTCATTTATGACTAATGGCATTAAACTGGGTGAAAAACGTGGTATAATCTCTAAGGCCGAGGTGTCATCCACATACTTGGTCCTACCAGGCCAGTTTTTTAGTAAGGAATTAATAAGAACAGCAAACAATAATGGACCTTATGCTGTTGAGCTGTAACATCACACGATGGGCACAGCATTACATCAAAACACAAAATCAGGTATATCTTTGGATTGGTTTGACTAAACTGGCTCAAACCATGCAGACTTACTGAGTCAACAAGTCTCAGTATTGAGATTGTTGTTATTAGGTTCCCATGGTAACAGATTCGTAACAAAATTTTCTACTTTTTGACATTGTAGTTTTGTTGTTTTAAACAGTATTGTTGCATTGGAAATCATGGAAAAGGATGTCAACTTCCTAAAACTAGTTGCTGTAAATGTGGTTGAAAACAAAGAATTATAAAAAGGAAGAGAGTAATCTGGAAACTCTGTTACCATAGCAACCACATTAGAACCATGGCAATATTTAGTTTTCTTAATTGAGTAAGTCAGCAAGGTTTGAATTCAGTCAAACCAGTCTGAAGATATGTGTGATTTTCAGTTTTGGTGTAATGCTGTGTCCATCATGTGACGTCACAGCTCAAATTATATAAAGCGTAATAATTCAAGAATGGAATAACATATGAAAAGCATCTAAAAGCCATTTTTCATCACTACAAGTGTTCTTTCAAGTACAATGAAAAACTGGGGTGAATTCCTCAGTTTAGACTAACATGGTCTTTTTGTTTCATAAAAATGGGCCTCCCTTTTGGTCACACCCAATGCTCATTGCTCCACAAGGCTGACCCAACCATTAATATTCCATGCGGTACCCACATGTTCGCATTGCGGACCTATTTTTATATCTGTTAATAACATTTTTATGACAACGTGATATGCCCTATTGGACCTCAGGTGCTCTTGGTGATAAATCAATATGACGAACATTACATGTTATTTTTCCTAAAAGGGACAATGAACACTCCCTTTAAACTAAAAAAGGGTTTATCAAACTACAATAGCCATCATAAATTTTGAATGTTTCAAATTTTGAATGTTTTCTATTACCTGTGTTACAATCAATGATATTGATTGTAGTCACTACATGTTTTGCTGTTTCTATAGACTATAGATTTTAAAAGGCTACCAGCATACTTTGACATTTAAATATATTTATGGAATAAATACAGTTAACAATGAACTTTACATGTAGTATGTGGTAGAGTAGTTTTTTTGGGTCTGGGCCTAGTTCCGCATTTCCCGCGCTGAATGGTAACGTGGTTGGGGCCTATAATATAAGCAACGTCAAAAGGAGGCTCAGCACTGTTCTTTGCCAGCTCAAGCGCGCAAAGCAAATGCCAAGGTTAACCTGGAATAGCCGTTCGACACCCGCCCACCCTCTCCAGATTTGTGAGGAGAGGCGTAGGAGTTAACCAAAGCAGCATTCATCTCAGAGGTATTGGTCAAGCCACAATTGGAGTTAATATGAGGCAGATATAGTATTTATCAAGATTATGCAGAGTAAATATCAATTTAAGGTAATTCTCCCTGTACGTTATACAGGTGACATGCAGTGTTTACTATAGGGATGGGAGACGGGTTACCGTAAGGTTGTTGGTCAGGCTCAAGGATACAGCTGTGCTAAGCATTCGGCCAGCCGGGAAACCTTTACTGTCTTGGTTCAACTAACCCGATCCCATCCCTCGTCAGCCTGCAAAACGCCAAAGCTAGATGTAGTCGTATTACAGCAATTTTGTTATTTATCATCATTTTAAGATGTCTCAACTATCATTAAGGAATAGAGAATAAATAGCAATTTCAGGAAGCAATAGCATTATTCATGCTGCCAAATTAATGTTCTTTTATATGCAAATAAATTGGTCCTTATGAACTTGTTTCAAGGTACAAAATTATTTTAAATATGCATATAAAACAATATCAATTTTGCAGCCATCTATGAATCTGGAGGGCTCATATTGATAACAGTTTTATCATAGAGCTGAAATGACTAGATATAATAATTTTTTGAAATAATCAGGCAATCAAATTTTCGCATTAGTAATCGTTATTGTGTTTATATTTTATTGAATATTTTTCCAACCTACCATCTATGTGCCAGCAGTAATTTGGGCCATACGAAACATATCTTCTCATGTGAAGTATCCTACTCCTTCTTGCCCTGCCAGCATCTGGGTCTATTTCTCTCAAGTAAGTGGCAACGAGTGATCTTGGAGCGTGAATGTGATGCTTGATCCTCAAAGCATGCCAGATAGCTCAATAACCCTTTAAACATCCAGCTCCTTCCGCTTCCTGCTTGATAAAGTTTTTAATTGTTTCTTCATCAACAACATTGTTTCTTCTGGACAGGCCATAAGTTTCTAGCCTTCGCTTCAACGTACATATACTCATGCACACACCATGGTGGGTGCTCAGCATGTCTACAATTACTTCATACTTGTATCCGAGGTGGAAATAATGCTCTATTATCTCTCGGCTCTCATCTTGATCTACAAAAAGTAAGGCCCAAAGAAGTATAAATATATATAAACACAGTTCCAGCTATTCACGAAATAAAACTGTTATTAATTTATAAAAATCAATCAATGAACTAATTCCACAGTTCTGGCAAAACGAAGCTCCTTGGACAAGATGTGAACGGCATCCCCGACAGTCCGCCATTTTAAGACAGAAACTCGTAAGACAGCTCGTTCTACGGAGACGATTTATTCTATGGAGACGGTTTATTCTATGGAGAAAGTTCCATTCAACGGAGAAAGTTCCATTCAACGGAAACAGCTCGTTCTACGGAGATGGTTTATTCTACGGAGACGGTTTATTCTACGGAGACAGCTCGTTCTACGGAGACAGCTCGTTCTACGGAGAAAGTTCCATTCAACGGAAACAGCTCGTTCTACGGAGACAGCTCGTTCTACGGAGACAGCTCGTTCTACGGAGACGTACCCCACTGTAGGGAGATATACCTTATTCTACGGAATATCCATACTGTGCGGCGATGGCCCTAACGAGCCACCGTAGAAATCTGTCTCGACGTCCAACTTATTTGAACGATCGAGCGCACGCATAATTCAAGTCCTGTCAGGCTTCAAGGTATAGGCGTTATTTGTGGTAAAAGCTGGTCTCTATCGGACAGATTGTGCAGGACATGCGCCGGTAAAATACGGAAAACTTGTGAAGGATATTCTTTCGTTGTGAACACTTATAACGTACGTAGTACTGCTAGGTTGATGAAACGGTCTGCAAAGAAAATTATCAACCCAGCGAAGTTCGCGTGAAAAGGTGCCTGCCTACTCCAGAGCGAAGCCCTCGCTTGCGAAAAACATTAAGGATTGAAGTTACCAAATCATTGGCTGGATCTTCTAAAACTAGTCCTCGGAAATCGTTAGTTTACGAGACTGATAGAAACAGATAACTGAAACAGATAGAAGTCCGTTACGGCACGCAGACGCTCGAGTTGATGTTCAAGAAAACTACCCACGAATTACTATCGACGAATTGCCCGTTAACGTCAACGATGTTTTGTGTGAAAAAACAAGAGTGAAGGTTTTGATAAAATGGCCAAATCAGAACACTAATGTTATAACTCCTTCTCTAGAAGAAACTGATTCTGTAATAATCTCTTGAAGAATAATATAGCGTAACCTGTCGGTAGAACAGCAAAAACGTCGATTCCGTCGAGAAGACGGTTAAGGGCAAGTCGTTGTCCTGCTTTTAACTTCAAACTAAAGTTTAACTTTAGAGACAGCTCGCTAGCTCCACAACAATATATTTCGCATTTAATGGTCGCTGTTCAGCTATGCCTATTTTGCTCTTGTGAAACTGACACGGCAGCTAATTTCCATAATTTCCGTTTCTAATTAGTATCAGCCAATGGGAATTTTGCATCTTGATTTAGGACGCACATATTCGTTTTTGTATGCTTTCCGTGCAGGCTCATTTTCCCTACCCCGTTCCCCCCCCAATCCCCCAACCGACCCAATCCCCCAAATAATGAGCCTGCTCGCAGGGTATGGCCAAGGCGACATTACCTGCCTTGGTTTTCACCGACACCAATAATTAATGGGCAAAATCCTTTCTCATTTTGCCACTGTTAACGATGAAGACCAAGAAAGAGAAAGATTAATACATAGGTCAACATAAAAGCAGCGGGGCTAGACAACTCAACTCCTTCTGTGTCCACGACTCTGCATATAAAAGTGCATAATATAACATCCAATGGAACAACATTTGTGTGCCAATCGATAATTACATGATTCGTGAGAGGATACAAAATCATTGTACAACAACTCTTCAGCAGATATTACATTGATTCCGATATATCGTGCTTTATCTAACACTGTTACATGACGATTACCACGCTAATAAAGTCTTGCATAATCTTTTCGTACATTTTCTGAACAAAAAAGGATCATATGCAGTAAAAACTATTACTTCCTAAGCTTTTATTATTCCTGCCCTAGCGAATACATGCATTATCGTTTGAAAACGCAAATCTTGTGACCTTTCATAAAAACATTAAATAAAGAACATGACTTGCTAAAAAAACTGCGAGAGAAAGTTACACCTGTCCACTGGCGGCGGGGGAACTGCAGTCTAGGACCAAACATTTGTGATACACGGAACAAGACTGGTCAGCTTTGGCAATGTTGATCCCATCCCCTTCGGTCAAATTATCAAGCCATTCGAAGCCGAATGCACCGAGATCCGCAATCAATCGGCCGTTTTCGTCTAAAAAGACTTCGTCATTCAACGCCCATATCGATTGGCCTCGAGAATTTGTATTTTTGCCAATTATATATACGGCCGATTTAATTTGGTCATCTTCAACGATGTCGACTTCGTCTGCGAGGCCAGTAAGCAGCTTGTCCAAAGTCACATTCGAAACATTCGAAATTGAGTACTTACGAAGAGTACTGTCGTTGTTATAACTCAATTCCTAAATTATAACTCAATTCCTTTAGGAATTGGGTGATATTCCTAAAACAGCTCATGGGACAGAAGAATCTCCTGGTGAAATAGAGGCAGATTATAAACATTAACGTTTGCCGCCGCAACAAAAATGAATTGCGCAAGCTTCAAGCAACGATATACTAACTAGGCAAGAACGCAACAATGGCCTACTATATTAAAACAACCATATACACTGGCGTAGCTCGTTTCGAACGAACGGAATCACCAAAACAAGTCATGCCCCCTCCCTCTCTACGGAGTTGGACAAGCCATCCCATAAAACATATGACAATTAACTATATCTAATTCATACTATAGAACTTTTTCATACCGTAGAAGTCCTAAATTCGAAATTATAATATTATAAGTTGAAGGTCTTCGAAGCTGAGAGAAATTATGCAAGTTTACCTCAATTGTCACAAAGCCAACAAGTAGAACAAAGGGAAAACATCAATAAAAACGATCATAATCCAAATCAACATCTAAATGACCCGACATCTAAAGAAGGAAGTTATGAAAAGAACAAAAGAGAAAATCCCATACGTCTTAACAATAATGCCAGGTCTAATTGTGATGAGTCCAACAGCCTACAAAATCAATCAGATGATAATAGAGAAAAGCATCAAAACCACCAAAGCATTAAAGTCCGAACAATAGCCCATAATCCCAGTGTATGTGATAAAGCCAGGCAAAGGAAAACGAATCATCTAGCATGCAAAATCAGTTAGATAAGTACAGGAAAAGCATCGAATTAATCGAGGCGACGTCAGAATAACGGAACAGTTGCGAGAATTCCTCGCACTCAGAGCTGAATCAGTAGATCGTCCAGCAAAAGAAATCAGGAGATGTATAGTCAAGAATTTTTTGGAAACGATCCATTTATCGAACAGGCAGTTGGCTGGCCCATCTGCAACTTGTTCGCCAAGTAATGCGATTGTAATTAGTGACTTTGAGATTTCTATTATGCATAGTTATTCCCGTTGGAATAACTATGCGTAATATTTATGTTAGAATTACCTCGAGAGATGGCCGAAAAAGTAACAGTTATCATTTAATTACGACAATGGTTAATCGACGATTAAGTGTTCAGAAACGTGGAGGACCATGTGCGGCGACATTGAATGACTTGATATCTATTGATACTCAAATGCCAGCTAGGACAGTGTCATCTAATGTATCTGGTTTTGCAGTCCCTAAGTTTATGTTCATCAATATTTGTAAAGACAAAAAATCGTGTGCAGGCAGTTGTAGCTTTGGAGGCTGACTTATTTAATAATGATATAGATATCTGTGTGGTAACGGAGACACATTTGAAACCTGAGATGCCTGCTGTTGTAGTGAATATAGCGAATTATTCAATCTTCAGAAGAGATAGAAGTTGGGCTGGGTGAGATATGAGAGCTAAAGGAGGAGTAGCTATATATGTCAGAAATAACCTCGAGGTTGTTGATATTTATCGATTTTATTTGTATTACACTCTTATTGCCCATGGTAAATCGCATGTTGGTATGTGGTCTGTATCATCAACCCAGAAATAACTACTTGGAAAACGACTTAATGGCTTATTTATTAAACATCGCTGAAAACACCCTGGATAAATATCCTAATACAGTTATTGTCTGTGGAGGTGGTGTTAACCGTCTGGATATAATATACCAACTGGAGGTAACGTGTGCTTGGATAACTGTTTACTGTGCACGTACTGTGCACTTATGAAATTTTCCTTTTTTCCAATAAATACACAATACCGGTACGAAATCAACCCTGTTCGAATCAGCATGCATCAACCTCAGGAAGTCCTGAGCTTTCACAGGTTGCAAGCGGTATGAAATCGTGTTTACACAATGCCATATTCACATCAATCCAACCTGCATACTGTGTTCATTTCGTTCCGTATTCAAATTATGCATATAATAACATATTTTTTATGAATATTTATTGGTTGATGCTGAATGCTTTGCGTTATACATATATTTTCCAGTGGAAACCTTGTGCCTTTGTTAACTTGCCATCTTCCATGATAATGTTGTTGGTGACCATGACAAAATCGATTTGACTTTCAGTGGAAAGTCAACAGCTGTTCCATCTTGGTTTGTATGGAACCACCAAGTGCCATGGCAGAAATTTCAGTAGATCTAAACCATCCTTATGGAATAAATAATGACCTATGTGTTGTGATACCACCCTTTACCACATGTGGCATACCTCCAAATGTGGTGTTGAGGAAGGGCTTTTCAATATGCTTGTAATTGCTGAACATAACTGTCGACAAGCATTTTCCAACCTTTCGTCTGTGACAAATGGTTTACTGAAATTACTTACATTACGAAATTGAAATTACTTACATTAAATTTCTGTCAACACTGTATTTCTTTTATGCAGCAAAAAGCATACTTAATCATTTCACCCCCAAGATCAAGTGTTTGCAATATAAGGACATAAGGGGTAATTGGGGATATGCGAGATTTGTAGGATCATATGGTGTACCGCTTCTGGTACACGCGTGGGCTCAAATGTCCGCGATTTCTGGCTATGAAATTTTCCCTATTTGAGGGAAAGTAGAGATTAAATTTCCAGTGAGAACAAAAGAAACCGAGGTGATCATGGTATTATAAACATTATAATTATATCCTTATCCTGCTGTAGTGCAAAGCATCTCCTTGGGACTGGTGACTATAGTCATCTTGTTATTGAACATCCATCAATGCTCATGAGACTAGTATAGAATACTGGTTTACTGTTAATCCACAGATTATCTCACAGATTATCTAATAGAATTTAAAATTAAAAATCAGATATAAATATTTTAACCCTCTCCCTCCTACACTGGCCAACACCCAAAGAAGGCTCCCCCTTGTTATTTTACTCCTAATAGAAGTCCTAGTACTAACTCTAACGATGATGCTTTATTTTAGAAATAACAGCATGAATTGATAGTCTATGTGACGTAATTTAAACTAATGTACATATTTAAACGTCCTTCTGCACCTAATATATATTTATAATATATATGATTAAACAAGTGGTATCACCTCACTGACAAGAAGCAGCTGAAAGGAATTTCATCCTGAATTAATATATATATATTGGTGAAATAATTAGATTAAGCAATATCATTCTTTGTTGTATATTATGGGCTTTTATCATTTCATTTTTTGAAATTGTGTTACCGGTAGGTGAATGTGCATACTTATATAATATTAATAAAAGTTAAGAAACATAAGTCTTCTAAAAGAATAAAAGGTTTATCACTGTTACTGTAAACATGCATGTTGAAATTTATTATTAAAAGCATAACTGACATAATTAACATTAATTATGTAATATATAATTAATAAAATTATTATTTAAATGAATAATTATTAAAATTAATTATTAATTTCAATATCAATAGTTACACAATTGGTTTCGAACCCTGCCTGCGAGACAATTTAGTGTTGGCAGACTTTCCCACTTGGGTTCTGTTCAGTACACTACCCACAAATTGCACCCAAAAAATAAGCAGTTTGAAAATCTGTTCAGTTTGGCAATATTAAAGCTTCAAACAGTAAGCGGGCGAGGGGTTGTTGCGTACACGTATTTCTAGTTTTATGATAGTCTAGTCTAAAACGTGTATCCCCCTTCACAAATTAAACCGTATATACTAATTGAATATGGTATATTAAGAAAGAAGTTATTGTATGTACAGTTTACATAACCCATTTACACGAAGCCAAATTATTGTGATTGCGATCTTGAGAGATATCGCGCTACCAATCCGGTTGATTTTCGGCCCTTTCTCGATGTATGAGCAACCGAAATTTAAAAATATTATAACAGCAACCAAAGTCAGTTTAGGGTTAGCGATTATTTGAATTTCGGTTTGTTCATATATCGAGAAAGCGCCTGATTTTCGTGCATAAACAAGACGGCGCTCTATTGAGCGTTTAGTCGCTGGCGTTATTGAAATAGAGGCCTATTCTGTGATAGAGGCCTGCATAGATTTGACAATAAATGCGAACGCACGCCTTACGTTCGTTAATAATTAATGAAAAATATTAATCGCACTTGTGTTTGACGAAATACTGATACCACTCGTGCGTAATAACACACGTGCGATTTTTCATTTATTCTTCTCGAACCGTGTTATTTCCTATACTAATTTCCTCATTAAAACTATACTTGTTCATGTTTGTTTTTAGTCCGATAGAATAACATCAAGAAATACTAAACAAACTCGTCCAAGGTCAACACCCTTGATGACCATGAATCCCCAGTGTCTTTACAAAAAGCGTGGGAAATTGGAAAAAGAAAAACTTTCCAGGTACACTGCAATGGTTAGAGTACATATAATCTATATTTTATCTGAAATATGTACATACAGCCCTTTATATATAGCGAGGTAAAACAAACAGCAAATCACTGCAATGTGTTTTGCAAAATTCAAGCAATACATTTCGTGTTGCAACTATGGATGTTATAATCTTTAGAGATAGCTATTGTTGTTTAAAGTTTTGCTCAAAGTTCTCACTTTAACATTCTTCTTGCTGTTATAATAAACTATTTTCATAACTTACCGGGTAATGTCCTTTTCAACTATAGAGTCTTTTCAAGAATGGCAGTAATTCCTTTTCACAAGATCAGTGAAACACAAACATTGAAATGTTGCTTGAACCTGAAAGTAAGTTTGCAGCCATTGTTGGAGAAAAGTGTAATGAGTGTTGGCACACTTATTGAATTAGCAGAATCGTTCGAACGAATGAGAGAGGACGATCTCTTTGACGAAATATGCTTATTGGTGGGAAATGCTGGTTTGGATATGCGAATCCAGCTGAATTATTTACTTTTACTATTTTCAACAGGAAAGGTATGTATAGTTTATAAATTAATGCATCATCCAAATATCGTACACTTTATATCGGGAAAAGCAGCTAGTTATTCATCTTTGCATTTGGGCAGCACATATAACGGTAAAAGATTGACCAAACAGAAATTCAATCTAATAAAAGAGCATTTTTGAATAATCAAATATTTCGTTTCAACCACCAACATCGTAAGAGATACATAAACCAATTGCATAATCATACATGCGTAGCCTCAACTTCATTCTTTTGAATTCTATTGTGATTTAAAAAAGGACAAAACCTCAGAACAATGAGTAAAACTGAATAGAATGAAAAATTAGAACAGATAATTAAGTACTGTGGCATCATCGCATAAACAACTTTTGCAAGCTGGAACGTCAAACAAAGATGGAAAAGTCGTCGACGTGTATAGCTCCGACGAAGTCGCCGAGATGACAAACATCATCGATACTATTGTACGAAGATGTTCAATGGAACCAGAGAAGGTTTTTATTTAATTTTTGCTAGCTAATGCCGAGGGATAAAGCACTAATTTAGATCAAGTGCGCAAAATAATCAATAACAAAATAATAAAAAAAGAAATCGCGGCAATAAAAAATTCAAATATCATAAAAAAAACTATCATAAAAAACTTAGATCCTTTGGTGTCGACGATTTAAGTTTACAGTGGTTTCGTTCTTACCTAAGCGAAAGGAGACAGTATGTGGAAATTAATGGATGGAAAGCAATCCGAAATAAGGTCAGTTACACTTGGTGTGCCTCAGGGATCGATCCTTGGTCCACTTTTGTTTACAATGTACATTGATGACTTACCATGATCTTTGGACAGGTCACAAATCCTAATGTATGCTGACGATATTACACTCTATATTTCTCGGCTGGAAATTCTCAGGATCTAAATGATGTTCTCCAAGATGATGTCGATCGAGTGATCGAATGGCTAAACAGTAACAGGTTGTGTTTGAATACAAAGAAAACTAAATTGTTGCTGATCGGGAGCAGTCAAACATAACCAGGATTTCGTGATGTTCAGATAACTTTACAAGGAAAAGCACTTGAACGTACCCAACATTTCAAATATTTGGGGGTGCTTTTGGATGAGAGATCCTGGATCCCTGATTTGCATGGCATTTTTAAAAGGCTTGGACATAAGCTCTCTATTCAACCGTATTTCAGGATTCTTAAATTTGAAGGCGATGACTACGATGTATAAATGTTACGTTTCACCGATTTTTGATTATGGTGATGTTATTTGGGGAGACCAAAGGAACATTGTATTAATGGATAAGCTAGAACAATTTCAAGAACGTTTTAAGAAAAAATTTCAAAAGTTGACTCAACAGTAAATGTTGATGGCTTAGGACTGCTATTCCTGAAAAAGAGAAGATTTTTTCACCGTTGCCTATACGTCTTCAAATGTCGCCAGAACATGATACCATCTGTTGAATTACTCCCAAGTCGTGGTGAATGTGTCACATATGGACTAAGGAATTCTGACAGAATTAGTTTACCAAAACCATGAACTGAATGGGGAAAGTTGCGATTCAATTATCAAGCTATTGCAGACTTTAATAGTCTTGATAAGGACATCAGGGATATTCTAGTACTTGCTGTTTTTAAGAGATGGTTGAAGTCAGAGTTATTTTGACGTTTTTACTATTAATAGTATATATTTTTATTAACTTTAAATAATTTACTTATTTCTTACTTTTATTCTTAGTTATTTTTTTATATATATATATGTGCTATACGTACATTGGTATATAATATAATGTTGTAAATAGGTATATATTAGTTAGTCCTACTATTGTATTGATAGAGGATCTCCTTGAAAATCACTCTCTGGTGAAGGAGCATTCCTCTTAAAATATTTTTAATAATAATAATAATAAAACATCTCAGAAAAATTAATCAGTGGAAACAATCACACAAAAAATCGTTAAAAAAATTGCGTACATTTTTCCGAAGTGTTTCGCTATCAGTCAAAAAAACATTAATACCGTAGATCGGCAATAAATACGAATGGGGCTGGATCAAAATTTAAAAAAGAGTGAAATATCAACTTTTGTTATCTGCAGATCATCAATTCTCATCAGTAAGTAACAAAAGCATTCGACTATTCGGTCGGATCCATAGATTTTAAAATTCCAGATAAATATTTTCCGTATGTTAATTTGTATCCTATATTGAGTTACCTGTATAGTGATTTGATATATTTTCATTTCAGGCGAAATATTTCTTTGTACCCAGAACCACAATGACAGTGCAACTGCAATGACGTATGTGGCTTCAGAATAAAAGAAGCTCTCGACTTCATTTCGATAAAGAACAAGGACCAGGCAATGAAGAAGTTCATAATTTCAAACTAAACGAGGTTGTACTGGCACTGGCAAGTTGACATTCCTGGGCTTCAAGAAACAGGTGACAGGATGTGTGCATCTCAAGCGACATATGTTACCAGACGATGTTGTCCAAGGAATGGATAAAGGTAAAATGATGATATATTATATGATAACATATTTTATATTTTATGTATGATAACATATTGCATATTCTCAATAAAATGAAAAATCACGTGCCTTTGGGTGTATGGTATCTGAGGGATTTTCATAAATTTGAGTATCCGCATAATCTAATTTTTGGAATGTCTTGTATAATGATACAAAAATAGCTCATCCCCGAATGCAGGAAATCATGTTTTAGAAACTTGTGGTGTCCAACCGCTTCAATTTGAGCTAACCCTCCCCATGTAAAATCTACTCCTGATAAGAATATTACTACTAATACAAATTGCAAACCATACTGCACAAATACGAGTGTCTACCTGACCACAGTTGGGATTCGAGTGCTGAACTGGTAACATTCGGTTTATTAGTCCAATGCTCTATCGTCTCAGTTATAAGGCCTGAATTTGGAAACAAGCCGACTCCTTGGCGGCATAGCACTATCAAATGATCTTAAGAAATTTTTATTGAATAGAGTATACTTAGGCAATATATTTGACTACAGTACCATTATTACAGTACCATTATGCCTTAATTATGGTAAATGCATAAGGACTGTTGTTGCTCTTTCTATAAAATTAACAGCCAATTTTTACTTGCTTGTATGTTAACTGAGGAAGTGTTTTTTAGCATTCAAAGAGATGAACGACCTGCAAGTTGAAAATAACTATGGCAATGTAGATAACGTAATAAAGAAACTACATACAGAATAAAGTACATATCGTTACAGTGTTTTTGTCTCACGTTAAAATTGTATAACAGTAATGGCGAATTTATGCAGATACCAATAGCATAAATGATCTATTACTGAGTTTTGACCTGTTGTTTGACCTGAGTTTTGAGTTTAGAGGGGTGCCGAATATAGTGAAATCACGCCATTATTATTTGATAGTCTGCACCCCACACTTTATATGTCAATACCCATGATTTATACCGTATTTTTTATGGAATTGACAGAAAAAATACCGGCATATAGTGATATATGGTTTTTATTTTGTTGGTAGTATTGCTCTTACTATAATTGCTAAATATTAATTAATAATCAAGTGTATTAAATATAATAAATGATCATCAGAATAGAATCCTGTATGGTTGAGAAAAAGGAATGTTGAAAACAGATTTTACAGATTTGTATCTGGCAATGGAGTGAAGACTAAAGAACATATAATTGAAATATTTTTAAATAGTGAGGTATAATGGTATTGACTGTAGTCTGTAGGTGTTACAATATGTAAACACAAATCCAGTTATTGTGCAATTCAAATTTGTATTTTAGAGAACTCCTTAATTCCCACAGTAAATACGTTTTTTTACCACGGACATTTTAATTACAAGCAAGCCAATGAAGTAACATATAATAATGTAATTCACATTTAGCTTTTTTAACAGGAACCAGAAACAAAATTATGAAACGACAGAAACAAGTAAATACACTATGTTTACGTAGTGTGTGTATCTGATTAATACTAACGTAAACACCATATATATATAATTAAAAAATAGAAAACATTTTCCATGTTTACATACAGTTATAGAAACATGAGTGAAAGTTTGGGAGAACGAGAAATTAGTGGGAACACGAGCCAGCAGGGAGAGTGTTTCCACGCTATTTCCAGTTCTCCCAAACTTTCACGAGTGTTTCTATAACTGTATGTAAACACGGAAAGATGTTTTCTATTTCTTTTATAAAATAACACTGAGGAAATAAGTAATAAGACACTTTTATTAAAATGATGAAAATATACATTCTCCTTACTCATGCTATACAACGTCGTCGGCTGCTCAAATGAACATAAACGCTCTTAACTGTGAAAAAAGCATTCAATTGTCTCTTTTTTCTTCTTGTTGGCTGTCACAGAACATATTTATTGACATATTTATTGACATTAGCTGTTTGTGAGCAAAGGTTCGTCTTACAGTCCATTTTATAAAAATGGCGGGGAAAAACCATGTTTACATACAGTTATATAAACATGGCTTTTAGCCAATCACTGCATATATAATTAGTTTGAATACCGGAGTCGCAACTCTGAGTTTCACGCTACATGCGATCTTCAGGCAACTGACAGATCGGATTAAGCTATAGTTATTATATACATGTCAAAAATTATTTCTTTCACATATCTTTCACCATATGTCATAATTGCATGTCAAAACTTTACCCAAAGCAAATTTCGCAGAATCGTAAAGTTAAAATGCGTATGCAACGAAGTTTTCAAGTTAGCAAAAATAACACAAAGTAAATTTGAAACTCGTTCTTTGGATTGTGAGATTCTTAGGGCGACTAATCATAAGGAAATGTGATTATTTTGCAATCGAAAACCGCGCATTTGTCCCTAAAACTTGATTAAGCCTTCCTTATCCTATAATATACCCTGCGACACGGGTGTCGCATGCAAAGAGGAAAGAAAAGGCAAAGGACACTGGGACTTTCTTCACGAAAAAGAACAAAAATGAACCCTCCAACACCCAGGTAACTAAAATATGTAAAATTACATTTTGGTTACATTTTTTAGCATTCTGCTCAATTGATATTCTACAATTCATTGCACTTTTGCAATCAGGTAAACTCCAGATCAGCAGAAATAATTGATGTATGTGAAGAAAGCGAAGACTTTTCAATTATCGACCATGAGATAGTCGAACCAGAAAACCGTGGAGAAGGTATTGAGGCCGCGGTGATTTCGGATCAAGAAAAAAACGTCTTTGAGAGATTCAGAAAGCCAAGCAATAAATGAGACTGGGGAAATATCTGTTTCAAGTGACATAACTAAAAAGCCTATAGAGCCCAAAACATCCTACCAATCCCATACCACGTGTGAAGCTACGCTTGAAGGACCAAGACAGCCTAAGCTCTGGAAGTTCCTAGTACGTGACCCTAAGTCAAGGAAAACTAAGTGCTTCGATGTGTCATGGTATCTACAATTTCCTTGGCTCGAATATGATGTTGAAAAAGATGCCGCTTTTTGTTATTGTTGTACAAAATTTTCTTCAATCACGCGTAGCTTGTGTGCTGCTTTGACGTTCACACAGACAGGATATACCAACTGGGCAAATGCCCTCGATAGCAGTAAAGGGTTCCAACAGCATGAAAAATCTGAGCTCCATGAAAACAGTTATGCCAGGTTGGAGCTAAAAAAGATTCAAGAGGGAAAACAAAAGGATATAATTCAAAGGATATGTCCTGAAAGGGAAGAGGTAGCCAGCAACAACAGAGTATCTCAGATGCCTATTCAAATACATCCTCTGGTTCGCAAGTAACGAAGTTCCAATGGGGGCTAACGATGAGACGGATGAATCCAAGAACCCAGGTAAATGGGTTTCCTTCATCAAACTCCAACTGGAAACAAATCCCTCGTTCAGACAGCTCCATGACAAGTTCACCAGGGCAAGAAGCATGGACTATACCAGCAAAACCAGTGTCAATGACATCATCGATTTATGCTCAAATTAAAGATGCCGGCATGTTTTCAACTCTCATCGATGAAAGTAAAGACGCCGTGAAACGAGAAGAGTTGGCTTTGGCTGTAAGATATTCTGCAGGAAAAGTAGGAGAGGTTTGTGGTTTCGATGCCCACACAATCAAGAAATTTAGAAAATAATTGATTGATCATATCATCCACGGTTCAATGGTAGTATGTCTAGGAGCCGATGGTGCAAGTGTTATGTCAGGGGAATTTGCTGGGGTTGCAGAGCTGTTGCGTTCTGAGTACTTTCACTGGTTAATATACATACATTGCTCACCGTTTAAATCTTTTGGTGAACGATCTAATCAAAGGCTCCAACCTTGCGCTTGACATCATGTCTACAATCAAGTCCCTCTATACATTTCTGAATCATCCAAAAGTCAGAGAAGTCTATGATACCGTATGCAGCGAACTTTACCCTCAGTCACAAATTAAACATCTGGCTCAGCAGATAGACATACGTTGGGGCTGCAAGTTTGAGGCAGTTGATCTGATAACGGACAAACCTCATGTTACTTTAGAAACTTTGATCAGAGTTACACAAAACCCGAGAATGCATGACCCAAAACATGTCGAGCAAGCGAGTGGGTTTTACCATAAGTTGACAACTGCGAAGCAGATTATTGGACTGATCACACTCCATGCATACCTACATGTAGCTAGAATGTCCTTCCTGTCCAAAGAGCTGCAGAGTCAGAGCATCAACCGGACAGATCTTCAGTATGAGGTTGAAAGGACCTGCAAATCGGTTTCCCTAATAGACCATGATCAGATAAGAGTGAAGCTAAACGAGTATTCTGAAAAGACCGGCCTACCTCTTGAACTCACCATGCCAATACACCGAAAAAGATCATCATCATCAGCCACTGCTGAAGATTCAATCAATAACATCATCTCTGACCTCAACTCATTACATGAAAAGCAAGATGAGGAAGAGTTCCAAATCCGGTTTGACAGCAAGAACATCAAAATAATGAAAGCTTTCGAAGCTTTGGATGCGTCCAAACCGTGCTACTTGGACATCAAGACTCTGGATTATCTTGTTCAGCACTTTGATTGCTTGGGCATTAACAGATCCATCCTCAAAATATATACATAATAATTGTGAATTTATGATTAAGTGAAAAGGTTGTGTTAACATTTGTGACTTTCGAAATTCGAGTTCACCGGGTCGTTCTTCGAGTTTACATTGCCCCTGTTAGACGTATTTTATAAAGTAATATATAAATTAACTGCTAATAATGGTAGCGATTAGCGAAATACTAGTTATAATTATGTAGATAAAAAAAGTAGATTATTTGAATAATTTGATTATTCTACTGATATGATGGCCACAGAATCACAGCCCAGATATTTGTCCACCCCCCAAACAAAAATATGAAAATCCGTTCCTGATATGCACTTATGATCGTTAGGTATCGCCACTTTATTAGAGGTATTCTGGCTATCATTAATCTAGCACTGATTGCACATGGAGTGCTTTCTAGACGGTTCGCAATGTACTTTTTCATCACTATGCCCACACCGTGCAGTCTCCTTTCAGATTCTGGAAGGCCTGACCAAAAATAGCTGTAATTGGATTCATCTATTAGCAACCACTATCAGCGAAACGGGTTTCTGAAAGACAAACAAAGTCTGTTGTATTTCTCAATTTCCTTTGCGATTAACGCAGTTCGACGCACAGCCGTTGTGGTATCACTTAACGTTCTAACGTTCCAGCTTCCAATTTTCAACTTTGCTTTTGTAAGTTTCTCACCGCTTTTAGTGGTTTACTGGTTGCCGCGGCATGCCACCCGATGAAAAGTGTGTTTACGGTTTTTAGGCCACCTTTTCTACACCTTTCCCATGATTTGGGAGAGCAGTGTCATCCCTAAATAGGGCTGCTCTGACGCTTAAGATGCTGCCGAATCACTGTAAGACACTTGCAGGTGAAACCGGCAACGTGCAGAATCTCGGCTAGCACCTTCCAGTAAAACCATTACCTGGCACCGTTACCAAAACAAAAAAGCTGCACCAATTAAGTCATTAGCACGAGCGCAATGAACGCCGAGACTCATTAGGTACCATCATTCGCAATTCAGCAGCACAAATAATTTGAGACGGCTAAAACAAAATAGGGGTACTGTAGCAGCAGTCGAGATAACAGCCGGATCGGTTCAGTCTGCAGTCTCCACTTTATATCCATAGGACATACAAAGCTGTGAGAATCTATCTATACAAGTTCAATGCTGCAGGTGTTTTTAGACAATTATCTTATCTGGTATTACACCTACATGTAATGATGACCTACAAGTTAATTTTTCAAGAAAAAACAGTCACACAGACAATGTTTTGCCTATGCCCTCTTGTACACAAAAGTTACAATTATTAAAGAATGGACTGGGGGAGAAAACCGTTACCTTTCCTTCGTCGGCTTCCAAAAGTATTGTGAAGAGCGTGTGAGTATGTATTGTAGTGTCACTGTAATTATGCCAGAATTAAGACTATTATTTCCCAATTAATGTTCATCTGCACCTAAAATATTTTAGGAGTCCTCTAATTCACCTATTATAATTTTATATTATTGCATTTTGTACGACATATCCACCTTTACGAGATTGCGGAGGTTTCGAAATCCTCTTGAGCAACGAAAGTCGCAGGAACGAATTAAAAGTTGTATGCCACAGTACCTGCAGCACCAAAGATATAAGATGTCTTGGAACGTTTAAGATTTACATCCGACTACGCAAAGAGATATCCTCCTTAACCCAGCATCTGAAATTAAAGAAGAGTATGAGGAATGTTTGTCGTGTCGTGCCTCCTTTCGATGCCTAGGAGTTAAATGTGAGAACATGGTGAAAAGTGTAGTAAAAGTACTTACAGAGCTTATGTGTGGACATGTGAACTTTCGTGATACTATGTGTAATATATAATAGATTGACAAGTAACGTTGTTCATTCACTATTCAGGAGGGTAACGCATTGTCGAACAGTGAAGAAATTCAAGAAAAAGATGACAGGAACAATTTGGAGATGGATGTGTGTGTGTGTAGTGAACAAGAGAGACACAATATGGTAGCGACTTAAAGTTTCATGTTTATTCAATAATCATCAGGCTACAAGTGATTTTAAATTTGTCGTACTCACTAGATTATATATTAAAATAATTCCCTAGGGGAGGTGTGGTTACTTCCTTAATTAGCATTATGTAGTATGAAATTATTTATATGACGACATTTCGAGATTAATTCGGTCCTTTTGTTCAATAGTTGTTTGGGTCAGCTCTAACGATAGCCACTTTTTCAGAAAGACAAAGGTCACACTTCCGTGTGCCACATTTGTATGGGTATGGGTATGCGTACGATGCGATGCTCCATTTGAGGATGAAATCAACGTTGTTGTCCTTAAGCTTCCATATATGTTTTGACAGTTCGGAGTCATTGCAATATTTCCTTGACCTAAAGGACTTAGTGTAGTTGTTGTATCTGGTCTTGAATTCACCTTCCGAGGCTCCATAATAAATACGTTTACAGGTGTTAGTCTACTTCCGCTTTATATACGGTGCACTTAGAGAGGCACTTCCCATCCATAGGACATCCACTTCTGACTCTGCAATTGCATAATCTTGCTTGGATGTTGGGTTTGGTGTTCAAAATGTTTGAATTATGTTGCTTGATGATATTGGCCATATTGGTGGTCCAGCAGTAACTTAACTTGATGGTATTGACATTAAAAATCTTATGGAACTTGTGGTCCCTTTACTTGTCTTTACCAGTCGTATGAAATGCTTTCCAATGTTGGTCTTAACGTGCTGGTTGTATGGAGGGTTGAACCATAAGATATTTCTCTTTCTGTTTAATTGGAGATTATCTTCATATCGTAGTGTGGTGCCAAATTCGCTATCTCTCAAGGCGGATTCATAGGTAAATTTGGCTTTGTCGAATTCTTCTTGATTGCATGACAGGTCGGAAATCCTTCTGTTGATCATATTAGGTAGTTGCTTTATGATAATAGGGGGATGATTGGAGTTTACGTTAATGTACGATGGCTTGACATTGGGTTTTCTGAAGGGATAGTATTTTGCATTTGGGAGGTCAAGTGATACGTCTAAGAAGTCTGCGGCAGGTAGGTTGGTTTCTATGGTGATGGAGAGATTTCTTCCTTAAATAACGTTATTACTTTCTTTCTCAACCGGTCAAGCATTGGTCCATTGGTGTTCTCAATTACGGCAAGACCATCGTCTCTGTATAAACCCGTTGCCCTTCTTGATGATTGTAGATAACTTATTCATAGTTCCTACTTATTCGTAAGCTCCCCATAGTTCTGTCGAACATGGGGTTGGTACCTTTCTTGATGGTTTTGGGGGAAGTGCTTCTGGATAAGGTTTAAGAAATGTTTGCTGATGTTGGTTTGGACGTTTTTGCTGTAAGGAGGGTTGAACCAGGTTACGTTTCTTCTTCTATTCTTTTTTGTGGGTGGTGTATATCAGGTTTTCGGTGAATCCGCTGGATTTTAGAGCTTTTACATAGGGAGGCTTGGCATCGTCAAATGCTTCTTTGTTGCACGAGATATCTGATATTCTACGGTTGATGGCGGCGGGTAGTTGTTTGATTATGGTGGTGGGTGGTTGGATTTTGTGTTGATATATATATAATGGTTCGTCGTTTGGTTTTCTGTAGGGGCAGTATGATCAGTTTGCTAGGTTAAATGTGACATCTAGGTAGTTTACTGATTTCAGGTTGGATTGGATGGTGATTGAGCCTCCCTACGTAAAAGCTCTAAAATCCAGCGGATTCACCAAAAACCTGCTATACACCAGCCACAACACATCTACACCCACAAAAAATAATAGAAGAAGAAACGTAACCAAACCAACGTCGACAAATATTTCTTAAACCTTATCCAGAAGCACTTCCCCAAAAACCACAAATTCCACTCCATATTCAACAAAAACAACGTCAAAGTCAGTTACAGCTGCATGGAAAACATGGCATCCATAATCGACAAGCACAACAACAAAATAACAAGCAACATTACTACAAGCCCACCTTAGAAAGAATGCAACTGCAGAAAGAAAGAAGAATGCCCACTTGACAACAACTGTCTTTCAACTAACCTAATATACAACGTGCGCGTAACAACAGATGAAGACACAACAGAAAAGAACCACATAGGATTAACAGAGAGTACATTCACGATACACACAACACAAACTATCGCTCCAAAACAGAAAATACGCCAACAGCACTGAACTCTCAAAACATATCTGGAATCTCAAAGACAACAGGCAAAACTATACAATCAACTGTTCAATCATCACCTCAGCAAGCCCATACAACAAATCCAAAAGATGAAACCTTTGTTTAGCTGAAAAACTTCACATCATTAAAGTCAACCTTCAACAAAAAATCAGAATTAAACATGACATAACGTCATATTGTAACATAATATGAATAGACCCGGAAATCTAAAGTCTGTCTGAGGATCGCGTAAACGTGAAACTCAGAGTAACAGCAAAGTGATGTCTTGTCTTTATTTTATCTACAATTTATTACGCTCTGCAAATTAATGCATTGATCACTCTACTGACAGTATAAACTCAATTCACCAGATTTATATATATATATATATATACATATATATATATACATAACATTTCAGCCTTATGGATTCGTTCTTTCACAGAAAGAATAGAGTCATTGGAATTCCAGGATGTTTGAGCATCAACCTCACCGTGCTGCTCTTCAATCTCCTGTTGTTCTTCATTAACCATATTTCGGTCGTATAGACTTCCGAGATGTTGTTGACCAGATTCTTGTCACGTACTCTAGAATGAATGGCAAGAGGCAGGCCGATTGAAAGGGGCGTCTGGACAGTCTGCTGAAACCAGTGGTTCTTCTTTGACTGATGCATCACCTGGCGATCGCTCCGAGTATTTTGTACAAGAAGCAACATTATTTTGGCAAGCAACATCAACAGTTTTGTCCACTTCTTCATTGCGCATTCCTGAAACCTTGAGAATATGTCGGCCGAAGAGGAGATGACTGAGGAAGAACTAGTGGAGGATTTTCAAAGTCGTCAAAGCTGCCGTTGAACGACTAGTTTCGGTGCTGCAACATCTCTGATCGTAGAATGTTGGCCATGTTCTTCAAAGTGGTAATCGTGTTGCCGTTATCCAGTAGCGAAGATCGAAGTTCTATCGCTTTAGAAACAGCTGTTGGGAGAACGAGGTTGTCAGGCTCATTTTTGAGCAGTGATTTAACAAATTTACATTTGGAAGCCGTTCAGTTAATAGCTTTTTGACATGCTTGCCGTAGATTTCCTTCTCATTAATATGCACCTGATACTTCTTCAAAATTGACAAGTATGTACCATTCACATCAGCTATACTCAGGGTAACATCATCGTCAGTAAGGGTGTTTTGATTGGATAATAGCAACTATTCATCGCATGCAGAGCGAATGAGTTGGTCGACATCATTAGGATCTACTGGAGTGAACGTGTCATACTTAGTCGCTGTTACTTTAGAAACGGGATGCGCAGGTCCTGAATGTCATACTACCTCAAAATAAATACCTAAACAATACTTTGCAAACTTTACATTCATGTCATTATTTATGCAAATACATGTACATAAATAAACATCAATTTTACAAATATATCGTCCAATAGCGTAGAGTCTGGCTGCTATTAATAGCTCAAAAAGCGGACAAACAAACCAAATTTGACTCACAAATGATTGCAAATGAGCTATTTCTTTTGTTATGGCCGCAATAATTATAGGTAAAAGCGGACAAACATCGGTACCGACGTCATCTCGACGGAGCGCTATTCCGATTGAGGATTACATTTTAATTATACCTTAAAATACGACTAACAGTTAAAGACAGTTGCCTTACCATGTGTTCTGCAGGCAGCCATCTTGGAAATTGTCGACTAAATAGGATCCCTCACGATCATTTTAAGACGAATGGCATACTTGCACTTGGACGAAATGTCAAGTAAAGTGACCTGAGTTTGTGAAAGGGCAGTCTAATCTCGAAAAGACGGCAGTAATTGTCTTCTCGTTCCTGAAAAACCCAGGATGAAGTACTATATATGCCTTAGGTTTATTGTTAGCATGATAATGACATTGACTTCAATGTTGTTAATTATTAGCAGAGATCAGGCAACCAAGTAAGTCCAGGGGGTCCGGATGATAAAGGCCACACAGCGGGGGTAGAAGGGTCTGAAAATTTGAACCCCATTATTTTCCGATTGTTTGACTCCTAATCAACTCAAAAAAGGGGAAAAAATTTTTTGCATGCAAATCCTATGGGATTACACTTTGTACCACACTATAAGGTTGTTTATCAAAATGGGATTATTTACTGGAGTTATCAATTAACTTTATTGAAATTGTAAGTTTTTATTCCTGTAGAAATTAATTGAATAAATCATTTGGTTAACTAACATTTTTGTCTCAATTTATTGTTGCTTTTCAATTTGTGTAATTGGCAGGATATCTATATAGTATCTCCAATATGGATTTCATATAGGACCCTATAAGATCCTATAGGAATTCCTATAGGATCCTATAGGGTAACAGGCCAATTTCCAATAGGATCCTATAGGAATTTTGTGTAATATATGGGTGGGTAATGAGACCTACCCCGGTGTTGTAAATAGTGGGCAAACAGTATTTGAGCATAACGGATACCAAAACAATTATATATCATATGGATAACACGGATGATTGACCTGGACAATGTGTAAATGAAGGGCGGTGGTGTGTTTGCGAGTGGAGCAATTGGATGTTTGAACAGAAACGCATGTATTTGTGGTTGTTCGCATATAAGGCAACCCTCGACACTTTCGACCTAACAGTGTTCTTCAGGAGGGATTTGGGTGTGAGTGCAAATATGTTGTAAGTATTGGTTATGGCGATCGAAAGTGACGGTGAGATATTTGGTGAACAAACGGTGATGTAGATGACGGAATATAGATGATATTGGCCAAACCGAACTGTGAAGAAATTAGTTCTTACCAAATGTCTTATGTCTTGACATACCAACTCTTCCAGCCATTTTGGTTGTAGAATTTCGGTTGTAAAATTGCCCTGGTAATCCGTGCTCTATGTTTGCAATCAGTGAGCAAATAGGCTGATTGTGAATACAAGCATCAAGAGTTCCAGACTTCTGCCACACGCGCAGTGCATAGTGGGATAGGCTCAAAGGTTAAGTGAGCACCAAATCGAGAAGCACCATATTGTTTTCCTTTGAATTTGCATTACCAAGCCTTGGTTTTCGTTCAATCGCTGTATATTCTAGTCTGGGATTTGTTAAGAAGAGAAGAGGTGTCCACTCGTAAGTTAACGCATTGTTTTTTTCTATAAATACGAATGATTCGAACAACAATTTTCGTGTTTACTCAGCTCCTGTTCAAAGACAAGTAGACAACATGCTTACAAGGAAAGTAAATTAATTTGAATGTGCAATTTCTTCATTAATATGGATAAGATGTAATTCTTATGTAGATTATGGTATTTGGACACAGGCATTGTGCTCTTGTGGGTTGTCCAAACAACGGTAAAAGACTAAACAAATGGGCCTCAACGATGTGTAGCCTTCATAATTGCACGTACCTCACTGGAGTATGCGATTGTAAACCGCCATTTATGCTTCATCCCTTTCCAACGAAACGAAAAGATGAAGCTGGTATGATGCGGTAGACAAGGTTGATCCAACAGCAGAATGTAAAAGGTAGAATGTGGTTGCCAAACAAATCATCAAGGTGTGCCGTGATCATTTTGTGTCAGGAAGACCTACCAAAGACAATTTTGAAATTAGGGTACCAGCTACAAGTTCAAGCCACACGAAAACCACCGGCTGACAGGACAGAAACCGCAACAAAGTCCAACGAAACATGGTCTAAAAGACTGCATGAGACTGGTGAAGTTGAACCAACAGATATTGAGGAACCAACAGATATTGAGGTACCAACAGCAACTGCCACAACAACAACTTCCAACAATCAAAGTCAAAGAGAAGAAATATTCATAGAGGACACGGATGTTTCTGATCATGAAGAAGCTATAGAGGTACATGTAGTAAAGGAAACACCTAAAAGACCAGACCATGTAACTCATGATCACAGTTATTGATGGTTTGAAATGGAAGAAAGTGATTATTGTGCTAATGAGTCATGCCTGAGAAAAAGATGAAGAAATCATGAATTTATTGAAATCACTAAGTGAACTTAAACGAAAAAAGTCATCAAGAAAAGAAAATTGTTTAAGCCACAAGGATCTAACACAGTTGACAGGTATTCCCACAAGAGCTACATTTGATTTTTTGTTTTGTTCGGCAAAGCAAAATGTGAAACGAGTACGGTACTGGAATGGTCCCTCAAAATTATCTTTAAAAATTCGCGAATTCAAGAGTACACCAAAGAAGTTTGGGCCAGAAAGATGAGTTTCTTTTGACCATGATGAAACTTCGCCTTGGCTCGACCAACCCTGATTTGGGCCAGAGATTTGGAATTTCTGTCACAAGTGTTACAAACATTTTTACAACTTGGATTCAAAGTCTTAAGTAGCGAGTTGAAGTGCTAATTTTCAACCCACCAGTAGAAAAAGAAATTCAAGAAGCCAGGGTATTCAAATGTACGGCATATGATTGACTATACTGAGATATTTATAGAAACGCCAAGTGATCCACTTTTAAAAGTAACTACCTGGTGATGATGATAAAACTTTATTTAACCCTGTCAACCGAAGCTGATTTCCACAAGGGGCGTGTAAAAAAGAAGTACAGAAGTATAATATTTAAAGCTATTTACAAAATATGATATATAATGTCAAATAAGTAACATAATTTATGAGTAAGTAATCTATTTACAGGGATTTTTTGGTAAAGTTAAAACATTTTGGTAAAAAAATCGATTCATTTGATGTGCCCAGGTTTTTATGTCACTGATTGTGGATCATAGCGACGTATCATGGCAATGTCAGTTCTGACATCATTAGGAGATATGTCATCCTTTGCGACAGCTAGAATGTTTGTACATAGTCAATCGAGATATGGTCTGGAAACTCAGCTAAAGTCTTTGTTCTATCTTTTTGTTCGACTTTATGCAATTTTGTGCACGGTGCACGGTCACTGAACCTATTGTATTTTAGTATAATGAAACAATCATCCAATATAATCGTTTGGGTTTAATCGCTCAACCGTGTTTATATATTAATAAACCTAAAACAAAGGATGTGCAGGTGTAAGGTACGGTTCAACATCAAAATGTAGCTCATTATAGTCGCTTTGAAGTTTGCCGAGTTTCCAGACCATATCCCGATTGACTATGGTTTGTATTGTCCTGTGCCATACAGTTTCCAAACGAGGCCACCTTGTGTGTCGAAGAAAAAGTCGTTTGTATGCTGCCATAAAGTGCCGTGTTGTCGAATTGTTCCATCCACCACATGATCGAATTGTTGCAAAAAACAACTCTTAATCGTCTAAATTGTATGTCAGTATGCAGGTACTTTATGGGTATCTTTGTGTTGTCAACCAATTGAGCTTTCCTTTTGGTTAGGTGCACTTGGATCCCATTTGTATCTGTTAGCTCTTCAATATACTTGTATGATTGTAGCAGAAATGGTTTCTAGGCATTCACATTTGATTAATGGAGAGGACGTTTGTGATTCTTGCCAAGGGGATTTCGGGAGTTGAAGATATCAAATAAATGATCAAATGTTCTGATGAACTTAACTGTGGCAGTTGAATCACAAAAGTTGGTGTCTTCAATACCTGTTAACAGAACTCTATGGCATCTGCTACACTAGCACGTATGGTTTGGGCAACGAGGTTGACTTTCATTTTCTGTATGTGCAGATCGTTTTACAACCTCAATTTACCGTAAACTATGGCCTATTTACCAATTTTGACAGTTATAAACCATTATCTTTCAAACGTGGTCTCGAATTTACTCTTCTTGACCTATATTTCAGAATTTGTTCGTCGTACAAACTTTCAGTTAAGTACTAAACTTAAAAATTTCCTTCAAAATAATGGTTACCCAGAAGCTTTTCTTGATCGTTGCATTGGTATCTTTCTTGACCGTTTGTTTTCTCCAGCCACACAAGAGAATAAATAAAAACATTTTGACAGCATTAGCAAGAAAGTTTCAAAAAGTATTGGAGCCATAAAACTTATTAAACCATATATTCCTAAAGAAAATTTGATTGATACCTACAATGCTCTTGTTAAACCCTACTTTGATTACTGCTCTTTGGTCTGGGGTAATTGCAATGTGTCGCTACAATTAAAATTACAGAAATTACAAAATCGAGCAGCCAGAGTAATAAGTGGAGATAATTACGAAATTCGTTCGACAGATATTTAAAAAATATTGAATTGGTATCCACTAAATTATTACCGACTTGAGCAGTTGCTGGTGTTAATGCACAAAATACTCAACAATGATGCGCCCAGGCGCGAAACTTGAGGGGGGGGGGGTGTAGGGGGTGTGACACCCCCAAAAAATACTAAAAAACCCAATTGGCAGGGCAAATGGACAATCAGAGATCTTGCAGGGCAGTGCAGTCGGAGGCTAGGAGAGAAGCTACTTAAGGTAATCTACCTATGGGCTTCATCTACGCGATATTTTGCAAACGGGTGTTGCCTGAAGTGTTAGCCAACCCCTAAACCCTTGTCACGCGACAATTTCATTCCCAGAGTCTGCGCAGGCTCTGGGAACGAGATTGGCCACGCGAGTGTTAGATTGGTTCCCAGACCCTTCTGTCAGTACTGGGCGCAAAAAATGGCAGCACTTTGTAAGAGGCAGCTGCAGGTAAGCTTGGATTCATTTGAAATATGCTCGCTTTGTATTAGATTAAAACGTTTGCTCAAATTGCTGCAAATTGTCTTTCCGAGCTTCTAGATTTCAAAATTTTCCGGGGGAGTACCCCCGCACCCCCCGAAAAATGCGGTCACTGCAGGGCACCAAATATTTTAGGAGGGCAATTTTACCGTACACCTCCCCAACGAAAAAGGGCTAGTTTCGCCCCTGGATGCGCCTAAAGCAATTATGGAGCTGTATCAAATTTCAGAAAACCAGGTTTACAACCTTCGAAGTAATAATAATATGCTAATGTTGTCAAAACCCAGGTCAAATGCAATGAAACGCAGCTTTAGTTATTAAGCTGCCAAGATCTGGAATACTCTGCCATTACATCTTAAGAACACTTCCCTTACCATAACTGAGTTTAAAACTACACTCAGGGAGGTTTTCGAAGATGAAAACTGTACTATTTTAAATAACTTGAAGTACTAGTAATGATTTTTCCCTTCCATTTTAATAATTTTAACAATGTTGGAATGTAAATAGTCTTATTTAGATAATTTTAGTCGTAATTAAGCAAACTGTTTGTATAGTCTTTTAATAGTTAGTTGTACACAGCCCTATGAAAATCAACGTTTTATAGTTTCTTTTTACTCTTGGATTTTATTGTATTTGTAATTTACTTTAGTTGATAGGCTACCGTGTTTAAATATAGTTCAATAATAATAATAATAATAATACAAACGCTCCAGATAAAACTATTATTAATTTCTCATTACCTTTTACAGGACCACATTCTCTCCAAGTACGAACACAAATCTCTAAATTATGCTCTTCCGCATATCTGTTTACGTTTTGTTTTCAAATCTGGAAGGCAGTTGTCCAGTTTCTTTCCCTTTAAAGGGCCTCTTCACCCAACATTTTTTATTTGATTACTAAATGGAGTTTGGTTCGTATAGTTTATTGTTGAATTTTTTTTTAATTTGGATAAATACTCGCGTCTCTACGGCAATTTAAAGTTTGGCCGCGCGTGTGCACTTAATTCCGCCATGACAGTTGACGTGTGACGTCAAGACCGGAACACCCTGCAGAGCGTGATATATAAACACACTTGAATCAGTGACTTGAATACGAAGGAGAAGTTTATAATGAGCTCATTATCTTCGGACTCTGAATTCATTTCCGACTCGGAAAGCTCGGAATTTTCTGGCTACGAGCTAGAAGCGGAGTCACAATCCATAGAACAGACCTTAAGTTCAAGTGATTTGTCGAGCGAAGGCGAAGCTTATGCTTATGCAAACGATCCCATAGCATGCGCAGAATGGACAGCTAACTACGAAGTAGATATGCAAGAAGTGAAAATGCTGGAACAGATGCTAAAGGACCGGCTAGATGGATCGATACAGCTCTAAATGAATGGTAAGTGTTGTTACAGATGGTTCAGCAAACCGTCGTTTGTCCTAGCAATTTAGCTTTGTCATTTGTGTAAGATAGCACTCTAGACTAGTCTGTGGATAGGAAGTTCGAAGCTTTGTCAACTGTGCGACAAACTCAAACTGTGCTCATGCATATTATACTGTATAATATAATATAATATTAAATATACCTATAGCTTGCACTGTAAGATTCAAATAGCATATAACAACTTTTCTAAAATTATAGGTGCAAATGTGGGAATTGTGATATAACATCCTTACAGAATCACAGTGAATGCTATTGCTGTCAGGAATTAGAGGGTTGTATGGAATCAATGCAAAGTGACCTCGTCATACAAGATATTGGTGAGGGAGTTAAACTTAGTTGCATCACAGAGCATCCAGGATTTTCTCCGGTTTGTCTAGAAAAGTGGAGCCTTAGGTTGGCATCTTCAAAATATAAAACAACAGCGAAACACAAGTATATTCAAACTGGATCTGAAGAAACGTAGGATACATTATTGCCAATTTTTTGTTTATAACAATTTAAAGATACATTATTTCAAACACCATTTGGGGTATGACTGAGTGAACTCACTTTGCTATGGCAGTTATTTGCATCATGGCTATAAAGATAGCAAAAATATTTATTTTTATTCTAGCTAACCTTGTTTTTATTTCACTAAATTGTAAATTGTCATCATTCAACCAACTTCTAATCCCAGACAATTCACCATAAAGACCGGCAATCCAAAATACTACTGATATTAATAACTTTTTAAATGAAAATATGCATACTATAGACTGAAAGTTGTTAAAATTAACATTTAGGAGATGATTTGGCTGATCATCCAACCACAAAATTCAGAAACAATGTATTTTACATATGCTAGCAGACAACTTAATAAAATATTAAATACAAAATTTGATTGAGACAAATGCAAGATTGATTTTGGTGATATTTAAACTCTATTTTAAAGTTATTGTCAAACCTAATGATAATTAGAAAGATTAGGTTTGACAATGACCCCAAAATAGAGTTCAAATAACCAAAATCTGCCTTGTCTTCTAAAATCAAATCTTATGCAGATTATTTTAAACATTACTTCAAGATTATATGAAATCTGTGTTTTTTCTATAACAGGTTCTTACGAAGTGTTTCGTACAGAGAATTCTGTAGGCTTGTGTATGGGATAATGGGAAAAGCAAGAATACCTCTACCGTCATGTGCCTATACATTGATCAGAAAAAAGTTCCCTGTAAACAATGATGAAAGCTTTTCTGGGTTTGAACTTGATGAGGACTAGTAGTGGTAATAACATAAAAATCACATAATGTTAACAGTTATGGCTTAATGCGTGTGTCATCGGCTTCCCTCACCCTGGGGACCATGGGCAATAGTGGGGCCTTTGCAAAAACGTATAATTCCACAGTATTTCCCCACCCCACGGGCTATATTATTTTGCAAAGTCCCCACCCCCATGTCCCCACCAGTAATATTTGCATTTATAACATGTTTGAAAGAAAAACAGCGATGCTACAAGTTCCAATAATTTAATTTTGAATAAATACTCTTAACAGGGAGATAGTCCCCTCCCTATATGTGGTATTTCCTCATTAATTTTAAACTAAACAATTTCCTCAAAATGTATACCTGTGGTAGCTACCTGCCATAGTATATTGCAAAAGTGTTGCACAGTATTGAAATATATTAGATGTTTGGTTGACATTAAAAGCATAAATACTAAATTTGAAAATTAACAAAACAAAGTTTGACCAATCCTATGCACTACAAAAATGTTAGGCAAAATAAGCAGATTTTTTACTCAATAAAAACTTTTATGATTAGGGCCCGTCAGACTTAACTCGGTTTGTTTATTTTGAAAGTGAGTATCTAATACATGTAATTTAACCATAGTCAAGTAAGTCAACTACAGTACCATGTGAAACTGGTTGTTTGGTCATAATGAAAGTACAAAACAATAGAAAACAATCACTTGCTTATGAAGTCCCTTCATTTCCCCTGAGGTGTAGGGCAATGGCAGCACAAAGCCCCCACATTTCTCCCACATCTCGGGTAAAAAGTACAGTACATTCAAAGTCCCTACAAAGTCATCAAATTGCCGCAGCACAGCCCGAGGTCCCCATGGTGGGAGAAGCCAATGACACACACATAATTTCCTCTTGTCAATTCAGTGGCAGGCCATAGGATTATATTTATGTGTTCTTTGGACAAGTGGTTACATTCTTATGACCTTTCATAGGATGTTTGCAGACTCTGCATTTGGGTGGCTGTCTTTGTCTTCCTTCAGTTTGTTCACTTGGTCTTGCTTCGGAGACTAATAAATATAAAAAAACTTTTGTTAGAAATTTTGCTGTACTTACAGCATTTTGAATAATATGATCCAAATATTTAATGTTAATTTTATGTAATACTGTATACTACACGTATTTGTCAAATTTGTATTGCTGTATATTAATAATATACTGTATATTTTAAAAATATTAAAATTTATACATTGAGATGATAATATACAGTACTAAGATGATAGTAAACCTTGTTACAGTAAATGCAGTGATGGATTTACCTGGTACAGTTGGAGGGACATCTTGTGTAACAATTTTCTTCCTCTGTAGTGCCTCTTCTCTATGCTGTTTCTCCAGCATGGTATTCATAGGGGCTGGTGTCTTTTGTCTCAAATTTTCAATAGCCAAACTCAACTCATTTTGATTCATGTCCAGAAATGTCTGAAAAATCTCCTTTACATAACCTATAGCAGTTTCAAAGAATTAAAATAGATAAATACACAATGGTGTGTTTAATAAAATGTGCAGAAATTCAATTTTATCAAAAGAACATTTTTATCACTATTTACTCGCACTAATTTAATAGTAGCCTCTCCATTTTTGAACTTTGGGTATGAAACCTTCACTCTTTCACTCATGTCACTTTTCCGTAGCCTGGTTTCCCTGTTCAAATTGGCATTGAAATGAACAGCAGCAAGAATGCCTTAAAATATTTTTAAAAAGTCGATGAAATTAGTACAGTACATTACAAACTACACTGGAGAAGATTAAATATTACTTACACTGTACACAATAGCTTACATTACTTACACTGTACAGTGTAATGTAAGCTATTGTGTATCTTGCAAATACAGTACAGAGTTATAACCATTTTCATGCTGTCTGTCCTCAGTGAATTACCAAATTTTGAGCAGTTTGAAATAACAAATGTGATACGGTAATTATTTACCTGCAGCACATTCCAGGATAAGAGTATGCCAACATCTTTGGGGGGAAATGGTTCAGAACAGAGTGGAAGGCTTCTAAGCAGCTTGTTTGGGAATGGGGTGATGCTTTTCTAATACCTTTTACCAAAGCTTTTTTGTTAAGTTCTGCACACAAGCGATCATAGACAGCAGTACCTACAGAGTAAAAATAAGGAAAATTGTATAATTCACCTGGGAGAAAAGGAAAAGTTTGTTTGCTCTACTTCTAGGTAGATTTGGACTCAAAATTCCACCACTAATCAATTTGCCATAAAATTTGGTTACCTATTTCGAAAAAAATAATAGTGATAAATATTGATGCCTATTTGAAACACCAAGTAACTCCCTTGCATAGCCAAGGATAGTGTTCAGCTCAGTAACAACTCGGAATAAGGTTAGCGAACCGCGAAACCCATGTAATATTTGTTTGCCTTGCCATTCTGGTTGCAAGTACTTACCAGATTTTAACCACTTTCTTGGTTCAAGTTCTCCATGGGCGCACTTATTGAACAAAGAATCATCCAAGTTATTATGCTCACTAACCACATGGCTCAAGAAACTTTTAAATTTAGCCCATATAACATCACCATTACCATCAAATGTTGATGTGGCACTCCAGTACAGATGTGTCTCACATGGTTTTATCCATTCTGCTAATGCCTCACATCCTTTTTCCTTTGCTATCTTGGAAAGCACTTTACGTATCTCTGCAGAAAAAGTTTTTAAGCTCAGATCAGTACACAACAATATAATATAAAATGCTTTTTTAAACTAATGATTTAGGGATCAAAATGGTACCAAAATAGATCTATTTAGCTCTATATGCATATATATTTTCTTTGTTACTGTAGGGTAATACATACTTTTCTTTAAATGCCACAGATCATAGTAATGTGTTATCGCTTGTAAGTTGCTCTTCATGTAACTGGCAATGGATATGTGTCTGTCAGATACAAATGTTGACATGTTTACATCATGTTCCAATAAGAATTCAATATATAATTTAAATGCCATAAACTCCATGGCTGTACTACTCCATGCCAGATTGATTTTTCTAAAGTAAAAAATATATAAATTTAAAATTAACACAAGTTAAAACTTTAAATTCTGACCAGTTTGTTGAAAAGTATGTGGTAAAAAACAACCAAAAGGCTCTATACTTTAATACCTTATAATCAATGGTACGGTCTATTATTTGATTATTACAACATCAGCTTACCTGTACAAGTTCAAAGTGTATGATTCCTTGAGAAGTGCAAGAATATATTGTATAAGTACAATATTTTGCACTGTGCCCCATGCTGTCATGCCGACCGTCTCCAGAAAGTACTATTGCATCATTGCTTGATTTTTCTTTTAAAAGTACTTGTTGTTGATATCTTTCCCAATACAGGTAAATGGCTGGAAATAACTTTTCCTATAAAGGAAACAAAATCGATTGAATAAAGAAGCCATAAACTATTTTTTTGATAAAAAAAATTGATTGGTCAGTGTACCTTATAAATATCATTATACAGGTTGTAGTACTGTATTACATGAAGGAAAACACACTAACTTAGCCAAAATAATTGTTTTAAAAACATGCTGTACCAACCCTTTGGTGCTTAAAGAATGTGCTGAGGGAAATACAACCAAGACTAGTGTGTGTAAACATCCTTATGGTTCTTGATGGCGAAGCTCCAGTTAGAAGAATGCAAAAGCTAAATAAAAAGTTTCCTGCTGGCAAGTTTGTTTCTGGTAAAAAAGGTTGACTGTACCATTTTGTTACATTTCTACAGCTGTTGCACGTTGTTTCAATCATAATCAGAGTTGTCAGCCTTACATTTATGACAAAATTGGAAAAGGGTCAACAATTGGGAAAGAAAGACAATGTGCTTGGGTTCTGTCATGAAATCCTTTCCAGCCAAAGACAACCTGAGAAAATAATAATTATTATGAACAAATAAATTGTAAATTGTTGCTAATCTGAGGTTTAATATTTAATATTCAGTTACTGTCAGAAAAAAGTCAGGTACCGAATATTGGGGCTATGATGTGCTATATTGGTACTTTTAGACCTGTTAATTCATTACATCCACCATGCCCCATGCATTTTAATTTTAAAATGTCCAATTAGTTTCAAAGCAAACTAGACCAGGGCCGCAATGAAGCAATAGTTCTGTGACATGAAACAATAAAAAAACATACTATGTGCTGGGGAAAAAGTTAAAAAATATAAAAACACTCACCGATTTGTGTTTTCTGATTCGTGTTGTGTGGATGTGGAGTCAGATTCTGTTTCTGTCTCGTATAGAGGGCTTGAAGATGGTATTTGTTCCTGTGCCACAATATCATATGTCTCCTCAATGTCATCCAGATCTATTTTGCTTCCAGCACCTGAACTATCCAGACTGCCACTGGATTCTTGTACCTCAATTGTTTCCTGGCAAATCTTTGATGATCCCTCTGTTTGTTTTCCAAGCCTCTTAACTAGAAGTTTAATAATAATTATTTATGCACACACATAATAATGTTATGCACCTATATATGAATATCAACCTCAGGAGGACCAAGGCAAGGAACCCCTAAATAACTGACAGTTAGCAAACAACCCAGGTTGGGATTTTGATCATGCATTACATGTAGGCAAAACTCAGGAGGCTGGAAATTTTAAAACACATGGAAAAAAGTTATAACACCAAAAATGTTTCAACTCCCCCTAGGGTTCCCCTCATCCTGGAGCTTAATAAATATTATAAATTCATCCATGCCAAAATATGTTTTACACAAACTACTGTAGGTCACCTTTTTGTTTATAGTTCCTCTCTTGTGCTCTCCGTAGTACCAGTTGCTGACGCAATCTATTTACTGTATCCTTCAGCTTTTGGTTCTCAGCGTCGAGTAAGGAACAGTTTGCACATTGTTTTTTAGTATACACAGGAGGTCCTTGCAGCAGTAAGGATACACCAAAGCATTCCCCAATATCAGCGACTGCGACACCTTGTTCTCTGTCGACGCATTCAAACTCAGTTGGCTGTAATTCGGACGAACTTACAGTAGACGCACCACACGTCTTGGCACTCCTAATTAACTGCCAAAAAACCAGTTCTAGATCGCATATTCACATCATTGTTTTGACTTCTATATTACTACACGAAATATGTAAATCAATATGAACAATTATATTGATAACTATATTTACCATTCTTTGATCTCGTTCAGTAAGGCGATGTTCTTCAGCAGGAACGTTAACGCTTGGGAAAACCATTATCCCGACCTCGTCTGTTAATAACCAACGCTTATTTTGCGTCCTTTTATCCTCCATTTTTCCATAGCAATGCGAGAAGTCTGTATCGTTGAAATGCTTCGAGCATACCACGGAGTGCGGCGTCGGGATCCATTTAACCCGCTTATTCTCAACAAAGTCGACCCATTTCTTTCTACGTTTCTTTGCTTCTGGATTATCATTACCATAAAATGTTATAATGTGAAGAGAAACACCTTCGGTTTTTCTAGTATTGCTACAGCCGGCCACAACGCACCTTTCGGGCATTTTTGTAGACAAAACAAGCTGAATGTAATACCATACTATATATTTGCATTATGTACGTGTTCCGGACTTGACGTCACAGGTACACTCGCCCCATTCTCCTAGGGTGGAACAAGATGGCGTCGAAAATAGGCTGATTTTGGGTATTTCAACATGGCATAACTCCAAAACGATTTAACGAATTTGAAAACTGTTTGGGTGAGTTACTCTGCAGGCAACGCTTAATCCGTTAATCAAATAAAAATTTTTGGGTGAAGAGGCCCTTTAAATTTTTCATTTTGGCATGCTTATATGGGACAGCCATCATGACATCCACAAATGAACTTCTTTTTGCCAACTTACCTAGTGACACATAACGAGATACATATTAGAGATGGTGCATTTGTATTATAAAGAATATTTTATGTATATTGAAACTAATTATTGAAATTTAATGGTTTTACATATTATGGCACTTTATCGGGAGATAGAGGTGTCTGATGATTGATGAAAGAGAATAATGCAGTCATCCACTGACCTATTCTATAAGGATCGCCAGGTATTGTTTTCAAGGCAGCCATGTAATTCGCCATCTTGAAACAAATACATGTTCAAAATATAATTGTGTGGATTTGTGATGTTTATCTAATTTCTGATTTCTAATTTCCTAAAATGTATGAATTTGTCAAATGTTAAATTCAATAAATGTCCTAAATGCTTGAATTTGTCTAAAAGTTTATTTAAATTCTCCGACCAACAGTATTCATGAATTCATAATGCTCTATATACTAAATATATATACTATATATACGTATATATATATATACGTATATATATATATATATATATATATACGTATATATATATACATATATATAAAATACAATTTGTTTGTTATAAAGGTAAACTTTGTTTATTTGATTACCCTGTTTTATTTTATTTAATTTTTGTTTTGTTTTGTTTTCGCCAATTCTAACGAGGCGTATTTTACGATTATTGCCGTGTTGTTGTTTTTGTGTTGGATAATTTTAATAGTACTGTTGTAGCGCGTATATTTAATTTTCACAATTCATGCGTCGTATTCGGCGCCTTAAATCTCATTTGAACGCGATCTTCGATAAACGCGCTTCAGTAGACTTCGGGCTTCACGGCAGTGCAATGGTACGTATGCATGGTGTTGGGGTTTGCCATGTAACTCCCCGCGATAATAATTCTAAATTTTAAATCAGTACGTACGTGTTGTTTTAGACAACATGTCCTCTGTTTTCTGTTGGACTCACAAGTGCGTTTCAACTCCATCTGCAACGTCCGTTTTTACCCGACGGTGTCCAAATTTTTAATCGTATATTGGACAGTACAATTTTAAGTCCTCAAGTTTCAGTTGAGGCAATTTTAAGTCCTCAAATTTTAGTTGAGGCTATTTTAAGTCCTCAAGTTTTGGTTGAGGCAATTTTAAGTCCTCACGTTTTAGTTGAGGCAAGTTTAAGTCCTCAAGTTTCGGTTGAGACAATTTTAAGTCCTCAAGTTTTGGTTGAGGCAATTTTTAAGTCCTCAAGTTTTAGTTGAGGCAATTTTAAGTCCTCAAGTTTTAGTTGAGGCAATTTTAAGTCCTTAAGTTATGGTTGAGGCAATTGTAAGTCCTCAAGTTTCATTTGGGGCAGTTTAAGTCCTCTTTTGAGGCAAAGTTTATTTATTATCAGAATTTTGACTATCCAGAGCTGGTGCTGCGGCTACTGTGAATTGTCAGCCATGCCAGTCTCTGCGAAAATTTGCCGAATAAATCAGGCATTGTTTTGGTTTGTGTCTGTTTAATCGGTGCATGCTTGTCCTTGTCCTCAAGGCTTCGTACACAACAAGTATTATTGTTAAAATAAGAGAATTTTGCCGTATATATGTGCGTTAAAGTGCTGTGCACTCATATTCTAATGACGAGGAAAGATTTGTTTCAACAGAGGATATCTACCTGATACGAATACGTTTGGGTTATTGTTAAACTAAGATAATCAGTGTTCGAATCTGAAACGTTGGTAAATTGTTTCAACAAAGCAGCTTATTTTACTTATGTATTGCTCCAGATACTTTGTTTTAAGATACAGCTGTACCGCTATACACTTGTATATATTGTTTGTTGGCGCAGTATTCTGTCTTTCAAGGCAAATAACAGTGCTGCATTAAGGAACCAAGTTAATTTAAACGACCCCTGTAGTATTCATCCATGCAAGATCTTGATAAAGCATGGCTTTTTAAGCAGTTTAATTAGCAGCCTTATCTAGGAGTAGACTCTGTCGTTCTCTTCTTTTGCTTTGCAGAGTTCAGTAACCTTATCGTTAACATGTGAAGTCATTCAGAACAAGATGTCGCCAAATAGTTTTCAGCTTGCCGCAGTGGCACGTCATGGTCGTGGAAAAAGCTGTATTTTATGAATTAACTTGTGGGCTACCCGATGCAGTGAAGAAAATATCTTCCAAAGAGTATTAGAAGTCCATCATTGGAACATATCATAATTATATAGTTGTAGATTTCCTATGCAATCGCGCAGTCGTATGCTTTGCGTGGTTCCGTGCTTTGTGGGGAAACATGCTGGCTATATATCTTGTCCCCACTCAGGTTTTCCTGTTTCTGACTTTTCCCACAGGGTTTTTATCAGAAAAAGGTTTTTGCCTGGCTACCCTGATATACCAGCTTAGGACCACGTATCGGCATACCGAATTCGGTTGATTTTCATTATTGCAAAACACGATTTGTCTTGCAAGGACTGGTAATTTTCTACCTCCTTGAAAATATTTGTTTTTCCTTGTTGTTTTAGACGACATGTCCTCTGTTTTCTTGTACGGTATGCTACCGTTCCATACGCTTATTAAAACGCGCGGTACCCGGCTGTTATACTGATATAAAGAGTGCATTTCGGATCATACCTATACCCAAAGGACTATCCATTATTAGGAATGACATGGAGTGGGAGTAGATTATTACGATCGCTGCATGCCACTGGGCTGAGAATGCCAGGTATATTTAGACCTCTTTATAGATTTATGTAAAACCTTAGCACCCGAGAAAACCTGTGGGCCAGCAACAGCACATTCTTTCGCTGGGATTGAATTAGATTCGATAAAATCTGAAACTCGCCTACCGAAGGAAAAGATCGAAAAGTGCGTTACATACATCTCGAATTTCTTAAATCGCCGTAAGGTGACACTTCAAGAAATCAAAATTTTACTAGTTTATCACACCTGGCCGAGGGTTTTTACGACGCCAATAGACCTCACAGGTGGCGTCACGCAAGCGCACCATTTCATCAGACTTCGTCACGGTGTTAAAGAGGATTTGTGGGTTTGGCTAATTTTATCTTCCTTTAATTTTATCTTCCTTTATGGACGAAAAATGGTGCAATGCGAACAAGCTAAATTTATTTACCGACGCGTCAGGTTCCAAAAGTTTTGGTGCTATATTTATCCTATTGCTACAAAATCCAGAATCATTCTGGCTTAATTTTTACTGATAACGAATCTCTGGTTCATGTTATCAATAAGCAATCATGTCGCGACAAGTCACTATGTTTTTCGTTCGTAATCTGGTGAACAACATCTTATTTAAAGCAAAGCATATTCCTGGCATCAAAAACAGATTGGCTGATTGTTTATCTCGCTTTCAGGTTGTATGGTTACAACCTTCAAGCAACTGGCGGCCAGCTCACATGAATCAATTTCCGACAGACATTCCCCCGCACCTGCAGCCTGGAAGCTGGCAAATATAATTAATACTTTGACCAAATCGAGCCTCCAACCGTCATCTATTCCAACTTATACGAGAGCATGGAAATTATTCACACAATTCTACAGTACAATATTTCGCACAGCTAATTTTACCTCACCTGTTTATCCTGCTACCTTAGCTCTTTTTATAGGCTATATGTTTGATCGAAACTACGCACCGTCAATTGTCAACACCTATATATCAGCTTTGAGTT